>JAVJIF010002868.1:0-357670 GCA_038442645.1 Agave tequilana
CAATTCAATGTGAAAATGACTACAATGGTAGGTATTTATGAATATATTTTATGCAATTTACTATAATCTGCATGTATTTTGATATGTTTTCACCGACGATGTGTGTATTTATACTTTCGCTTTATATTTATTATGCTAGGTGATATGTTTTGGATATATGATATATGATATTAATGTCCATATATTTTTTTTTAAGATTTATGGTGATTTGTTTAGAATTTTTTGAGCTTTCTATGTACGTTTTGCGCGTATCGCCTGACTCCGACCTGAGACACCGAGACCGCAACTTTAAACCATGATTATCTAGTAAGTGTCATTTAGTCAAAAATGAGATTACCTTTTTTATGTGATTGGTATATGTTATTGAATGGCTCTTACTAGATAAAGAATGACATTTCTATACACAATATCATATGTTTGACAAGGCAGTAAGAAAAATTGGTAGGATTGATTTTTTTCTTTTTATGATATTACAATTCTAACTTTTGAGAATCTACACTAGTTGATGGAGTGCATCTTGTAATTTACAATAAAAAAGAGAAATACATATAACACAAATATGGTATTATTCTTATTAATTATGGTATTATACTTATTAATTGAGGTATGAACAGTCATGTGCATGTAAAAGGAGAGTAAAAAAAGAGTGAATAGAGGAATAAATGGTGCCAAGACCTTGAGAGGCGGAGCACAAATTTCTGTTCATTATATTACTCCATATTTTTTTTCTGAAGATTATAGAGGCATATATGAATCTTCGTCAATCCATGAGAGGGGAGGGGGTGTGTGGATTCACGTTCCTGGGCTGGCCCCACACGGATTCGACTTGTACCTATCCTAGTATTTTTAGATTTTGCATATCTGTATCTTGTCAGGTCCATGTCCCATGTCACTGTCTATGTAACACAGGTTAGAGAGCCCAACTGGAAAAAAAAAAATCATGGAAAGTGGCGTGGACTCAGACAAACAAGAAGACATGTAACCTTAGAAACTGATCCTAGAATTATTTTGGAAATATACTTGCAAGCTTCACGATATAATATATAAGACCAGAACACATCAAAGTCGTTATTCTGGGGTCTGCTACATGAATCCTTTTCGTCACTTGTGTTAAAGGGCATCCCATTGGTTAAATTATCAACTATGATGTCCTTTCAATTGCTTTCATACATGCTCGAATAATACATGTTAAGCCTATAATACTATAAGCTGTTATGCCTGTTATGACATGTAATTATTGACTTAGTTCGTGCTCTGACTTCCCTAAATTCATTGACTTGATGTTGTGACTTGTCTCATTTTATGACCATAGATAAGATGAGTTGTATTTTCATGTGATATGCTGGTTAATTGCAGTCAGTTGACATTTAAGTGAATTATTATTTTTCACATTGTTTTATTTTCATTTTATATGCATGTATTTTACCGCAAAAATGAAGCACATGCATTCATACCGTATGTTGTGTGCATGCATTTGTGTGCATGTCTTCTTGCGTGTGTCTCTGCTTATGGTTATAGACTATAGTTGCAGAAAAGTATATATCTAATTGCAGGTAGGGTTCTTAACAACAATAATTGACTGCCCGGATACGGCAGGCCAGTTTGTAAGCCTCCCAAGCTAGGCATTCAGGGTGAGAAGTCTCTATTGCCTATAATCCGTGACTTAAAACCCTTGCAGCAGCCGGATGACAAAGGCTTGTGTCAAAATGTAACCCCGAGAGAAGTA
Organism: Agave tequilana; assembly: GCA_038442645.1. NCBI lineage: Eukaryota > Viridiplantae > Streptophyta > Magnoliopsida > Asparagales > Asparagaceae > Agave > Agave tequilana. The sequence goes on from JAVJIF010002868.1 coordinate 1,727, forward strand.
GATGTAGAATGATTCATGGCAAATAGTAGAACCACAAAGCTATAATCATGATCAGCTATTTTGAGAAGAGATGAGCACTGAAGGGATAAGTTGTATTCAAATATTCCCACAGGATGCTTTATTTTCTACTCATAGGATGACTCCCTTTCTAGTTTCTACTAATAGAACCTGTTAATCTTGATAGTTGATACTTGATAGCAAGCAAAAATGGAGTCTGTTAATCTTGGTCACATCTCAAGACAACCAGAAGCGCACGTCCATTAGTTCATAAACGTAAAGACAAAATTTGGGGGAAGAGTAATCTAGAATTTACTTTAGAATATCAATTAAGACTTGGTCAATGGTTCACTAATCTTACAAAGGAAGACTCTGCCGCTGAGGGTTCAGGGGTAAAGTACGGGGTGGGTTATGGAAGGTCCCAAGCTCGAGATCGGGGGAAGGCATTTATTCAAATAAATAAATAAAAACCAGGCAGTCCAATCCATCAATAGTTAGTGATTCTAGTAGTGGTTGCTTCAAGATGCAGATAAAACTACACTAGATCTATATGCAAGCCGTACGGTTCCAAGAGGCAACATCCATTGAAAATGCAATAGAAGTCTTGACAAAACATATAACCAGTCAATTCTTCAAAAAAGTAGGCTGGTAGAATTTGTTTCAACCACAATGTTAAACTTCAATTTTGAATAAAAAGTTTGTAAATTTTAAGCATGCTTCTCCCTCTGACACGTCATGTTATCCATGTTGGACAGAAAATTTGCTCTTGCATCCTTGAATTGGACTATTTCCAAATGACTACAAATACTAATTGTATAGCTATACAGATCCAAGAGGCAACAATCCATTTGAAAAATGCAATAGAAGTCTTGACTAAACATTTAATCGGTCAATATGCTTCAAACAGGACCAATATGTTTGTTTCAATCACAATGTAGAACTTCAATTTTAAAATAAAAGACTGCAAATTTGAAGCATACTTCTTCCCTGACATATCATGTTATCCATGTTGGACAAAAATTGTTTTTACGTCCTTGAATTGAACTACTCTTTCCAAATGAGTACTTGGCTATGAATGTAAAAGAAATTTATGTAGAGAAACTCAATATGTTTGAACAAGTTAGAACTAATAATAAACATGAGATATGCTTGTACACCAGAGTCAGTGATTTATGAAATAAGCATTATGAAACCCACTCTAAATTCTAAAAATAATTGAGTCGCCTGCAAAGAAATATTTATATTGAAAGGCAAAAATGAAATTTCCCACTGCCAATGCACAAGTTTAAACAATTTTGAATAAACCTTCAAAACATAAACAAAAAAAACATTAATCACTTACCCATTATGCTCGAGCCCTAACTCTTTTATCTCCCACTTAGCATTGGCGATCTTATCTGCATACCTAGAAAATATCAAAACGACAAATCATCAGTATAAACTAATAATACTGTGGTTCATTGGTTGTTGTTAAATTTGCAATTTGCAGTTAAGAATATGTGAAATGAATCTTTCCTATGTTTCTTTATGTTTATGGTCACAAATGGATCACTTCCTTTTCCAGTTCAAAGAGTTTAAATTTTGATCACAAACAAGCTTATAGGGGTTTTCTGGAACCTGGTAAACCATTTACTCAACCAGAAGCTCAAAGTTCCGGAATTGGATTTAGATTTCAAATCAGGTCTTGATCTTAGTTTTTCATCCAAATAGTTAATGGCTTGGGTAAGCATATGCCCATTTCTGAACACAGTTACCTGATACAAGAGCAATTCAAAGCTCTTAATATAGTTGGAAATTGGACTACATAGTTCTTAGTGAAAAGATCAGGGAGATTTTCACACTGATAGTACTAACTTATTGCTTGAGAATGATAATTTTACCATAGAAATCATACTTGCATTATATATAAAGTGGAATTCACAAATTACTATATATTCAAGATATATAATCTTCATGGTTTCATATTGTCCTACAAATATAAAATGACTGGAGAGTAGGAACCGTAGAATAAAAGTACCCATTTATAAGATGAGTGCCCAACACTAAACCAACACCTAACAAGATGGATAAGGACAGGGAAGCTTATCTGGTGAGAATAGGTTATGTATACACCTCTAAAGCTTGTTAGGTTCATATTCAGGTAGCACAGATATCCAAATAAAAAACAACCTATTGCCACACTTACATGTACAGCTGAAGACAATCATGCATTCAGTAATCAATTTGACAAATTGTTGCATGCAACAGCAGTAACATGTAGATGTAGTAGGGCTGAAAGAGAACATATGAGGTGCCACAGTAGGAAGAAAATAGACACATTATTATCTATAAAGTATAAACACATAAAGAATGTGGATGCATTTACAAAATGGGATGCAGCTTATACATCCTGTTTTTCTTTTAGGAATATGGGTTGTAGCCTGATGCAGCTTATACATCCTGTTTTTCTTTTAGGAATATAGGTTGTAGCCTGGTGCAAGCGGGATTTGAACCCCAAACCTCTTGCCCATTACCATTGTCCTACAGTGGCACCTGTAGCTTATACATCCTTATGTTCATGCAAAATAACATATTTTACCTTGCCTTGTTAATATTTCCTATAGGACCTTTTGGTTTTGAATTATCTTGCAACTATGATCTTCATAAGCAAAAGCAGTCCACAAAAATCGAAGAATCACTGATAACTTTGAAGGAATTACAGGATTTACTTAGTTTGTGCAACATACATGATACAGCTGTTCTCAATCGATCATCTTAACACCACTTTTATAAAAATTTAACCATGTTACTTGATTAAACACAACATTTGAAGTGGATAAGGAAAAAAGGAAATGCTTCCTAAAATAAGTAAAATTTATAATTTGATCTAGTTTTATAATATAATTGTGGAAGTCAATTTAATTATGCATTAATTTATTAAAATTCCCCATTAATCTAGTTTCTATTAATTATGAAACGGCAGCTGGGTATAATTATAAAATTACCCCAAGACACAATGTCACACATGAAAATATACAATGGTAAGGTGAAATTATGTAAATTTCAGAAAACAAAAGGATGTATGCTAAAAACCCTTATCAAATTGCTGAATTTAAATGTGCATAAAGATCCAGGCACTGATGCATAAACCTATATGATACCTTTTGTTAAACTAACAAAATGCATGTAAACATAATTGAACCCTGAAGCAACTTATACTTGTATTAGCATAACTATACTCTACAGAATATTGGATTGTGCTTAAACTTAAGCACATTGCTACTGCTTCGCTAGATCTATGCTCAATTACTTTAAAGATGCATCAATTTTAATCGTAATGGAATCGTATCATAATACACTTGCATATGTGTGTGTGTGTGTGTGTGGGCGCGCGCGCACGCGCGCATATATATATGTGTATACATGTGTGTGTGTGTGTGTGTGTGTGTGCGCGCGCGCGCATGTGCATACATGTGTGTGTATATATGTATACATATGTGTGTGTATATATGTATGTGTACACACACACACACACACACACACACACACACATATTACAGTGTTGACTTGTGCTTTACCACCAGGGTCCTCAAAGCAAAGCACATATGACCAAAGATGTAAAATACTTAGATCCATAAGTGATCCTTTTTTAACAACAATACGCATGACTGACCACACAATTTTGATTAAAAGTCGCCACCAATGAAAATGAGTTGAGTAAAATCTGTACCAGCAGAAAAATTCTGATGCCCTTGAAAAGGTATCCAAACATCTAAGATCAGCAAATAGAGCAAGTGAAACAACTCCATGGCACTTGTCATATTAAAAGTATAATTTTAAAATAAGAATGAAAAGGAGTCTTGGTCCATGTTGCATTAAATAGTTAATCGTCATAAAGAAAATTTGGGCATACTTTCTTACTTCACAAGATGGATAGGACTGCTAAATTAGCAAAACCTGCTATTCCGAAGCTAGGTTCAATGGATATTCTATGCTAAGGTAGAGTTGAAGCAAGGAAATTGGAAAAGATCAAGATCTCCACATTAGAGTAACTGAGGTAAAATTCACGAATCAGATTAAATTTTATCTCTTAAAAAACTAAGGCTTTATCCAAACAAAAGGTTCCAATAGTACGTACAACACACATGGGTCCAAACAAAAGATCAAAAAAAGCCTTATTATAAATGAGATTTACATAATAAAAAAATTAACTGTTTTGCGATACAACTTATTATAAATGAGATTTATATGACCACAAAATTAACTGTAGCACTCTGGAAGTGACGAAATGGTTGTGTAAAAGAGAAAAGATAAAAGGAAAAAGGATTTTCTTATTTTCCTTTTCCGGTGTTTGGATAGATAGGGAAGTGAGCAATTATACTTCCTCATTTCCTTACTTCCGCTCACTTCCTTGCAACCAAACAGGCCCTATAGGAAGGAAACAAAAAAAGTTGCAGGGATGGAGATGCACAATCCTGAATAAATGCCACAAATTCAATTTGAACAGTCAATTCCAGGTGACAGACTATATTTATATGACACATAATACATTCTTAAAGCCTTTGATTTCTAAAGATCCTTGTGCTCAAACTCAAATATCACACAGCTTTTAGGTTGCTTCCTAGTATGTATTAATAGTTCTAACCGTTTGAAATCTCGGTATCCATCGAAGTTCAGTTCCCTTTTTGGCATCAGAATTGGAAGTTTCAGATTGGGATTATAGGATTGTTAGTAGACAATTGAAAATGTTTTGCGCATTGGTTTTCTTTTTAATAATTGGTTAGACTAGGTTTTGATCAAAACTTGTATAATCCATCCAATAGTAACATGGTGATAATTTCCAAATCGAATAAGGTATTGGAATTATTAATCTAAACTACAGAAAATAGAAAAGTAAATTTTTTTTTTTTTGGATAAAATCTATTTTGAAGTTACCTCTTACTAATTACTGAACATGTTTAACTAGTTCTAATGATATCAATTACATCTGTTGAAAAGAAAAAAAAGGAGTTAAGCTGTAATATATTTGATCCAATTAGTAATATGTTGAAACCCGCATTATAGGTCAAAAGCGGTACAAAACAAAGTTTACTGAGATAAAGAGCTAAACCTAATATGCTATGGTTTAATATATTGGATTTGACCAAATATAATAAGTAAACACATCCAGCCAACCACTCAACACTATATAAATCTTTTCTAATTGATTAGATTTCTACCGTGGATGTTAAAATAAGTGAATTACATATTTTGACAGTTAGCTTGTTAGGTTAAAAAATTTGAACGCCAATCTTTTGACCATCACATGGAGCAATAATTCGAACAATGGTTCTAACAATCTACTCATACATGCTGGAGCTTGCTTTGGTCTATTTCACATGATTTTATAAAACTCCATGGTTGCAAGTAATGAGCTTCCTCAGAACAGCTCAGAAATGCAGTACTTGTGTACATCATAGTGCATCAGGCATCATCTCCCATTTGCAGGCCACTTGCAACCCAAAATTGAAGAGTAAAAGAGCTTAGTTTAACAGGTGGGTAACACATCGAATCTCAAGTCAGCAGTTAAACAATGATCATGTCATGCTGGACCTAGAAGCTTACTGCATATAGGTCCAAATCAGCAAAAGATGCAATATTCAACATGCTAAAAATGCTTAAAGGAATATCTAATATTCACTGGTCCACAGTTCATTAGGGCACATTTTTCAATTGATAATTTAGTAAACTTCTAGATAAGAATCTCAGAGACAAAACGCCATGCATAAAAGCATTACTATTCCAGGAACTATTACTGCAAAGGCATTTGTTCTCAAGATTCTGGTTTTAATCAAAATTCACTCAGATATTAACATCTTTGGTATCTTAACAACTGTAAACAAATAATAAGAAGTTAATGGGAATACTGAAATATAAGCAACAATTAAACAAACTGAATAATTAAAAAAAGACCACAGATCATGCGCAAGCATCTTACTTAAGAAATTACTTCATTAGAACTTACGGAGTACATTACCCATTTATATGCAGAAGCATTCGTGCGGTTGTCCTGTGAATGTGCTCTGTCAGGTCTGGTACACAATCAACCTGAGAAGACCAAGAATAGCGCACTTCACTAACCATAACCTTGTTCAGTCTATATGAGGTCATGGAAACTATAGTGTAAGGACAAAATAAAATTACCAGATTCTCATAGAAATCTTCAATTACAGATGCATTTTGTTGCATTAGCATTGACTGAAAATGAACTTTTGATTTATGTAATACACGAGCAATAAGAGATATTGTCTCAGCGCCAGCACACCTTTCCTGTGTCAAAGAAAAATCAGAAACTGCCAACATTATGCAGGCATTATGCAGACCTACTATGCCACCAAAACTTGCTTTGCATAAAATAAAAGGTTCTCATTTACTGACAAATAATGATGGATAAATCAAGTATAACAATAAAGTAAAAGCACCCTGCCAAAGTTATGTAGTGTCAGAAAGTACATCCATTGGTGAACACTTCACCGAACTCCAAAAATAATTATTTCACTCCATAGGTACTGACAAGATACTATTGGTGGCTACTGCCTAGCTTAACAAAGTCTGTCTGCTGAAGCCTTCCATGTTAACAAAGAAGTCCATATTGGAAGTCTCGCAGGAAAATTATATCCTGAAATTTGTGATATAGCCATAGAAACAACAGGGTAATAATTCTCATGACAGACACATGAGATGAGCTTTATGAAGTATGAATTATGTTCTATAAGACTAGGATGACTCAAAGATGATCCCGCCTAGGTGCCTAAAGTTGCAAATCACCATTACACTGCTAAGTAATCATGGAATATCATAAGTAATGATATATCTTGCATTGACACGGATACAGAACACGACCATGACACGGCATTGATACACAGCAAATCCTGAAAAACCAAGGGTATAAATACAATGAACACATCGCACATGCATGTGAATGTGCGGACGCGAGCTACATATGAGGTATTAACATGCCATGACGATAAACTCGAATAGATTACAATACTGCATGGGATGGAAATACCAACAAGAATAATAATTTTATACAACTTAATATCATAGGCAAACATCAGCAAGAATAATAATTTAGAAAACTATAAGTTAGCTAGGAAGGAAGCTAGGAATCCAAAGTTTATAAGAATTCATATAAGAAGCTGGAAACAAAAGGGGAGAGAAACGAATAAGCTCGCTAAGATGAGGGTAAGAAAGAGTACAGATCTAGGTAACATTAGATGTGTTAAGTTGGGTTATTATTATTGGGTTATTGGGTTATTACCCATATGCCCTTACCAATCTTGTATTCTATTTATATCTCTTTTCTCTAATGAATCAAACATATGCTATTAGGGTTTTATTTCCTAACATGGTATCAAAGCAGAGATGAGTGTAGCAAAGATGGGCATGCTTCGTTGGACGTGCGGTAACACGCGGAGAGATAAGGTGAGAAATGCGGATATTCGTACTAAGATAGGTGTAGCCTCTATAGAAGAGAAGATGAGAGAAAACCGCCTACGATAGTTTGATCATGTGTGACGTAGACCTATAGATGCACCAGTCCGACAAGTAGAGCGTATCAATTTAGGACAAGTTAAAAGAACGCAGGGGAGACCGAAGAAAACATGGAGGTAATACGAAAGATATAGAGGCTAAAGGCCTTAGTGAAGGCATATTGCTCGATAAGAATGAGTGGAGAAAGCTGATCCATGTGCCCGATCCGACGTAATTCTCTTTTGGTTCATGTAGCCTACCCTAAATACTTGGGACAAATGGCTTAGTTGTTGTGGTTGGTATCAAAGCACTAAAACCCTAACCCTAAGTTGTTGCCTCCCTCTTTCCTTCTCTTCTCTCTCCAAAGCATCAACCACCTTCGACAAACTCCAGAACCCTCTCCAAAGCCTTGCGATGGTACCAGCACCCTCGTCGAGACCTTGTGAACGCACCAGCACCCTCACCAAGGGTCTGCGAGGGATCCAGCCACTTCGTTGAACACCTGCAAGGGCTTCAGGAGGCTCCAGCCACCTCGCCTAACACCTGCAAGGGCTCCAGAAGCCTCGCCGAGCCCTACAATGGTTCCCGTACATGTCTCATACAGTGTTCTAAATGGCGGCCACAGAGGCTACATCGGCATGGGAAAATTTATCGGGGATGGGGATATATCGGGGACATATCGGGGATATTTCAAAATCGGATGTCAAAATTGGACTGTAAATATAATATCTTCTTGTCTTAAATTGCATCTCAATAAGACAATATATTCATAAATTATATAAAGCTACATAAAACATCATACTTATATGTTTAACATATACTGACTCGATAACTTGCATTAAGCTTATAAATGCATAATCACTATCCAAGTGTAGAATCTTCACAAATGTCACATTGCCACATCGTTCGAATTACCCAAATACCTAACATACAAATTGAGTATAAAACGCTATATCGGGTCAAAATCGGCGAAATTGCGGCCGATATATCGGGTCCATGCCGATTTATCGGCAATTTGGGTGAAAATCGCTATATCGGTTTGGATGTGTCAATCATTGCGGCTAGTGCCGTAAACGCAATATCGGCGCAATATCGGGGTTATATCGGGGATATTTAAAACACTGGTCTCATATGTTGCTACTCTAGAGTCCTCCATGGGCCAGATCGGGTAACATATAATCTGATCTGAATTTGTTTCACTGCAGTTCTGATTGTTTCTTATGTTAAAATTAGTTTCTTTTATGTCTGATCTTATCTGAACTGGCTAGTTCTCTGAGTGCTTAGTGCTTTCTCTTACTATTGGCTTATTTCTGGTGATATATCTAACTGATTACGACGTCTAAGACTACTAGTTCCTCCTCTACTCTAATCCCCTTACGACCGTTGAGACTTCTGCACGCAAAACGATGTTAGGGACTACCGCGAAGTTGAATGGTTTTAACTACTTGTCAGGCATTCTGCATATTTATTGGTGCTCGGAACAAATTGGCTCACCTACTTCAATCTCCACCTGCTGCTACAGATCCTGCTCATGTCACTTGGTTTACTGGAGATTATGATGTGATAACATAGCTCCTCAACAGTCTGGAGGAGAAGATCAGTGGCAGTGTCATGTTCTTGATCACTGTCAAGAAGATGTGGGATATCCTTAAGATGATGTATGGAAATGAGAAGAATCTTTCGAGGATATTTGAGATATATGAGCACTTATTTGAGCTTAAAGAAGGAGATAAATCTGTGTCTGAGTTCTATAGAGAACTCAAGAGTTTGGTCGATGAGTTGAAGATAAATCAGCCTATTGTTACTGATGCAGCGACACTGAGAGAGTATCGTCAGGACCTCGTAGTGTCAAAATTCCTGTCTCGTTTGAGTCCTACACTACGATCCCAGATAAAGGGTCAGATATTAAGAGAAGATAGTATTCTCACATTGACTGCCATCTTCTCCAGAGTCATGCGTGTTTCTACTAAAGCTGATGTGCCATCTGCATCATCTATTGAGCAATCTGCTATGTACTCTGAACGTGACAGATCACGACCGCGACCACGAATTTGGAGGACGTGGTTTGTTTGGAGCTGGACACATTTTTACTGGTGGGAGACAGAGTGCTCCTGATAAGAGGCCTCGGCACTGTAAGCACTGTGGACGGAGTAACCATATCTTCGAAAAGTGATGGGAGAAATTTGGTCTACCTGAGTGAGCACAGCTAACTGATTCTGAACTTTCTGCCCCGTGTGATACTTATGTTCCTTCATATGCTCATCCTAGTCCTTCTAGTTCTTCCACTGTTATACTATCACAGGAGGAGTATAATAAACTACGCCAGCTAGAGTTCTCTCAGAACAGTCATTCAACAAATCATGCATGCTCTTTAGGTATGCACGCCTGTATTATCTCTCAAAAGCCTTAGATTTTAAACTCAGGAGCCTCATCCCACATGACAGATATTAAACAAAAATTTGTTTCTTAATATTTCAAATGTCTATCCTCCTGTTAAAATTGTGATGATACCCAGTCACTTGTATTATACAGTGGGGTAGTTCAGGCTACTCCATCCTTAACCCTTACTGATATCCTTTACGTTCCAAATTTTCCTGTTTGTCTCTTGTTTATCAGTCAGTTTATCAAACAACTAATACAAAATATTTTTTCCCCTTCTCATTGTGTTTTCAGGACCTATTGACTAGGTGGAGGATTGGTTCAGGACAAGAGCGAGGGGGCATATATTATTTAGACGACCGAGTGACCCCTACCGGCTTGATTGCAGATCAGCCTGATCCAGTTCTACTCTGACACTAGCGCTTGGGTCATCCTTTGGTGCAAAAGCTTCAGTCTGTAATTCTTATTGAGTCTTATATTTCTTCTTTAGGTTGTGAGTCTTGTGAGGTAGGTAAGCATCATCGTGCTACCTTTAAAAATCGAGTCATTAGTCGCAATAACTCTGCATTTGAGTTAGTCCACTCCGATGTCTGGGATCCCAATCGTGTACCTTCTATTAAAGGCTTTAGATACTTTTTGCAGATGATGTCTCTCACATGACTTAGTTGTACTTACTAAAAGAGAGGCAGAAGTTTTCGGTGTTATTGAACTCCTTTTAAATGAAATAAAAAATTAATTTTCTACTTTCATTCGTATGTTTCGTACTGACAATGCCTTGGAGTATATTAAAAATGATGTGCCTACCTTCTGTTCAAAAAATGGGATTATTTATCAGACATCTTGCTTCATACATCCCAACAAAATAGAGTTGATGAGCGTAAATATAGACATATTCTGGATGTTGCTAGGACCATGATGATACATATGAGAGTACCGAAATAATTACGGTCTGATGCTATGTTAAGCCCTGTTTTAAATATCGGCCGAGTCGGCTGAGATATCGTCCGATATCTCCTTTTTTGCCTGCTACCGATGCGATATGGAGAAATCGTTCACCATATCGTTTGTAGAAAAAAACGGTCGATATTTGAAATATCAGCCGATAAATTGTCCGATATCGGCCGATAAATCACCCGATATATCACCCGGTATGAAATAACTTATTTATTGCACGACTGCGTGAAAATGTATATTATTATTTATTGTCTTTGCATGCATATTACATCATTTTTATTAGGTAGATGATATCTTTGACACTAAATCAACTTTTAGTTATCAGTATTTCATTATATATAGTGTTCGATATGAACGCCCGATATGCGCGCGTATCCCCGATATCTCCCCCGATATCCGATATGAAAAACCCCCATCCGATACAATCCCGATATCCGATATTTAGAACCTTGATGTTAAGTGCTTGTCATCTGGTTAATAGGATGCCCTCCTCGGTTCTTGATGAAAATAAATCCATTCTCCTGTCTTTATCCCAACAATAGTGTCTTTTCTATGACTCCTCCTGTCTTTTGTTGTACTTGCTTTGTTCAAGACTTGTCTCCTGAGTTGGATAAATTGTCATCAGTTAAATGTGTCTTTGTTAATATTGGTGTCATGATCCCTCCACCAGGAAGTATTTTGTGCCTGTCGATGTTACGTTCTATAAGTCTTTTCCTTATTTCTCTCCACAGGATCCTGTTACTGCCTCTGCGTCTGTTCCACCTCCATGGTTTGTGTTGTTGCTTGTACCTGCTTCCACTGATTCCCCGCCAGTACAGCCGGTAGACACTTTGGTGCCATCAGCCTAAACGCTGAGTAAGAATTACAGATACTTCTACATTCATCATCAAAAGGTTCATGTCTCTGAACCAGTTCTGGGCAACCACTCTCCAGTAGATGGTCCTCCTCAACCATCAACACCTCCCTCTGATCTTAATGTTTCCATTGCCCTTTGAAACCTCTGATCTTGATGTTTCCATTGCCCTTTGAAAAGGTAAACGGTCTTGCATTAATTATTCTATTTTGAATTTGTTTCATATAATCATCTTCACTGTGTTTTTCATCAGTTTGCTCTATTCTTGTCTTCGGAGTCTCTACCCAGGTCATGTGAGGAGGCAGGCCATAGATGAGGAGATGGATGCTCTTGTTTTTCATGGAACTTCGGAGTTAGTTTTGGCACCCACAGATGTTGTTGAATGCCATTGGGCCTATACTTTAAAAAATCACCCGGATGGATCGGTGGATTGATATAAGGCCAGACTCATGGCCAAAGATTATAGTCAGACCTACGACATCGATTATTTTGAGACATTCTCGCCAGTTGCCATGATGAATTCTATCATGATTCTTTTTCAGTTGTTGTTAACTTGTCATGACCCTTGTTCTAGCTGGATGTCAAGAACGTTTTTTTTATATGGAGACCTTCATGAGGAGGTGTATATGCAGCAACATCTGGGTTATATTGCTTAGGAGGGAATAAAGTATGTCGTTTCAAGAAGGCTATATATGGCCTCAAGCAGCGTCCAAGGGTATGGTTTGAGAAGTTCAGCATTATCATCTCTAGCATCGATTTTCATTGATGTCACTCAGATCACTCTGTCTTTATTCGGCGCATAAAAACTGGCATTGTAGTTCTTGCAGTGTATGATGATAACATTGGCAGTAATTCAGATGGCCTACTGGAGACAAAGGATTATCTTAAACGTTTTTTGTGACCAAGGACATGAGAAAGCTTAAGTACTTTTTGAGGATTGAAGTTGCACATAAAAAACATAACGTACTAATTTCTCAATGAAAACATATTCCAGATCTTTTAGAAGAAACAAACCTTTTAGGGTGCAAGCCTGCTAGCACCATAATGAAAGCCATTGTGGACTTATGGTTTGATGACAGCCACACATTTGATGATCCAAGTTGATTTAGAAGATTGATTAAGAAGTTGATCTATCTCACGGTTACTAGGCCAATATAACCTTTGTGGTTAGTGTACTGAGTAGGTTCGTGCATCAGCCTAAAGAAGCTCATTGGTCAGTTGCACTAAACATTCTGTCTTATCTCAAGAGTTGTCTAGGAAAAGGTCTAGTATATAGAGGACATGAACATGTACACATTTTCGGATACTTTAATTCAGGTTATACTGCTGACAGAGAAGATAAGAAGTCTACTACTAGGTATTGTGCTTTTGTTGGAGAAAGTCTTGTGATATGGTGAAGTAAAAAGTAAGATGTATCTCTCTCGAGTGCAGAAGCTGAGTATAAAGCTATGACTCATACTGCGTGTGAAATGGTTTGGTTAAAGAATTTGCTGAAAGAGTTGGTTTTAGACAGTCTAGAGCAATCCCTATACACTGTGACAATCAGTCTGCTATCTAAATTGCACAGAATCATGTATTTCATGAAAGAACCAAGCACATTGAGGGTGACTGTCATTTTGTTAGAGATGCTTGGACGAAGAAGGTGGTTACTTTTCAGTTCACGTCCTCTTCAACCAGTTAGCGGATCTCCTTACCAAAGCTGACATGTCTTAGGTATTTTCTAACTTGTGTAACAAGCTAGGCGTGTTAGATATCTAAGCTCCAGCTTGTACTCTAGTTAAGTTAGGTTATTATTATTATTGAGTTATTACCTATATACCCTTACCCATCTTGTACTCTATTTATATCTCTTTTCTCTAATGAATCAAACACGCTTTTAAGGTTTTATTTCCTAACAAGATGTATTACGAGTGACGATCAATATTTTCAATAAAAGATGAATAAATTAAGGAAAGCTAGAGTTATTTTCATAAATTGTTTAATGAGAATCACATAGGAAAACCTAATATAGAATACCAATTAAAGATGGGAACTATATGTATATTCAGAAAATTAGATTTAATAAAGTTAAAAATGCCCTAAAGAAGAAGAAAACTGGAGCTATATGATGAGATAAATATTCCTATTGAGGTTTGAAAGTGTCTAGGAGATACGGCCTTAGTATGATTAATTAATTTATTTAACAAAATTATAGATACTAAAAAAAATGCTAGACAAATGGAGGATTAGCATTTTGGTACATGTGCATATCAAAATAATTGAGATATACAATGTTGCTCACCCTAGTTTGGGATCAAGCTTATGAGCCATATAACTAATCAAAATATAAGTTTCCTTGATTTAGTCTCCCAGATTTCATATTACTTTTCATTAGCTTTCTTCTCAATAGTTTCACCTTATGTCTCCTTTACTCTTATAAAAGATACCTCCTTACTTTAGCTATAATATTATTTAAAAAATTCAGTAAGTGATACTGGGACCATGATTGTGCTTTATTTTTTATCTTCAATTATATCTTGGAGTGGATGAAATCACCTACAGAAACTCTAGTAATATACTTCTTCGTCCAGACTCTAGCCTTGCCCAGTGGAATTTGGAGAGTAGCCCCTCAGTAAAATGAGCTTAAACTACATAATCAATAAGGTTTACAGCCAAGCAACTGGTTTCTTGGATTTGTGTCAAGCCCCTTTCTGTTCATAGTTTCCTTTCTCAGGCATTTGGCACCAACTCATAGGGCTAATTTCATGTTGACTGCTGGCCCTAAAACTTGCTCAAGTCTTCAAGGGGGCTTTCTCAGCTTCAAACCATGCTCCACGGCTGATGAAGTTATCCAGCAATGCAAGCCATTCAATGCCCACATCTCAATTCTAACATCAGGAAGTACATCCCTTTTTGTTTTTGTAATCTTTAAAGCCTTTCATAATCATTTCCACTTTTTGCATTTTCACCTTACCTATAGTTTCTGACATCACTCAGGCTACCGGTTTATATACTCTATTGTCCTACAAAATTTTAATTAGCAAACAGTCAATAGTTTCTTGTGAATAATGTTTACTAATAATTATTTTCAATATGAAATTTTTATCGGACTGCTATTAGGCCAGCTTTATTATATGGCACAGAATGTTGGGCTAGAAAGAGACATCATGTCTAGAAAATGAGTGTAACAGAGATGCGCATACTTCGTTAGATGTGTGGTAACACACTGAAAGATAAGGTGAGAAATGAGGATATTCGTACTAAGATAGGTGTAGCCTCTATAGAAGAGAAGATGAGAGAAAACTGCTTATGATGATTTGGTCATGCGCGACGTAGACCTACAGATGCGCCAGTCCGACGAGTAGAGCGTATCGATTTAGGGCAAGTTAAAAGAGAGCAGGGGAGACTGAAGAAAACATGGATGAAGGTAATACGATAAGATATAGAGGCTAAAGGTCTTAGTGAAGGCATATTGCTCAATAGGAATGAGTGGAGAAAGCTGATCCATGTGCCTGATCCGGCGTAATTCTCTTTTGGTTCATGTAGCCTATACCCCAGATACTTGGGACAAATGGCTTAGTTGTTGTTGTTGTTGTATGAAATTTCTTCCAATGTTACTGTACGTCAACAAATTGACTAAGTCTCATGCGATAATACTATTTTGTGCTAATCGAAGATTCACCAAAAAACACAACTATCCAACTTCAATTTTTTAACCTTCTATTTATTGATGCCAGGAGCTGAACACATACAGATGGATCCATGTGGTACTTATTATCAGAAAATAAACCCAAGGAAAAAAATGGAAAATTGATAAAGCAAAAAGGTTTACAGATGATAATAATATCAATGAACTTTCCATTTTCAATATAAAGAAAGGAAAGAATTTAGAGTATCAGACAAGTACCTTCAACCCAAATAAAGTATTAGGAACATGCCCAATAATTGTGCTGGAAGGAATAGTGGGCATTATGTCTATGTGCGAGAAAGATGTGTTTAGGGATGTAGGTGAAGAAGAAGAAAATGACAGATTTTGAGGTCTGATCCACTGGTCACAATCTTGAACAGCTTTTGATAATGCAATCTTCAGCCGAGCTGGACATGAGAAGAAGGGAACAATTGGAAAATATTTACATGTAAAAATGAAAATGGTTTACAATAGTTCAGTCAAGCATAGCATGATTCTACAGACGCCCTACAAAAAATTAAAAACAGATGTAAATGTAACTTCCTGTACATGGTACATAATCTGGTGGAAACTTCCCACTTGGAGTCATATCCCGCAGACCAAATGTTTCAAATACAGAATGGTAAAATATCCCAAACAGCTGGCAGATGCCCTGCAATAAAGAATAAATTGAGACAAAATGGCAGACAGCTAAGCATCCATCTGACAGGTTTTAAAGAAAGTATGAGCGGTTTAAGAACCTTGGTTTACCTTAAAAAGCTCAATGTTAACTATTTCTAGTTTCTGCATGAGCCTAGCATATTTGTCCATCAACCTGGTGCATGTTACATTTTAATTTATATGATCATTTATGTGATACAGTAAACAAGTTATGTAAGCAATCAGACAATTTACCTCAAAAGGCAGATTGAGGACCCTGTTTGTGAAGAAACCTCCTCATCATTCCAATTTGCAGAACTCCTATTTGCATGTACAGGTCTGGATATTCGACTTGGCAGCTGACTGTCCTCGTCAATAAAATCAGCTAGAAGATCCTCATTTTCATCTTCCACGACTGAGCTATTTCCATTAGCATGATTTTGAGATTGGTGTCTTTCAGGTGTTCTATCACAATGTGAGGAGTCAACATTTGAATCAATTAGACTGGATGTTGATGACCCATTGGCCAATGTGCCAACAATTGATGATTCATAAAGGCCTCCTGTCATCTTTGAAGAAAATGGATTGTCCATTTTAAGCCAATAACAAAATCCATTTTTCTGCTTCCCAGCATTGTTCTTGTCTGACATTTTTTTTGAGTGAAGCACTGACAAGGTGGAGGTACCACTTGAAGAAGAAACAATTAGGGGGCACCATCACCAATAAGACCAGCTAAACTAATTACTTGATGTGTCTCAGCTGATATCTTAACCCAGCTCTCCTTCTCCAGAACCATTTTAAGTGCCTAAGAAAAGAATCAAAATTAATAAAGTTTGTTTTGCTGTATGAAAGAAATCAAAATATGCATTTTGTGGATAGTAAAACAGCACTGATTCAATCTAAACATCTGTCATCTCAGAGAAAGTGACATTCATTTAAGAAATACCAGATGCTACGCAGCACAAATTGAAAGAAAACATTTTCTTTTTCGTGCTTAAAAAGAAAATTTTTGAAAAAATAAATAAATTATGTATTTCAATTCGGTGCACAAGCTTGTCTTCTAAGTTCACAAAATAATTTTGGAAGAAAAAAGGAAGCGCTCTAGGTTCACAAAAATACGAGAAGGCTCAATAAAAAGTTTGGATGAAAATTTATGACTGGATGTCTACTTGACTTCAACTAGATTTTTGCTACCAGATTCCTGTCCACGTACGGAGGGGCCACTTAACCTGGTGGAAAGTTGGCAAGTAAAGAAACCTACTCCGTTGACTATGCAGTTTAGCTAATGTAACCATGGAACAACTATTCTAAATTTCCAAAGTCAAAGAAAATCTGGAAGTCTGGAGAAAACATGAAGACGATATATTCACAACAGGAAATGGAAGCATTCATGAGACATTTCTAGACTGCAAGGCTGATATTTCTTCAAACTGCAAATCAAAGGGCTTCAACCTCCATCGAAACAATTTGTTAACATATTCGAATATATAATAGCAATGATGATACTGACAAACAGCAATGTTAATGATAACATCAGGAACTATAAATTCAATAAGAGTATACATCATACCAGTAAAAGACCAAATAAAATAGGCTACAATGCATAAAACTACCATGAACCTCTCTCTGTGTTCAAAAAACTACCATGGCCTTTCCAAAATGCATAAAACTACAAAGAACTTAGCCAGTTTCAAAAAGATACCACACGCTGTTGACAATGAAGTTGAGAAAAACCAACATGCCCTCAGTTAAAATTGACCCCCATAACTCATTTCAAAAAAACATAACTTTTTTATTTCATAAATAAGGGTTATAATGATCATTAAATGATCACTTGATATGCACGTGCTTACAAACTTAATGTGCTATTGAGAGATGATAGTTTCTTGAAAACAGAGGGGAAAGTTCATGGTAGTATGCATTTTTTAAGTTTATGGTAATTTTTTTAAAATGGAGGAAAGTTCATGGTAATTTTCTACATTTTAGCCAATAATATATAATAAACTAAGACAAGATAGAAATGTTGAACGGACATTAATCAGATTTATGAAACTAGCACTGAATAAAAAACAAAAGAAATGCAGCCTGAGGTTTATTAAAATACAACGTATGGATTTTTGTCACAAAGGAAATCCATATAAGAATTTAAATGTAAAAAAAATGTAAGTTCAAGAAACCAAATCCTGAGGATGTAAGAATCTCATGAAGATAGTCTATATCATTTTAATAATATATGAAAGCAATTTGTATACGAATACAAAGAAACAATTATGTATGATCAATACAATTAAACTTGTCTACTTTCTCTATCACTCCAACAGCACCTAACTCAAAATTAGTTATTTGAGAAAGATAAATCCAGTGAAACAAAAGAGTGCATATGATAATGGTCTAACACAATAAAATTATCACATTGCCTTAGGTAAATGGGGATAAACATGTTTAAATAACAAGAAAAGCAAAACTTATAAGAAAGTCATGAGTAATAAATGAAAAGGTGATTGATTGATGAAGACAAAAATGACACACAAGGATGTGAGCTAACAAAATGCAGTTGAAGGCTACAGTGTATAAACAATAATCGTAGAAGTAACATAATGCTGCTGAGGGTCACGCACCAGATAAAAATCATAATTAGAGCCCAACTTCAGAAATGAAATTCTGAATATGGATCTCCATGATGTAGAGTTCAGTTTCATCCTTCTGTTCTTTTTTTCTCCATTTTCCTTTCAATTGTAGGGAATAAAACCAGCAATCAATCAATCCATAGGCATCTCTTTCTCTACAATTAAATAACTCAAAGTTACAGATTTTTGTAATAAAAAAACTATGGGTTCCTTCAGTTTTGGTACCAGAATCCATTACAAGGCTAGAGATTCATTCCCAGTTAATTATACCTCCAGCTGGGGCTTCCTTTTAAACATTAATTACTTCCAAGATATCAGAAATCAAGTAATCATCTTCCATCAAATTATTCATTCATGATCCTACTCAGCTTAAGGCATGTTAAGGGAACATTGCTCCAAACTGTTGTCACCGCACTTTCTCCACACATGATATCCCCACCATATTTAAGGATCATTTTTCCCCAACCAGGCAAATACAGTGTCATTGCTTGGTGATTATGAGGAGTGTAGGGAAAAAACAAAAAATATAAGGGAAAAAAGCCTTCAGTTGCATTTTGACTTGACAGTGATCAAATAATTGATACCTCCAATCCCCGGGAAATCTATTCCTCGTCACTTTTCCATGAAATGAAAAATCTAGAACTAGCCCATGATTTTTCTTCTTTTCCACTCCCTAATCTAGGTCCTTGAATTGTTGAAGATTTAGGATTAGATTAGGGCAACAAACTCTTCCACCGCACAAGAAAAGAAGAAGACCACATATTTCTGATAGGATCGCTCCAAAACTCCAAATCGCATTTCAGATTCACATCTTGGAAGTGAACAATCTCGCTCATAATTCTCTTTTCGGTTTTCATCCTTCCTATTCATCAAGAAACGATCTTATTTTCAACTTTTGTATGGGTTCCCCTGTCTTTCATGATTTTGAAATAAGAACAAACTATGGGAAGAATTCAAAGAAACCAACAAGAATGAAGGACTCTTTCAATACCCATTTTACACCAGACTCAAAGGAAAACAAGAAGTTTTGAGGGACATCGATGATTCTCGGTTGTCTTGTCTTTCTAATACCCACCTGGATACAACACCCCACAAGGAAAATCATTGACAGTTTCTGATCTCATTAAAATCCATTCTCAAGAAATAAATCTCCTTCCTTCGAGGCTTCCTTCAATTTCTGATTCTTCTTGTTTTGTTCCTTATGGTTCCATGAACACCTACACAACTCCAATTTCTTATCTTCATATTTGTTGAAAAACCCACATGGTATTGTCTGAAATGTAATTAATATTGGAGAATGGATGTGTCAAATTGAAGTAATGGCAGTGATTTGGCTGTCCCCATGGTTCCTTCATTAGCAAATCTAATTGTTCAGCAAAAAATTATTTGTTAATGTCAGATGACGTTGATTTTGTTGATTCAATAGAAAGAGACAGACAATAGAATTGTATTTGTAGCAACAGTAGAGATGATGTCGGGAATCCTACAATGAAATGATAGATGGAAACTTAAATGGTGACGAGTTAGTCACTTAAGAGAAAAGCAAACAAATTATTAGTTGTCAAGAGTTTCTTGAACATGAATAGCATATTCTAAGAGACAGAAGTGGATGACTGATCACTGAAGATGCAGGAACTGAATTGTGTATTTACAGGTTGAGTTGGATTGAAGGCAAATGTAGTACGGAGATGTCGAGTTGGATTGAAAGGGCTATGTTGACAAAGAAAAATGGTAAATACGAATAAAAGATTAACCATACTGAATATTCTCTAATCATGAAAACAGATAAACTAAGCCACATTCATTGTTGCTTCATCTCTTTCCATCTCCTTCTCATGTCCGCAAAGCTATTGGTCTCTCCTTTTCCAAATAGTTGGGCCATCATTGGTAAAAATTGAGTTTCTTCCACCTATTCTAATGTGAAGTCTACTGAAGATCATTCCCACACCACCAGCTCTAAGATTTTCCTTTCTAGTGACTAGCCCCTTCACAGTACAGATATTTAATCTTCATTAAGACAGGGATGCCCTACAGAGTGAGGATGATCCAAGTCATTCAAGTACACAAGTAAATCACAAAGAATTGCGATGATAGTTAGTAAATTACCAAGAAAATTACTAATGATCTAGTACTGATAGTAGTGGTTAGCTTTAACCAATGTAATATTTAAGGATGAGTACAAGTGGGTTGCATTTGGAGCTTTAGTCGTAAAGGCTTCAACATATAAAGCAGTTCCTTTTATTTTCTTCAGTTGGCACATCTGACATGGATGGAAAACTTCATTATGTTGTAAAATAGAAATTTTCTGTATGACATAATTATAAATATTAAAATGCACTATTTTGAATAGTCCTTGAACAAAGTATGAGATACATTATCACAAAAACTAGGCTCTAAAATAAATGCTAATAAAGTAGACAAGTATTAACATAATCATCTAAGCCTAAGGTTGACTATGGCACATGTTTCAAAGGTAAAATGCTCCAATAATGAATTGACCAAATTTACTGATGAGGACATGACAAACATGTGCGGACCATGCCATAAAACCAAGACGGCCAATTGGTTGGTAGACAGGCTGCAATTTTGCGGCCATCCATTTAATCCATGTAACTAGCCCAGTTAGTCAAATGGACATCTTAGTTGGAACTCGAACAATTATTTAAATGGATTGATTTCTGGAATTGGAATATTTTTAGGTGGAACATTACGGGACAATTGAAACAATTAGAACATTGAGAACTTAAAGTCGGAAAATTTTCTAGGTCAATTCATATTATGATGCCTTAATTATTTATTTTAAAATACTGTAAATAATTATTAGTAATAATTATATAAGTAATAAACATAATTAATATCTTATTACTAAGAATTATATTAAGAATCATTTTTAATGATATTAACTAATTTTTAATGTATTAACTATTAATTGTTTAATGATATTAGTAAAAAATGTGATTAATAAATAATATTTGGTAATTAACCATTAATTAAATTAATTGTTATTTTGATATTAATAATCACATAAACAATTATTTATTCAGGAATAAATATAAGCATGGCACCATATTTGTTAATTTCTGAAATTTCTTAATCATTTAATTAACGCTCAATACATTTTTAAATAATATTAGTGCATATTACAATAAATAAATAATTATTAGGAAACATTATTATATAAAAATAATTTTTAATTAATATAAATTGTTTCTTTGACCTTATTTTATTTATCTTATAATTTTCTAATTCATCAAAAATGGATTAATTATTCCTCAATCATCATGAACAAAAGAGATCAATGGAATTAAAGTTTTTGTTACTATATAACTGTAAAAAAAACATTAATAAAATTTAACCAATAATTACAATACTTTAAACATGAATTATTAATCATTAACTATTAATGCTCAATAATCATTAATCATCAAAAAATATTATTAATGTTATTGGAAGTTAATTATTAATATTAGTCAGAAATTAATCATTAATAATTATTAAAAATTATTTCCAATGATTACACATTAATAGAAATATTAATAGTAATGTTCTAACTGGGGAGAGAGAAAGCTCATGTTCGAGTAGATAGTTTCAGTAAAAAGTTAGAATAATTTTGAAGGATGGAACACTCTCTTTTCTATATAGTGAAACTAGAATCTTTTCTACGTGATTGATATAGAAAGTAGAATATTTTTCTTCCAATTTTAGTTCCAGCTCCAATCATGATTAAGACCCAAAAAAAAGTTCTGATTGAAAGTTGACTAATCCCACCCCCCACCCCCACAAGGAGCAATACCTGAAAATCCCCCTAGACCAAAAGAAAAAGCATAGATAAATAGGCATGTAGAGTAATATGTGCCAGATACAGAGAGTTTCAATCTCAAAAGATATCACTGTCTTGGAACATTCTTGTGCAAATGAATGGGCAGTCATTGTTTAAGGCATTCTATAAAAATGATAGCCTGAAGAAAATTCTTGCATCTAGTACAGTGCGTGGGTCTGTAGGTGGGTATGTGCGAATGGGCATGTACTCCTGCCTTTGTAGGTAGGTACAGTATGTACAGTTACTAAGGGCTTACACTCTCAGTGTTTTAAATGTCGGCCGACATCCCCACCCTCATTTGAAATGGCGTTTTGAAAATGTCGGCCGACATTAATGTCGGCCGACATTTCGGGAAAAAAAAAAATCAATATGTTACTTGGTCTTGAAAGTTAAGAGCAATTGAGAAATTTATAAAATGGGTTAGTGAGTGTATGCAAAATGTTAAAGTAAGTATACCTATCCTAAACATATTTATATAGTTTTGTATAAGTTGTGTATGTATTACCTTAATAAGAATTTTAAGATTATATTATTTAAGACATCTAGGATATATATTTGTTATCCGACATGACGTCCGAAATTTACTAGATGTCTCCGAAATATCTCCAAAATCCGACATCCGATTATGACATCTGATATTTTCCCGATATCCGACATTTAAAACACTGCACTCTATAGGCATAACTCTTTAGGAAATTATAGATACAATATAAAAATAACAAATCAATGTGATACTTAACAATGCAAAAGTTTTCTTCAAAAGAAACAAAAACAAAGCAAAAGAGTACATGCCGCAAAGTAGCAAAGGGGTCCGTAGCTCCTGAAATTTATATGCAATGTCCTAGGGTGTTACAAGAGGGCAGCAACTGAAAATCGAAAATGAATCACAATAAAAGGATAAAAAGTTGAAACAGCATCCATCAGAAAATGTTGAGAAACATTGAAGACTTATGTTGCTTGAATTAATAGAAATTGATTTAATAGTTATAACATTTCACACAATAAAAATTATTAGCAAAAGGACATGTCACCACAAGAGATATAGGCTAAATAAGCAACTCAATAGGAATAAAAGAACAAAATTGTCAATTGGTATGGAGAAAAATAGTAAGAATATAGCAACAAGAATGAGTCATTGATATACATACATAAACGCTCTGCTTGTGGAATGCTGCCACGTAATTTTCAGAAACACTCTTCAGTCTCTGCCTAAACTCAGTAGCTTCAACTCCAGAGAATGCTTCACCAGACAAAATAAATATATTTAGATCTTCATAGTTCTTCAGAAACTGAAACGTGCTGGTTGAGCTAACAGCAGAACATGAGAGCAACACAGCTACACGACTTGTTGTTAGTTGCCATAAGTTTCTCCGTCCTCTTTCTAAAGTTTGTGAAACAAATGTAGTGGCGTCATTCCTTAGCTGGTGAAAAGGAGAATCACTGCTAGGCACAGCAGTATGAACATCGTTTGCAGAAACAGAAGATGTACTTAAGGGCGTGGATCCATGAACTTCTGGTATATTACCTCCAGCCGAAGCACATGAGGCATCAAAATATTCTGTTGGAGACAGACCTTCCAATTTTACAACAGGTCCAAGCGAATCACTTGTAACTCTTGATTCATTACTATTTTTCAACTCAATGTTTGAGGTTTGATATTCTGAGTCCTGCAATGAAAAAGACTAACTTCAAAAAAGAAAAGCTCATGTAAATACAGGAAGAAGAAAGAAAATTGCACCATCATCTGAAATTTTAACGTCATTAATATCATTTATTTTACACGGTACATGCTGCAATCAGAACCAAGTAGAAAAAGCCTGCCCCCGAGGCCTGGTTCAGGTAGTAAAAGGAAGGAGAGAGAAAACCTTCAGAACGGAACCTCCAAAAGATGATCTAGTAAGGTAACAACAAACCAAAGCCTTTTTTAGACCAAGTCTTTGGGGTCAACCATACAAATCCTTTTTTCTCCATTCACCTCCCTATTGTAATTAAACGCTTACAGTTACTTGGCAGAGGTAATTCGACTACATAGAATAATAAATGAGAAGTTACCATCTTTCTTCTATATACTACAGGCAACGAGGAAAAAAAAAGTATAAAACAAGGGTATAGCCAATGGGAAATGACGTGAAAACGCCCAAGCATGAGAAGAAGGCTCATTGATCCTGTATAAGTTAGGCAAAGAACACAAAATGTCAGAACACGGTATAGCAGGCGAAGACCAACAGACCCAAAGAGTACTTGTTCGTAAGGCTTAAGCAGATTGAGTTAGATGTTTATACTGGCAGAAGACATGGTTATTTCCAAAAAATGAGTACTGGACCCATGATAAGCTATCAAAAGAACTCATATAATAAATTAAATAAAGTGAGAGTATTTGATGAGAACTGCAAGCTAAATGCCATGACAAAGTGTTGAAAACAAATAAACAAGAAACCGTTTCAAAAGGTAAGACCCAACAGGAAAAACAAGGTAAATCCTAAAGGGGTAGAGTGTAGTGAATTTGATTTAACTAGAATCAGTGCATGATACATGATGGAATACCAATCATGGAATAACACATTAAGTTTAAAAAAAACATCAAAGGAACTCCAAGAATAGCAAGCCCAGCTATCACATAAAAGACAAGTTCTTCAAACTGTATAAGAGAATTACAACCACTGCAAGGAAAATGATGAGGGTGCACAAAACTGTTGCCTAACTGTCATGAAATCTTCACCTACCTAATACACACTATTGAAGGCCATATCTATTGATACTGCTAAATTGTCCTGGCCATCTCTCCCTTACTTTGTCTTGTTTGGATCATGAAAATATTTGTAATATCCCTATCTATAATACCATGTTAATAATAAATAATGGTATGTTAAAAGTGTATACATGTATTTTGTATTGGTTATTATTTATTATCCCAGTTATTAATATATATTATTATTATTTGTATTTAATTTTCTCGTTAAAGCCTAGCCCAACTATTGCCAAGCCCATTCCACATTTCCTTTCCCATTTATTTTATTTATGAAATCCAAAACCAAGCCCAAACCCATTTCCATTTAATCTCCCCATTTATTTCCTTTTAATTTCTCAAACCCAAACTAAGCTCACAAACCCAATAGCCCAAGCCCATCAATCCAAACCCAAACCCAACAACCCAAATCCTAATCCTATCTATCAAATCCAAATCCTAACTAATCCCCATCTTCTCCTAATCTTCTTCTCCTTCTCCTCATCAACAAAACCAGAGCACCCCCCACCCTCATCATCATCCTCTCCTTGCAACCAGCAAGCCCAGGCGCCGGCGCACACAACTGCAACACACTAGTCGATCACCCCTTAATCAGCGCCTCCTTTTGTTGGATCGCCGAGATATTGATAAATGCGGAATTATTTCTGTTGGCAACTATGATCTAAAACACACAAGTCAACACAAACTAAACAAGAAGTATTAATCGTTAATAAAATAAATAACTTGCAATAAGGAAAATCAAATCTCAGAAAAGTTGACAAACGCAAACAAAGAGATTTATCCTGGTTCGGTCCTTGTGACCTACATCCAGTCCCAAGGCCACCCGCTTGAGATTTTCCTTTAACCTTGATTTTGCCACCCAAAATCAATACACCATGTACACCACTTGACAAATCCCCTTCGCCAAATGTATACACCTTCTCTTCCACCAAGAGAACACCTTCTCTTCCACCAAGAGAATACATTCACCTTGTACAACTTGCCTCTACAACCAAGAAGCCTCCCGTGTACAATGATCACTTTGAGAATTACAATATTTTTCCTATAGCCTTGGTACTGAATGTGTATGTGGACAAGGTTCAGTATAGGAAACAAGAACTTCAGAGAATCTTCACAATGGAAATGTCTTTTGGTGAAGAACTGAAGTGGGAAAAACAGTTTTCAGGTTTTCAGATTTTTGGCTTTGGAAAACTGATAAAATCTCTTGGTAATTGGCCTTTGGTATAACTTCCCTATTTATAGCTGAAGACTAGGGTTAGTTAGGGAGTTATAGGAGCAATTCAAATGATAGGGACGTTTGAATTCGTTGCACAAAAGACCAGATAATGAAAACTGTCCAACAGTCAGAACTGCCTATTAGTCGACTTGCCCATGGAGTTAGTCGACTAACCTAGGCAAAATTCCTTCTATTAGTCGACTAGGTTTAGCTATTAGTCGACTAGGTCAGTGGCCGTTGGAAGAACAGTTTCAGAATAACTACTTCAAGTCGACTGCAACTACTTGATAGTCGACTTGACCAGTTATTAGTCGACTTAGGAACAAGGGTTAGTCGACTAGAAAAATGTATTAGTCGACTATAGTTGACTGCTGGTCGACTAATACACAAACAGAGAGTTGGTCTGTTTCAGGACACAAAACTTAGTCGACTTGGGCTATGGGATAGTCGACTACACAAGGGATTAGTCGACTTGCAAGATCAATAAGTCGACTAATGGATCTATGAAAAGTGTGTTTGTGTCAAGGCTTTTACATGCTATTTCAACTTTACAAACCACACTCTATCAACTCTCCTTGGCACATCTTGATCATGTAGGACTCTTGATTCTTCATTTGTTTAGAGCTCCAAATGAATTTGATCTTCACAAACGTCTTCATCGAAATAAGTTCCAACATTCTCCCCCTTTTTGATGATGACGCTTTGTGTGCACAAGTCCTCCCCCTGCAGAAAATATGTTATATTTTCCTCCCCCTGCAGAAATTGGGTTATAACAAATAGAGAAATACTTTGTTCTCCCCCTGCAACAAATATATTAGTACATATATATATATATATATATATATATATATATATATAATTGTTCTTTATCAATTTTTATATGGTACCTGCAAGATAAACGTTAGATGGTACCAAACATAAAAGAACATATTTAACCTTTAGGAGTCCAAATCCATTTAGAATTTGGTTTCCACCTGTTAGTATACACATAGTTGCAAGAATCACAAATATCATGAATATATGATGCAATATATGTATTTTTATCATGAAAATTTAAGTTCTTAGGAATCCATATAAACTTATTTTTCTTAGGCTTTCTTTTTACAAAAGAACTATATGGATTACTATAACGTGAAGATTTTGCAATAAATCCAATACCATGATTATCATGTGACAATTTCTGTAAAGATAATAAAGCATTCAAATTTTCTTTTCCTTTATTAAACTTAGTCACATTTTGCAAAAGATCTTCATATTTATTTTTGAAAACTAACATGTCTTTATCCAATATAGAAATCCTTTCATTCAAAGACTTAGTTTCCTTTTTCAGAAAAATGTTCTCTTTTATAAATTTCTCATTTTCAATTTTCAAAGATGATATGACTTTTTCAAACTCATCTTGTTGTTGAGAATTTATAGATGAACATTGTAATGCATAACATGAATTTTCCTTTAAAAGTTTCTCATTTTCTTTTGACAAAACTTTGTTTTTCAGTTTTTCATTTTTCAGATCAAGAAATAATTCATGGAAAGCATCAGAGAGTTCAGAATATGATACCTCATCATCTTCAAGTGCCATGTAACATAGGTTGACACGTTCAGTTGATTCTTCTTCATCAGATGAAGATGAATCACTGTATTCTGATGATGCTTCGTAGTTCTTCTTCTTTCTGAACTTCTTACTCTTGTACTTATCTTTCTTCTTAAGCAAAGGACAATCCATCTTCATATGACCTGGTTTATCACAATTAAAGCATTTGAATTTACCTTGCTTTAGAAATTTCCTGAATTTCTTTGAGAGCATTGCCATCTCCTCTTCGTCATCATTGTCTGTGTCGGAAGATGCATGGAAGGCGAGTTCTTTCTTCTTTGAGCGGTGTTGTCGTTCGTCCTTCTTCCTTTCTTCTAATTGCACTTCATATGCCATTAGATTACCGATTAGGTTTTCTAATGTCATAGTTGAGAGATCATTCGCCTCTTTAATGGCGGTTGTCTTCTTCTCCCATTCTGGTGTGAGTGCACGAAGGATCATTCGAACTCTTTCAACTTGGGTGTAATTCTTTCCAAGGGATGCTAATGTATTGGTGATGTCGGCGAATCTTGTAACCATCTCGGATATGGTTTCATTCTCCTCCATTTTGAATAACTCAAACCTGTGGACAAGAACAGATATTTTAGATTCCTTAACTTTATTAGTGCCTTCGTGTGTTACCTGAAGAGTATGCCATATTTGATGTGCAGAAGTTGCTGTTGAAACACGGTTGAACTCTTCTTTGGTTAGGGCACAGAATAGAGCATTCATCGCTTTGGCGTCAAGGTTCGCGTTCTTCTTTTGATCTTCACTCCAAGCGTTGTAGTTGGTTGTG
Source organism: Agave tequilana (assembly GCA_038442645.1). NCBI lineage: Eukaryota > Viridiplantae > Streptophyta > Magnoliopsida > Asparagales > Asparagaceae > Agave > Agave tequilana. The sequence goes on from JAVJIF010002868.1 coordinate 30,482, forward strand.
GGCTTGGTGTATGATGCTTCTACGATGTTCCAAAGGTCGTAGTTGAGTGACTGCAAGTATATCTTCATTCTACACTTTCAATAGTTGTAGTTGGTTCCGTCAAATAGCGGTGGACGTTGTGTAGAATGTCTTTCTTTGAATTGGGATGATGAGAACTTCGTTGCCATCCTTATTGTTGACGAGGTATGCAGGGCTCTGATACCAAATGTAGGATCAGAGCGTATACGCCGGTTCAGGGTATGAAATGTGAGGCCGGCTCTGATACCAAATGTAGGATCTTGCTCTGATACCAAATGTTGGATCGCCGAGATATTGATAAATGCGGAATTATCTCTGTTGGCAACTATGATCTAAAACACACAAGTCAACACAAACTAAACAAGAAGGATTAATCCTTAATAAAATAAATAACTTGCAATAAGGAAAATCAAATCTCAGAAAAGTTGACAAACGCAAACAAAGAGATTTATCCTGGTTCGGTCCTTGTGACCTACATCCAGTCCCCAAGCCACCCGCTTGAGATTTTCCTTTAACCTTGATTTTGCCACCCAAAATCAATACACCATGTACACCACTTGACAAATCCCTTCGCCAAATGTATACACCTTCTCTTCCACCAAGAGAATACATTCACCTTGTACAACTTGCCTCTACAACCAAGAAGCCTCCCGTGTACAATGATCACTTTGAGAATTACAATATTTTTCCTATAGTCTTGGTACTGAATGTGTATGTGGACAAGGTTCAGTATAGGAAACAAGAACTTCAGAGAATCTTCACAATGGAAATGTCTTTTGGTGAAGAACTGAAGTGGGAAAAACAGTTTTCAGGTTTTCAGATTTTTGGCTTTGGAAAACTGATAAAATCTCTTGGTAATTGGCCTTTGGTATAACTTCCCTATTTATAGCTGAAGACTAGGGTTAGTTAGGGAGTTATAGGAGCAATTCAAATGATAGGGACGTTTGAATTCGTTGCACAAAAGACCAGATAATGAAAACTGTCCAACAGTCAGAACTGCCTATTAGTCGACTTGCCCATGGAGTTAGTCGACTAACCTAGGCAAAATTCCTTCTATTAGTCGACTAGGTTTAGCTATTAGTCGACTAGGTCAGTGGCCGTTGGAAGAACAGTTTCAGAATAACTACTTCAAGTCGACTGCAACTACTTGATAGTCGACTTGACCAGTTATTAGTCGACTTAGGAACAAGGGTTAGTCGACTAGAAAAATGTATTAGTCGACTATAGTTGACTGCTGGTCGACTAATACACAAACAGAGAGTTGGTCTGTTTCAGGACACAAAACTTAGTCGACTTGGGCTATGGGATAATCGACTACACAAGGGATTAGTCGACTTGCAAGATCAATAAGTCGACTAATGGATCTATGAAAAGTGTGTTTGTGTCAAGGCTTTTACATGCTATTTCAACTTTACAAACCACACTCTATCAACTCTCCTTGGCACATCTTGATCATGTAGGACTCTTGATTCTTCATTTGTTTAGAGCTCCAAATGAATTTGATCTTCACAAACGTCTTCATCGAAATAAGTTCCAACATCTCTTTGTCCATGCAAACACCCATACCCTGCAGACATCGGCACCACCCACCATACACCTCCGCTGCGCCATCTCCTTCTCTGGCCTCTTCGACTTGCCCACACCCCGGTCCTCCCCACCACGAGCACATCACCATAACTTCCATCGCCCTCGGCCTCCTCCTCCTTACGCAACCACTAACCACTTCCCCTCCTCTGCGCACCACTTGCACCCGACCCATCACCATCATGGTTCAAAGTCTCGGACTCGGCCGCCGACTCGGCCGGCACCGAGACCAAGACGGATCGGTCTCGGCGACTCGGATCGGACTCAGACGATACGCGCAAAACGCTACATAGAACGCCAAAAAAATTATGAAAAAACCATGACAAATCATAAAAAATTGTAAACATCAAAATTAATGCATCACATATTCAAAACATATCACCTAACACTCAAAACATAACGTGAAAGCATAAATACAAGCGTCGTCGGTAGAAAAATATCAAAATACATGCATAATAAAGTAAATTGCACAAAATAATTCATAAGTACCTGCTAATATAGTCATTTTCACATTGAATTACGAGGAGGCTCCAAATCATCATTATCATCTGGCCCGCGATAAGTATAGAAACCAGGCATATAGTTTCCATAAGGATAATAATATGTTTGTGGGTGAGATCCTGTAGGCTGAGATGATTGGCCAGAGGATCCACTATCAGAGTAATATGGCGGTAGGGGTTGTACAATATCAGCTCCATGGTGATAATACCCAAAACCTCGATATTCAGTGCTGCTAGTAGAGTATTCACCAGTGCTAGAATAATCAGTGCCAGAATATTGGCCAGATGTCAAACCCAACCCCTGTAAATGGCCTTCAAGACTATGATGACCATGTGAGTAGTTATCATGTCCACTCGAATAATCATCGCTAGAACTGAATTCGACCAACCGATCCAAATGCCTACGCTGTTGTGAAATCCCCGCCCGGCCTCTATGATCTGTATCTTGTGTGGCATAATATTCTGAATCCCATGTTAAAGCATCATCTCGTTGGCTTCCACCAACACCATGAGTCTCTTTAACATTATCACCCTTACCACCATCACCGCCGCCATCACCCTTACCACCATCACCGCCATCATCATCACCGCTGTCATCATCACCGCCATCACCATCATCACTGCCACTTTCGTCAGTATGACGAATACCTTCATCTAACCAACCTAAGTCATCTAGTGGTAACATCGGCTGTTCTCCCTCACGAATCCACTCATCCAAAATATCATCATCATTGAAAATATTGTTCAGATCAATTGGGTTGTAATAATCATCAGTGTCGCTTTTGCATGTCAAATTTTTTACTCGCAACCGCATATTGTAATGCACAAATACTAGTTTATGCAACTTTTTCATTGCCAACCGGTTGCGCAATTTTGTATGAATTAGCGACCACGTGCTCCAATTTCTTTCACAACCCGATGAAGAACATGTTTGGCTTAAGACTTTGATGGCAATTTTCTGCAGATTGGGAGCTTCTTCGCCATAATTAATCCACCAATCAGCTGGAAGAGATTGTTGTACTGCTCTTCTAGTTAGTGAGCTCCCAAATTCTCCAACTCCATCCACAAATAATTTTATCTGTGAGAATACACATCACAAGTATTAATATTTGCATAACATTATATCGATGAAATAAATAAATTATTATTCCTCATTAATAGCTCTTGCTTGTTTATTCAAATCTGGCTCCAATCTTTTAATGACCTCCTTTAATCCATATCTCACTTCTGGATGTGTAGAAAAGTTTTTTGAATATTGGAGTGCTGGATTTAAAAAATATGCTGCAATAATGTAAGCACACGATTGTTATGATATGACAGTTTCAATTTCTAGTCAACAAATATGATTTCTAGGCAAATGAATTATCAGCAGCATGCAAGTGTCTATGCAATTGTCCCTCCCATTTCTATCAATGATATCCAAGTACTTCTTCCAGTTCTTATTTGTGGCCTTTATAGCCAATTTTGCTCTATCCATAGCTTCATATATAATAGATAGTGTAGGTTTCTTATCCTGATCCACTATCTTCAAGACTCTAACAAGAGGATCTATAATGTTTTGGACCTCTCTTGCCTTCTTCCAAAACCGGTCAGTCAGAATGAGATTAGGAACCTTATCTCGCACACTTCTTCTACTCCTTTCCTTGTTGAATTCACGCCATTCGGTAGTCGTGCACATTCTTTTCAAATCTTGCTCATAGCGAATAAGGCTTTCAATAGAAATAAACTCGGTGGCAAATCGTGTTATACCTGGTCTCAACAAATCTCTATCTTTGGTATATAGCTTCATTAAATTCACCACTTTGAGGCTATTGTAAATGAATAATGTGATCATCTTAGCATCATCCAATGTCTCATTGACTGATTTTAAAGAGCCAATATCTTCAAGCATCAAATCAATGCAATGTGCTGCACAGGGAGACCAAAATAAATGTTTTCTCTTCTCCATCAACATGTGACCAGCTGCTTTGAAACTTGCCTCATTATCTGTTACAACCTGCACGATATTTTCTTCACCAACTTCATCAACAAATTTATCCATTAGCGATAATATATACTCAGCGGTCTTCGAGATATTAGTGGTATCAACAGAAGTATGGTAGATCATGCTTCTATCACAATAAATCATGAAATTAACAATAGGCTTTCTATTATGAGAACTACATCCATCACACATGATCGTGCAACCATACTGCGGCCATTTTGTTTTTATTGAAGCAATATATACTTCAATTTCTTTCATTTCCTCCTCTAAATATAGATTGCCAATCTGGTACCCTATAGGGCCTTTTACCTGGGCCTGCCTCCGCAATAGTATTAATCATGGCTTGGTAGTAAAGACCACTATCAGCTGCATTGAATGGTATTGCATTGTAGTGAAAGAACTTCGTCACGGATTTCCCAACCTTTTTCATATTCTCAGTTGAGAACATGCTTTTGATTGATTTCTGTTTTGTTGGGAACATGTAAGGATCAATACCACGAGCTGAAATTTCAGCTTTTCTCATAGTCATACTCCGACGCAATCCACGGTTACTCCCTGATCCTGAAGGCTGTGAACTACTGCCACCAATATCAACTCCTTCTGCCGATCTCCAAGCCATTTCACGACTTTCTTTCATGGCTTGTTTTAGTTGTCTTCTTTCAACTCCTTCTAAACCACCAACTTCTTCAATTTCATTATCAGAATCTTCTTCGGTCACATCATAAAAATCTTCCTCACTTAAAGATCTCATAAGTCGGTCTTTTTTAGATTTTATGGCCGCTCTTTCTTTGCTACCTTCAGAAAGATGTCGTCTCATTATTTGAGATCTTTTTTTTGACTCGCAAGCATCCTTCCACCTGACCGGGTACATGTTCTATATGCTGCTTCAATCTAGTGATACCACCATGGACTTGTTTCCCACAATAATTACACTTCACAAGTTTTCTACTTCCACCAACAGGGGTACCATGTTCCCATCCAATATCGCGTTGCTTTGGAGCCATACTGAAATTTAAAAAAATTATCTGTTAAATTAAATTAAAACTAAAATTAACTAAATTAAAAAACATTAAATTAAATTAACTTTACCTAAACTAAACTAAATTAAATTACATTAAATGCAAATTAATTAGAGAGAGGAACAGAGAGAGAGACGGAGACAGAGGAGAGAGAGGGAAACACAGTGGAGGATAGTGAGAGACGGAGAGAGAGAGAGGGACAGAGAGAGGGAGAGGGGGAGAGAGACTGAGAGGGAGAGGGGGAGAGAGAGATACAGAGGGGAGAGAGATAGTCCGACAGAGAGAGACAGAGAGAGGGAGTCGATGCGGAGAGAGACACACAGAGAGACAGAGAGAGAGCACTACCGAGTCGGGAGAGAGAGTCGATGCGGAGAGAGAGAGAGAGACAGAGAGAGTCGCTGTGGGGGAGAGAGACGGAGAAAGAGAGGGAGAGAGGCACAGAGAGAGGGAGAGGGGGAGAGAGAGAGACTGAGAGGGAGAGAAGGGAGAGGGAGAATTACCTGCAGACGGACAGCGACGGCGACGCGGGGGGACGGCGAGGGTGACGCCGGGGGGACGACGAGCGCGCGCGAGAGAGAGATCAGATCTGATCTCTCTCTCTCCCTCAGCGCTTTTTAATCGGGGGTTCACGGGCGCCGAGTCGACCCGGATCGGGTCCGAGTCGAACCCGATCCGGGTCGACTCGGCGATCTTCGGTTGACTCGGGCCTCTGAGTCGTATCGGATGGGGCCGAGTCGGATACGACTCGGCCGAATCGTATCCGACTCGGCCGAGTTTTCGAACTCTGATCACCACTGCCTCCGCCGCCAGTGAGCCTCGCTTGCCACCAAGCGACCCCGCAGGCCCTGCCCTCCTCCATCTCTACTCCTTGCTCCACTACGCCACCATGCTCCACTCCCCTCTGACGTGGACAACTGATCTCCTTCCACCTCAGCGCACGGCAAGACCGCGAGCAGCCCCGCTCCCCACCTTGGCTATGCCATCAACCCCGCCGTGCCACCAGAGCCCCCTCCCCGCCTCTCCATCTACGTCGAGCCTCTGTGCTATGGCCGCTCCCCGTGCTCCACCTCCGAACATGCCAACACAACCAAGCTCCTCTTTTTCCACCCGGCTGCGAGCTTCGCAAACAACAACCACGAGATCCCCGACCTCCTCCTTCCTCCAAGGTCGAACAGCCACTGTTTCATTCACAACTCTCCCCTCCCCTTCTGCGTATGCGTTTATATGTCTTTCTCTCCCCCTCTCTCCCTTTCTCTCTTACTCTGTGTATATGTGTTATGTGTGTACTCTTGGGGGGGTGTTTTTGTGTGCACGTATGTGTGTGTTGTGTAGTGTTTATGCGCGTGTGTGAGATTATATCTCTCTTTGTGCATGAGAGAGAGAGAGAGTGTGTGTGTGTACATGTGTGAATGTGTACGTGTGTTTACATGTGTGTTGCGCGTATTGCAGATGTATAACCGACCCGGACCCAAGTGGTAGTGATTTGGGTTTACGTTATCAACCCGATGGTGATTCCGACACGGCTGAGGCAATCCAAATTCAGACTCCGGTCCACTCAAGTTCAAACCAGAGAACAACTCGCTGCAGTCAAAGCCGTTGCGCTCCCGCGACTATTATTGTGAGTGTTTAGCTTATTGAATATTTTTACCATTATATAATTGGTGTGAGTGTTTGTTTTCTTTGTATTGTTAGTTATTTATTTTATTAGTGATTGTCCTTATTTATTGTATTTATGACGATTTACTGAGTTTACTTTGGTTATTCAATCAATGTCTATCGATTTAAATTGCATTAGTGTTTTATTTAATCCCGAGTAAGTAATTATGTTTTATTGTTATTATTGAGATCATCCTATCTATCATTTCATGTGATTGTATTGTTTTAATTTCTAATAAATTGGGTGTCAGATATCTTGGTATGTTGTGTGTGATTACTGATTCATCAAATTTACGGGATTAACAGCTAGTGATGAACTCTATTTATTTATTGATTATTCTAATAGATTATATATAAGAGATTGTTATTATCATTTTGAGAGAGAGTAGACACATTATAGACAATAAATCGAATATATAGTTGATGATAATGTATGTGGACTTTTATTGGAGCAGAATTTAACTTGAGATTGGGAAGCAGATCAGATTAATAAAAATATTGAATTTTACATATATGCAGTAGAGTATTGGCACAGATTATTATACTGTGAGAGAGTAAAGTATTTTGGTGATGATCGATCGATATATCCTTGATGATAATGTATTTGGACTCGGTATTTGTACTGGGGTATTAATATTTCATTTGTCGCTATTTAATTGTTTATATTTGGATTCAGATGTAGTGGTGATACATTTAGATTGAAATCTTATAGATCTTAAGGTTGAATAGTTCGTGATGATGGTTAAATATGTAGATTATCATGTGAGTTATTTATCAGATTTGATCTCTTTTATTCGATGATATTTTAGATAAAAGATGTAACTTTATTAAAAGATCGAACATCCGACTTGGATTTGTCAGTGGGTGTATTGGATAGTTGACTTGGGTTGAGAAATATGTAAAGATTAGATTTGCCTGAATTAGTGGATATACATTATACAGTGGAGTTGTTACTTTGGTTTTTGGATCTCTTGATTGAGTTTGATTGAAGTGAGAGTGGATTGATGATCTTGATCGTATCAGATGTGATGATTGGTTAGATGCTGCTGAATATTTATTGGTTGGAACTCGGATATACGAGTGACTTAGAGGAATAGAGTAGAATAATAGAAATAAGAGAACTACTACTTTATTGTTGTTGAGACTGCAGCATGATGATGGATTTAATGCTTTGATGTCTACAGTGATTGTATTGAGATCAGAAATCAAGTGGTTGGTTACGATTATATTCTAGTACTGACGGATGAGATCTATGTTAGTTCTAGATGAGATTGTATATTGACTAGACGATACATGTTATTGTTGTATAGATTCATATTATCAGAATTACTTAAGAAATATTGTTAGACCGTATAGCATGTATTGTTATACTGTTCACATTGATATTGTTACCGTCACTGTATTATCCCAGTAATCGAGATAACATGGATATTGACTGATCTAAGTAAATTAAATAATAATGTAATTGGACAACTTACACGAGATTAAAAAAATTAACGGAGGAGACAGCGTCTGTATTTTGGGCGGACCTATAGGTTGCGCAGCTGACTGAGGATTTTATTGTAGGGTTCTCGGGGGATGACTGGCATCCCATCTTCTTATACTGTTACTGTTACTAAGTACCTAGCGAAACGGCCTGATTCAACGCCAGGGCCGTGGTCCCAGGTACGTACGGGATCCACCTAAAACATAGACAATGTCTCCTACCGATCAATTTCAATAACATAGTATCATGATTGACACGTGTAATAGGCGTAGCATGAGATGCGTCTACTGAATGTGACAATTGGTGTTCGCTGACATAGTTAATAATAATAAAATGTCTATATTGTACCATGTGATTGTGTTCACTTATACTGGGATAGACACCTGATATATGCATGCCATGATAGATACATGACTTGACCCATTATTTTATTATAGATTGTCCTCATTACTATTTATTTACTTTCTGCACGTTATAATGTTTATAATGAATTTATTAGTTTATATTATTTTATATTATATCATTTTCCCTCATTTTACACACTCGCTGAGAGTTTTCTGACTACTCTGAATTTGCATATGCAGGTCTGATTATCTCTTTGCTGATTAGGTATTCAGTAGGATCGCACTCGTGATGAAGAGCTCAGAGTTCTCTCACTCTATCGTCCTGCCTCGATATCTTTTCTTTCTTTTCTCTATTCTCATCGATTTCTTGATTTACTGTATTTTGGACTCAGCATATATTCTATTGGATCATTCATAGAATAATGTTATCATGTACATAAATCTATATATCATATTGCAGTGATTTTATTGCCTTCGTAAAAAATTTATATAGCTTGCTCAGGTTATATTTAGACTTAGCGCGTATACGTGGGATATTCTTCTCGCGTATATACGTCACCGACTCTCGTCGTGTCTTCGTTTTCGCACATTTTGGGAAGCGGGGCGTGACAGGGTTTGCTAGCAAAAACTTTTGAACGGTATCCTCCACACAATAGAAATGGTAGCACTATCTTTAAGGGAGGGGGGGGGGACAGCAAAGAAACAGAATCACCCATAGAAGTTCAACTGTAAATGTATGTGATATGGAACTGAAGAAAAAAGTTTTAAGGATTGCAACTGATCAAAAAAAAAATGCAGAAGAAACAAATAAGATAAATATTTAAAAGGCAACATATACAACAAAAGAAAGAACAAGTTCATGTTTACCCTTTCTCCTGGCTGAAAGCTCATGATTGCATAATATGAACACATTAGCCTAAATAAAGCAGCCAGAGTCTTTAACAAGCATTGCCGAAATTTGGACTCAGGTATTAGAGTACATAGATCGCTGTAGGTAAGCCTGCATATAAAACAAAAGATACTAAATATATTGATCAAAGAGCTCTCCTGTTTGGATCTTTTTTAGAACTGGTGAGCATGCAACATATGGAAGTGTTATAGCATAATAGAAGCACACCTGTTCCGTAGCGCATTGTTTCCAATTTCCTGTCAAATAATTTATTATTTAGGATGGGAAAATGGGGGAAATGCAGTTGCACAAGTAGATGGCTTATTTAATATGAAATTTTAGCAAGATTTAAATAAAACTAATCAAGAAAACAGAATAGCATACAATCTACTGTGAAATCTGATGACGTTTGATTGTCATGCTTCTCAACCAATTGAACAAACTGTAACACAAACATCCAGAATTTTAAAGGTAGCAACATTGCTGCTACACTAAACTCTATTAAAAACAGATTTATCCATACCAGAAAACTACATTTGCATTCATATTTGCATGACTATGAGATGTCACTAACTTGTGGACTGCATCAATAAACTCATTAAGCTCATATGCTATACTTGTAATCTTTTCAGACTCTTCCATGGTTTTCTAGCATATATAAATCAAAATACATGTTTTTCTCATAAGATTAAAATCTAGAATGAACAATAATATATCACTTATCTAGCTTAAATACTTTCAAAGCTAAGATAATCAAGCTTGAACATCCTCTGATAAAAATACTGAACAATCAATGATTTTAAACGGCATATCCAGTACATCATAAAACCAAATATGTCACAAATCAAATGAATTGAGAATTCATCATTCATTGCATAAGATTTAACTTTTTAATCTCATATATACCGGTACGTTATAGATTTTAGGATATGTCAGGAGTATCTGACATGTATCCATCACAAATCGGAGTACATAATCAAAATATACATATCTAGATACAACAAAGTATCTATGCAACATATTTATATACCCGAGAAGGCAAACTTTGCTTTCAAGTCTAGCCAAGTTTAAGCGTAAACTGCGTTTTACTTTAGGATGCAGCAGAAGATAGGAAACACATCAATTAGAGAGCTTTGATCCAAAAAAATTAAGTTCTCTATTAGTTATCATGAGTCCTTTAAATTATTTTGGTTCAGAAAAGTTTTGGCTGCCATTCAGTCGTTTATTAGAGGGGACATTTGTATACTGCTTCATTGATTCTGAGGCCTTCAAGCCATTACAGAGCTTGTAATAGGCAGATTTAGGAGATGAACTGGTCTTATCAAATTAATTTGGAGGAAATATTTGATGCAATAATAAAGAAAAGGAAAAGGGACGAAAAAACATGCAGAGTTGACAACATACTGAAGAACATGAACAGTACCAAGCCAACTAAAGAAATAATTTGGTCTTTCCTATTTTTCTTTTACCCTATGCTGCTATCTTAACATGAAATGTGAATTTTGTAAGTTAGAATACAACAACAACAACAACAACAACTTAGCCATTTGTCCCAAGTATTTGGGGTAGGCTACATGAACCAAAAGAGAATTACGCCGGATCGGGCACATGGATCAGCTTTCTCCACTCATTCCTACCGAGCAATATGCCTTCACTAAGACCTTTAGACTCTGACTTTTGTAAGTTAGAATAATAGCTCAAAACTTTTATGAAGCGTTTGAATTCTGCTCAAAATGCAAGCACAACCTTTTACTTCAACAGCAAAACACTCAGAAGGGAAGTTAAACCAAAATCAACTAATTTGAATTCTACCAGTTTCTAGAATTGCAGATATTAAGCTACAATAACGTTCTAGTAAACATGAATTAAAATTCAATTATACAGATTCATCAGAATGATAACTATTTAAGACTGATATAAGAATAAATAGCATGCATAATTACTTACCCAGGAAAAAAGGGATATGTCAACTAAGCACCATGAAAACCTTTGAAGACAGTCAAATCATATGTTCTGGGAACTACTTATACAGTGATTTTAACTTGAACTGGTAAGCAAGTTCTACTAAACAGCCAGTAAATTGGTTGCACTCACTACATTAGCCCTCCCAGTTATATCAATACTGCCTAACTCATTGTTGTATCCATATCCCGTGTCCGTGGTCATGCTTCCTAAGTTAGCAGTAATTCAATATTTTTACCCGAATCAAATAATTCCCATATCCCAAGTTAGTGGCTATAAATTTGCCAGATGACAAATTGTTGTAAAACCATCATATGTTCGGGTCTCCAAAGTCAATAGAGGGGTGTCACCAGGTTAAACCAAAACTAATTCTGACAATTTAAAGAGTCAGATTCTGCAGCTAACAAATTCTAGAAGCATTGAGTATTAATGATATTGCAATATCCAAAGACTACAAAGCTTACTGACATGACTGGAAGCAAATATTTTTCTACAGCTTTATCCTTACAAATTTCATATTTAATAACTTTGTTCAAATATTTAAAGGAATGTGATCTGCAGCATACAGATGGGATGCTACAACACAGTATATGGAGGTAAGATTCAACACATTTATACCAAATAGCATCTTACTTGGAGCTAGTATATGCAAAGTTCTGATCCATTTAGGACACTGCGTAAATTGAAGAGGAGGGAGTATGAAACTAAAGAATGAATAAGCTAAAACAAACTACCTCTTGCACAACATCCTTCAACACAGAATGAGTTTCGGCTATAACTTCCTGCATAAAGAAGCTCTGAATCTTCTCAGCGAGACCAGCAACGTCTCCTACTAAGGCATAAGCATCAACTGCCTACACAATATCATGATTTTAACATTTGTAAAAAGCATACAAGACAAGCCAGTAAAAAGTATATGCCAAATTTTACATTCTATAAGAATAAAATTTAGATAATCAAACAAAAATATAATAGCCAGCACCACACAAGCACATCATGAATCACCTTTACAGGCAACCTTTTGTTATCAAGAAAAGGTCCAAACAGTTCTCAAACATAATTATGTTTGATATTAATTCAAAATGCAGTCAACACATGTATAGCACCAATATTCATAAGCATGATTTCATGGATGCACAGCCAATAAATACCCTTTATGCTAATATATGTCGTGAGGATATTCACAAATGCATAATATTAACAAGTCTATATTCAGAACAACCTACTGCAGTTTGTCTTAATGCATGTTGATTGAGTGGCTTCATGCTACATCAACCATTTATTTCTAGATTCAGTACAAAAAGTATGACGGCTTCTCTCTCATTATTTAATTATAGATATCTTCGCCATCTCTCTCTTGATACTGACTGTACCCAAGGAGCTAACACAAAGCAAAGCACAACACATGAGGCAATATCATCCATATTGTATTGGTACCCCCAAAATCCAATTTGATATCGTACTGCCGATATATATCGGAATCGCCAAACTGAAACCATGCAATCAAGCAATTCAATTGGACGTGTTAAGATTGAGAGAGAAAGAATAATTCGTATATTAATTGTAACACCCCGTTCCCGGGATACGTACCCGGATGCGTGTCCCGAATTCTTTGACCGCTTTGTTTCAGTATTTGTATTTAAGTTGTGATTGCTTATGTTATTTGGTATCGGATCTGGATTCTCAGACCTAGAGTCGGCCTAACCCGGACCAGGAACCCAATACTGGTATACCGCCTGATTTGACCTTTCCGGTAGTCCGATTTTACCGATTTCAGTTTCAAACACTGTTTTCTAATATTTTAGATTTTTTATGATTTTCAGGAATTTTCCAGAATTATTTTAAGATTCCCGGATTTTTTATTTTCAAACGGAATTGAATTTTCAGAAACGGTTTTCACGTTACTTCTTAGAATTTCATTTTCTACCTAAATACATTTTTTAAAATTTTTCTAAATTTATCAAAATTTGACTGATTCTGGTGTTGGCCGGTATCGCCAAAAGATTTCAGGATTTTTAATTTAAAAACTAGATGGAATATCTCGAATCTGATTTCACCAGGCATCTTAAAATAATATTTACTACAATTGTGAATTTTTCAGAATATTTCTGAAACAGTCAAATTTTTTGCCCTATTAAAATAATAGTATTATTTACCGACCTTTTCTTTTCTTTCTTTTTCCTTCTCCACTCCCCCTACTTTATACTCCCAGGATATTCTAATAAATTAATTATTTAATAATAAATTTTTTATTATTTTCTTTTCTTTTTTCCCTTATTTTCTTCCTTTTCTTTTATTTTTCTTTTTCTTCTTTTTTTTCCTTCCCCCACACTCCACCTCCGTACCCTGTGCGACCCTTTACAGCCGTAGCCGTAGCCGCAACCGCCGCCTGCAACAGCAGCCAGGCATGATGGGCTGCTGCTGCAGCCCATCTCCCCCATCCCCATTCATCATCCCATCTCTTCCCCCTTTCCATTTAAAACCCTCCATTTCCCCTTCCTTTCCATTTCCATTTTCATATTCAACTCCAACTATTTCAAACAAAACCAACCCACCTCCTTCATCACCACCGCTGCCTCCACCATCACCACCGCCGGCCATCACCTCCCCCACACCCTCTCTACTTCTCCACCTCCTTCAACCTCCACCAACCACTCACAACTTCCAATTTCAACCAAACCCATCACCATCACTTCCCTTCCTCCTCCAAAATTCACCACTATCTCCATCAAATCCACCACTCCCACTACCCCCATCATCACCTCCTCCTCCTCTCACTCCCCACCACCTCCAACAACCACCACAACCACCAACCAACACCGCCACCACCAACTCCTCCACCAAACAACCAACCAAAAAACCATCACATCACCACCTCCCTCCTTTCCCCCAGGCTAGGTCGCGCGCGCAACCCCCCCGGCGGCGCCACCGCCAGGCTGCCGGCCACCGAACACCCACCTCCATTTTCTTTCTTTCTTTCTTCTTTCTTTCCATTCTTTCCTTCTTTCTTTCTTTTATTTTTCCCAAATATACCACTTTTCTCACATTCCTAAAATACCCCCACACTTCACCCCCAAATTACTCCCCTATAATTTCAATCATACCCCCTCCCCTTTTAATTCTTTTTCCCTCTTTAAAAACACCCTATATTCTCTCTCCCTCTCCTTCCTACAACTTTCTCTCTCCTCTCTCTCCTCTCTCATTTCCTCTCTAATATATTTATAATATTTATTATATATATTTATATATTTTAATATATAGTATGGGCTAGTGGCTTTCTCGCACGTGTTAGCGGATTTCTCAGACTTTTTCTCGGTATTTTCATTCCGGTGTTAGGCGAGTACATTTCTTACTCTATTACCATCATTTCATGACTAAAAATTATTATCTTGCTTTTAATAATGATGTCTCTTTATGCACGTTGGTATATGTTATATAAATGATTTCTAAAAATTATCATGTTATATAAATAGCTGCCGATCGTTATTATACTTTGTCAAACCAGTATTATACCAGGTATGCTTAGATCTGCTCCCGCTTCACTCAGCTTCGCATGACTAATTAAAAGATAAATTTATTATTGTTAAAAATATGGTTGTGAAGAGTTTGAAATGTTTATACCGTTCTCCTGTACCATGTTGCGTGACCGGTTGATACCTGATATTTGATGTTTTAACTCTCATCGACATATTAGTTACCTGACCCTGACATGTATACACTGGTACTTGTCATGTTATACTTGACCCTTGATATCTGACACTGGTACTTGTCATGTTATACTTGACCCTTGATATCTGATACCGGTACTTGACATGTTATCACTCACTTGACATGCTATCACCTGGTATTAGTACACTTGACCTGATATTATGACACCTAACTGGTTACTGTTATACTTGGCACCTGTATTATATTGCATATTCATGATTATTACTTTTATGGGGACTTGGCATAATTATTATACTATTACTAGATATTTGGTACTCCTAAACTCCTGTGCTCCTGAACTCCAGTATTCTTGAATCCCTGTAATAGGGAGACTCCTGGTATTATGCTCCGATATTATACTCCTATTAATCCCCGTAATTAGATAATCATGGTTATTTGATTACTGTATACACTTGTGGACATTATCTTTGAGCAATGCATATATGTATAATAAAGTACTCAACTTACATTGGGGTGGGAGAAACTGATAGAAACCGATATGATGTCATATTTATAATGGTGATATTTCTGAAGTGTCGTGTGGGGCGCATAATGATAAGTCCCCGGAAGTAGTAGCTTGAATCTGAAGTGTCGTGTGGAGCGCATAATGATAAGTCCCCGGAAGCAGTAGCCTGTACTCCTAAGCCAGTCACGGGCAGAGACGGGACCCACTATAAATATGAGCCATCAGATTTATCAGTTTCCAAATAATAACTCTTCTTATTCATAAGTGGATGTATGTGTACCGGTAGCACATACCTAAGCATATGAATCAGATGAATAACATAAAACAACCAGACAGTAATAATATTAGGAACGTGTGATATTTGATCTCTCCTTTATTCGGGTCCTGGTACTCACATATCAGACCCGAGTAAGTTCTACAGAGTACGAACTCTAGTATAAAGTATCGGTGATGTGAGGCGCTGATAGGGAGGCAATTGAAATATCAAACGGTACTGATTATTATTATTAAATAACTTAAAATGCGACACCTTTATATTCCAGTTATAGTGTTATGCTCTGAGTTGACACCTTACTTTATGACATATGATGAATACTCCAGACACATTATAGTTCTGTTACTCCTAAGGCAACTCAAGTTGTATAAACTCAGATGGTGGCGACATGAGATATGTGGTATATAGATGAGAGTTTCCTTATTTGGATTATCCCCTTGACGTATCTGTCCCGTAAACCCATAATCTGAATTGTACAACTAGTTTTATCCATACTAGTATTTACTGCATGTTTAATTTATTTATCACATGTTTAATATATTTATCGCATATTTATGTGTACCTATGCTCTCCATACTATTTTCCATGCATGCTTTCTGATTCAGACTTATCGATATACATGTATTACTTGATTTCAGATTTACTGTCGTTCCTTTAATTTCTTTTATATTACTTGTACCTGCATGCCTGAACCACATCACTTGATCATGTACACGTGTGCCTGTATGCACGCCATTTGACTTTATTATATGTACTCGCAAGGTTGCGTCTAACAACCCTGAATTCTCATGTCCAGATCCTAGAGACCGGACCTTGGTGGCCTTACTGTAGCTGATCAGAGTACGCAGCGGATCGTTCCGTGATGATCGGAGTGCAGCAGAAAGTTGGATCATCGCCGCAGCTCTTCTTCCCAGTTCCTCTCTTGTTTGGTTCTCGAGACCCCTCTTGCTGCTCGTGAGCACCTCTCAGCTTTTGTATATCTCTTTATATGATGCACTTTTATATTTTCTAGAGATGTAATATTCCTGTAATATTGTATCACTCTCTGTGATAATCATGTACTTGTACTTTTCAATTGGAATGTATATTACCACTGTGCTTCCGCACTCTGATTTTTGTCTGTACTGATGCTTAGCGTATGTACGTGAGAATATTTCTGACCTGCGTATATACATCGCAGTGACGTCTCCGTACCCGCGGGACCCGGGCGTCACATTATTGATGTGGGCAAATGCCTCAAATATATAGGCATAATTACATAGAGTCATAATCAGATACATAATTCTAATCAGAGTCTAATACTAAGACAAGTATAATACTGATTATATTTCCCAACACTCCCTCTCAAACTGAAGCATATACATCATACATGCCCAGCTTGTCACAAATAAAATCTACCATTATTTTACCAAATGGTTTAACATCTGCTAATTGGTGTCCTGATGATACATGCTTGGCCACAACGATCTTATCCTCAATCTTCTTGTGAACTATATGGCAGTCAACCTCAATGCGTTTTGTTCTCTCATAGAACATGTCATCATCGGCAATGTGTATTGCTGCCTTGTTGCACCATACAGTCTCATGGAGCACTCTAGGGGGGAAAAATCATTTTTAGTCAATAAATATTTTATCCATGTTAGCTTTAATGTCACGTTTGTCATTGTTAGTACTCTGATTCTGCACCGGACCGAGAGGCCACACTTTGTTTCTTACTTTTTCATGACACAAGATTTCCTCCAAGAAACACACAATATCATGTGGTCGATCTCTTATTAAAATAGCACCCCGACCAGTTGCATTTGAGAAACCTGCTACTCGAGTATGTTCATGATCTGATAAAGAAGACCTCTACTCGAAGCTTTCTTCAGATATCTCAAAATATTCATTACAGCCTGCAGGTGAGTAATCCTCGATATTGACAGAAACTGACTCACCACTCTGACTGTGAACGTGATGCTTGATCTGATCACCGTCAAGTAGTTTAATTTTCTCACCAATCTCCTATACTGTCTGGCATTCTCAAGAAGCTTCCCTTGATATGGTAGGAGCTTTGTGTTCACATCCATCAGAGAATCAATACTCCTGCATCCTAATATTTCAGCCTCCGAAAGTAAGTCAAGTATATATTTTCTCTATAATAGAAGAATCCCCTTCTTGGACCTGGCTACCTCAATGCCTAAGAAGAATTTCAGGAACCAAGATCCTTGGTCTAAAACTGCTTCTGTAAGTACTTCTTTAGACCATCAATCCCCTTCATGTCATTTCATGTGATCAAAATATCATCGATATATACGACTAGCAGGATCCTTTTTTCTTGTCGTATCTGCCAAATTATAGAGTGGACTTTCCTGACCGACAGAGTCCAAATCTTGAATTACTAATGCATAATGTCCAAATCAGGCTCTCGGGACTATTCTACATCAAATTAGCAACTGATCCCATCAAGCAGGGGAGCTTAAGGTAGACGAAGTAGTGGAATCTCGGTGTGATCGAGGACGAACACGAAGGTGGCGGCGATCGATCAATGACGAGGCGTTCGATCGAGGATGAAAATGAACAAAGTGGCGACAGTGATCAATGATTGAGGAAGGTTCTCGAGATGAAACCGAAAGGGATGAAAATGGTGGTGGAGATCGAACACGAACAGTCGGCAGCGGCAATTGATGGATCTAACGACGACGAGGGCGTGGTGTTTTGTTGATGGTGGGTTATGGGTTTAGAAGAGGGGGTCGAAAGGAAGAGGAAGATGAGAAACAGTTTCAGTTTTTCTCTTTTTTTTAGAAAGAAAAAGAAAGAAGAGAACTAAAAACTAGGGTTTTTATTTTGGGAATTTGGCTCTAATACCACGTTAAGATTGAGAGAGAATGAATAATTCGTATATTATTGATACATGCTGTAATATCCCTAACCTAATAGTACTGTATTTTATTTTCTTTAGGTATTTATTACATTTTTATTTACCGAGTATTTTAATGAATCAAGTTGATTTATTATTTTCCTGAGATTATTATTATTAAGTATGGAAATTCTTTTGAGATAATAATTGGTAATTTGATATTTTATGTTTGCCATTATTATTATTAATTGTTAACTTAATTAGTATTCTCATTATTCATTAAGGTTATTATTTATTCTATTTAGTGCTGCTATTATTATTGTCATTATTATTATTAATTAGGATTACTATTATTACCTGTTATTATTAGTATAGAGTTATTAGCATTTATTTGTATTTATTTCTGTGGTGATGACTAATTACCTTTCTTAGTATTTTGCCTACTATTTTTGGTGTCACTATTGATTATTAATATTATTATAGTTATTTCTATTTATTATTATTTGAGTTATTCTCCCAAAACCCAATAACCCATCCTATAAATAAATCCTAACTTCTAAACCTAAACTAAAAACCAAATCCTAATCTATCTTCTCTTCTCCCAAAACCGCCGCCTCCAGATCCAGGCCACCCGCATCCAGCTGCTTCCCCCTCCTCTTGGCGCGCCCCAGTAGCAGGCCATGGTCGCTGCTCCCTGCCGCACAACAGCAGGAGCCCCTCTCCCCTTGCTTCTTCTGGCCGACCTCCCCGTGGCATGCCATTGGTCGCGCCCAGGCACACCAGAGCAGCACGAAGTCCAGCCGAGACACCTCCTTAATTGGTTGCCGCACATCCCAGGTCCTTCCCTTTGTTTCTTTTGTTTTATGATTCTTAATCATGTGCATTTTAATTATATAAGTATGAATGGTTTATATGCACCAATATAAAACTAGGCAGATGCTCTAGTTTCTTGTGCAGATGCTTCTCACTTGAACCTGGTGAGGATGCCATTTTATGCTTCTCTTTGAATCAGTAGTGTTATTTTCGCAATTTCATTTTTATTCTTGAGCAATATAAATTACATGTTTGTTTCTTTTAAATGCTGTGTACAAGATTTAAATTATTAAATGGAAGTGCTTACCAGTAGGCTTTATCCTAAGCTGGATGAACAAGTTTGAGAAGGAGCCGTGAGCCCCCTCCTTGCTCTTCACATAATTGATTGAGGTATACATTTTATGTTTTAATTATGATGATGTTAATGATGATTCTATTGGCATTTTATATAAAGTGTGTTGATTAATTTATTACATGGGTATTTGGTTGTGCTTGTGGTGTATATTTGTGTGAGCGGCGAAAATCCTTACTCCGAACCATTTTCGGGCTCTCCGCGGATGCCGTTGATCGACGTCGGCGAGCGCGAACGCACCCCACGCCCTTCACGGCGAGTTGCTCTATCCAACGACACCCTCCGCGACCCCGTACGCCTCCGTCGGAGCCTCCGTCGGTGCGCCGCAAATCGGCTCGAGACCAGTTGCAGGAGACCCGGACCCGATCCGAATTATGTCGTTGTGGACCCGACACACAGGAGATTCGAAGACCGATGCATAGGATGATCCGTAGATCAGTGCCAGTTCATGCAGTGAAGACCAGACGGAGATTCGGTTCCGAAACCTCGTCATTTCATGTGAGTGTTCGTTCTTGTGTATTTATCGTTAATGATATGCTTTACATGTTGCCTTTATCATTTTATGTGACTTTTCGTTATACTTTACTAGTTTGATTGCTTGTACCAGTTCATGAGACATATATGATTGTCCACTTTATTCATGTAGTTGACATTTGCTTGTATTAGCGGTATTCCATGTGTTGGTAGATTGTCTCTGTTGGCTTAGGCCTAGTTTTATATACCTTTAGACTGTGACTTGACTCGATCTCTTGAATGGATAAATTAAGTACATAGTTGAGCATCAGATATATGTATGGATCTTGTATTGGACATTGAGATATCAGAATTATATCATTTCATGAATAGATGATTACTATTTCGGACTGGAACTAAATGTAAAGGAACTTGAACTGTATACTAGATTGATCTTATGTTGGATTACGTATTGGTTATTGATAGATGTATATGATATCGATGGATAGATATTGGATGGAATGACTTGACTTATCATGATAGAACTTAGAGGCATGAATATGTTGTGATACCGAGTATTGGGATATCATGTTTGATCTTAATAGAAGTGTGAACCCTTGAGGATTTGGAAATCAGATTAAATTGTTAGAGTGAGAGAGCTGAGCTTGATTTTGGTTATATCTTGGAATGATAATTATTATATCAGATTCTTTGATGTATATTGATACTTGACGATCATGTAACTATGGGAATATGAGTTGGTTGTCATAACTTGGGATTGATCTGGACTTATATTATTTACATAGAATGATGATCAGTAATTAGACCTGACTTTATTAGTTGAGTATTTGAGGACATATCAGATATGATTGGATTAGTTGAGTTGTGATTTAGATTGATCTTGAGTTAGAGGTTATCCAGAATCTATATTCCTTTTTGGAGCCTGACTGGTATTGAGATGAGATTGACGTTGTTGACACTTGGAATCTGTTAGATGATATATGGATGAGGTTGAGTACCAAGAGTAGATAGTTTAGACCATAAGTTATTTGAGGATGATTCCCTTACCTTGATATGATTCAGTATGTGTTGACTTGTTATTCATTTATTGGTGATGATTTAAGTGATGATTCATTCTGGTATTGATGAGAACTTGTTATGATATTAGAGACTGGGTTACTCAGTGATATGGATAAAATTATTGTGAGAGTGAATTTAGCGAAGTCGGTGATATTATATATATTCAGAGTTTATTAGCTTTTACTATTTGATCTCTATTATTGGTGACTTGAGGATCAGTGTCTAGACTGTCACTGTTTTTTTGTTCATGTTATTGAGAGTTACTGGAAAGAATCATTGACCGTAATCACGGTACAGTTCTATTGTTCATCGTATACACGGCTACTGTTACTGTTACTGTTACTGTTACTGATATTGTTCACCGTGTATACGATTACTGATTGACTGTTACTGTATTGTTATTGTTACTGTCACTGTATCGTCCCAATGTTTTAGATAATATGGACATTGACTGGTTTAACTGAATTGAATAAATAATAATGTAAATGGACAACTTACACTGGGATTGGGGAAATTGATGGAGGAGACAGCGTCTGTATTTTGGGTGGACCTAGGATACAGGTTGCGCAGCCGACTGAGGGTTCCACTGCAGGGTTCCTGGGGGATGACTGGCATCCATCTGTACTGTTTACTGTTCCACTGTTTTCACAGTGAGATTACTGTTACTGTTACTGTTACTGAGTACCTAGCGGTACGGCCTGGTTCAGCGCCAGGAAACTGAGGCCGTCGTCCCGGGTATGTACGGGACCCACCTAAAACATAGATAATGTCTCCAACCAATCAGTTTCAATAACTTAGGACCCTGATTGACACGTGTAGTAGGCGTAGTATGGGATGCGTCTATTACAAGTGGCAATTGGTGTTCGCTGACATAATAAATGATAATGAACTGTTAATGAATTGTGACTGACATTTATCACCTGACTGTACATTTATATCACTGTGATAGACATATAACTATAACCATGACCGGATTGTATACCAGCCTAGTGACATGTGATAGGTTACCTATTGTGACAGTAGTTGCTTGCTTACTATTGATCAGTTGTTGCCTATCTTTATTCGTGTTGTTATTATGTTTATTACAGTTCTTTTATTTATCTGTTATATGGTCTCTTCTATCTTCAGTTGCCCTTATTACTAATTATGCACATTGTTTCTTCTGCACGAGCTGTTTCCCCTTTACACACACACTCATTATGGTCGCGTTCTGACGACCCTGGGTTTGCACGTCCAGCTATTGGACGATTGTTTCTAATGTGCAGGTTTTCGATGAGACGGCACGCCTTGCGAGGGCTTGGGTCCTCTCCCTTTTATTCTGGTATACTTGCATTTATTCTTCTATTATTCCTAAATTCCTGTATACCATATTTGACTTCTATTCAGCTGTCATTCTCTTCCTGTTATTCATTGCTATCATGTGTAGCCTTATATGTATTATTGCAGTGATCATTGATTATCATGGTTTAGTTTATAGCTTGTTCAGGTTATAATTTAGGCTTAGCGTATATACGTGGGGTATTCTCCTCGCGTATATGCGTCGCCATAACGTCTCCGTATCTTTAGGATCGGGGCGTTACAGAGTGGTATCAGAGCCTAGGTTCGACATAAAAGAGAACCTAGTTCCTACCTGTAACCTGACACAGTTATATTGACACTGCAATATACATATACTATTCACGTGATAATATTGACTCCATTTGGAAATTGATCGTCCTCCCTTTGAAAATTCTATTCTTGATCTGTTGATATTCATGATTCCAACACTTCAATTAGAGTGATTTGATTTCCATCTTGATTTCATCCTTCCTTTCTATTCTATTCCTCCTGATTCTATCTCTTGAGATCGCTTACTCCATGTTGAAGCTGGTAGCAGAGATCAGAGCGCGCAGCGGAATCGTGGTGTCCCAAAGAGGCGATGTAGAAGATTGTTGTGTTCCCTCTTGATCTTTGATTTTTACCATTCCCTACCTTATGTGAATTTCGAGGACGAAATTTTTATTAAGGTGGGTAGAATGTAATATCCCTAACCTAATAGTACTGTATTTTATTTTCTTTAGGTATTTATTACATTTTTATTTACCGAGTATTTTAATGAATCAAGTTGATTTATTATTTTCCTGAGATTATTATTATTAAGTATGGAAATTCTTTTGAGATAATAATTGGTAATTTGATATTTTATGTTTGCCATTATTATTATTAATTGTTAACTTAATTAGTATTCTCATTATTCATTAAGGTTATTATTTATTCTATTTAGTGCTGCTATTATTATTGTCATTATTATTATTAATTAGGATTACTATTATTACCTGTTATTATTAGTATAGAGTTATTAGCATTTATTTGTATTTATTTCTGTGGTGATGACTAATTACCTTTCTTAGTATTTTGCCTACTATTTTTGGTGTCACTATTGATTATTAATATTATTATAGTTATTTCTATTTATTATTATTTGAGTTATTCTCCCAAAACCCAATAACCCATCCTATAAATAAATCCTAACTTCTAAACCTAAACTAAAAACCAAATCCTAATCTATCTTCTCTTCTCCCAAAACCGCCGCCTCCAGATCCAGGCCACCCGCATCCAGCTGCTTCCCCCTCCTCTTGGCGCGCCCCAATAGCAGGCCATGGTCGCTGCTCCCTGCCGCACAACAGCAGGAGCCCCTCTCCCCTTGCTTCTTCTGGCCGACCTCCCCGTGGCATGCCATTGGTCGCGCCCAGGCACACCAGAGCAGCACGAAGTCCAGCCGAGACACCTCCTTGATTGGTTGCCGCACATCCCAGGTCCTTCCCTTTGTTTCTTTTGTTTTATGATTCTTAATCATGTGCATTTTAATTATATAAGTATGAATGGTTTATATGCACCAATATAAAACTAGGCAGATGCTCTAGTTTCTTGTGCAGATGCTTCTCACTTGAACCTGGTGAGGATGCCATTTTATGCTTCTCTTTGAATCAGTAGTGTTATTTTCGCAATTTCATTTTTATTCTTGAGCAATATAAATTACATGTTTGTTTCTTTTAAATGCTGTGTACAAGATTTAAATTATTAAATGGAAGTGCTTACCAGTAGGCTTTATCCTAAGCTGGATGAACAAGTTTGAGAAGGAGCCGTGAGCCCCCTCCTTGCTCTTCACATAATTGATTGAGGTATACATTTTATGTTTTAATTATGATGATGTTAATGATGATTCTATTGGCATTTTATATAAAGTGTGTTGATTAATTTATTACATGGGTATTTGGTTGTGCTTGTGGTGTATATTTGTGTGAGCGGCGAAAATCCTTACTCCGAACTATTTTCGGGCTCTCCGCGGGATGCCGTTGATCGACGTCGGCGAGCGCGAACGCACCCCACGCCCTTCACGGCGAGTTGCTCTATCCAACGACACCCTCCGCGACCCCGTACGCCTCCGTCGGAGCCTCCGTCAGTGCGCCGCAAATCGGCTCGAGACCAGTTGCAGGAGACCCGGACCCGATCCGAATTATGTCGTTGTGGACCCGACACACAGGAGATTCGAAGACCGATGCATAGGATGATCCGTAGATCAGTGCCAGTTCATGCAGTGAAGACCAGACGGAGATTCGGTTCCGAAACCTCGTCATTTCATGTGAGTGTTCGTTCTTGTGTATTTATCGTTAATGATATGCTTTACATGTTGCCTTTATCATTTTATGTGACTTTTCGTTATACTTTACTAGTTTGATTGCTTGTACCAGTTCATGAGACATATATGATTGTCCACTTTATTCATGTAGTTGACATTTGCTTGTATTAGCGGTATTCCATGTGTTGGTAGATTGTCTCTGTTGGCTTAGGCCTAGTTTTATATACCTTTAGACTGTGACTTGACTCGATCTCTTGAATGGATAAATTAAGTACATAGTTGAGCATCAGATATATGTATGGATCTTGTATTGGACATTGAGATATCAGAATTATATCATTTCATGAATAGATGATTACTATTTCGGACTGGAACTAAATGTAAAGGAACTTGAACTGTATACTAGATTGATCTTATGTTGGATTACGTATTGGTTATTGATAGATGTATATGATATCGATGGATAGATATTGGATGGAATGACTTGACTTATCATGATAGAACTTAGAGGCATGAATATGTTGTGATACCGAGTATTGGGATATCATGTTTGATCTTAATAGAAGTGTGAACCCTTGAGGATTTGGAAATCAGATTAAATTGTTAGAGTGAGAGAGCTGAGCTTGATTTTGGTTATATCTTGGAATGATAATTATTATATCAGATTCTTTGATGTATATTGATACTTGACGATCATGTAACTATGGGAATATGAGTTGGTTGTCATAACTTGGGATTGATCTGGACTTATATTATTTACATAGAATGATGATCAGTAATTAGACCTGACTTTATTAGTTGAGTATTTGAGGACATATCAGATATGATTGGATTAGTTGAGTTGTGATTTAGATTGATCTTGAGTTAGAGGTTATCCAGAATCTATATTCCTTTTTGGAGCCTGACTGGTATTGAGATGAGATTGACGTTGTTGACACTTGGAATCTGTTAGATGATATATGGATGAGGTTGAGTACCAAGAGTAGATAGTTTAGACCATAAGTTATTTGAGGATGATTCCCTTACCTTGATATGATTCAGTATGTGTTGACTTGTTATTCATTTATTGGTGATGATTTAAGTGATGATTCATTCTGGTATTGATGAGAACTTGTTATGATATTAGAGACTGGGTTACTCAGTGATATGGATAAAATTATTGTGAGAGTGAATTTAGCGAAGTCGGTGATATTATATATATTCAGAGTTTATTAGCTTTTACTATTTGATCTCTATTATTGGTGACTTGAGGATCAGTGTCTAGACTGTCACTGTTTTTTTTGTTCATGTTATTGAGAGTTACTGGGAAAGAATCATTGACCGTAATCACGGTACAGTTCTATTGTTCATCGTATACACGGCTACTGTTACTGTTACTGTTACTGTTACTGATATTGTTCACCGTGTATACGATTACTGATTGACTGTTACTGTACTGTTATTGTTACTGTCACTGTATCGTCCCAATGTTTTAGATAATATGGACATTGACTGGTTTAACTGAATTGAATAAATAATAATGTAAATGGACAACTTACACTGGGATTGGGGAAATTGATGGAGGAGACAGCGTCTGTATTTTGGGTGGACCTAGGATACAGGTTGCGCAGCCGACTGAGGGTTCCACTGCAGGGTTCCTGGGGGATGACTGGCATCCTATCTGTACTGTTTACTGTTTCACTGTTTTCACAGTGAGATTACTGTTACTGTTACTGTTACTGAGTACCTAGCGGTACGGCCTGGTTCAGCGCCAGGAAACTGAGGCCGTCGTCCCGGGTATGTACGGGACCCACCTAAAACATAGATAATGTCTCCAACCAATCAGTTTCAATAACTTAGGACCCTGATTGACACGTGTAGTAGGCGTAGTATGGGATGCGTCTATTACAAGTGGCAATTGGTGTTCGCTGACATAATAAATGATAATGAACTGTTAATGAATTGTGACTGACATTTATCACCTGACTGTACATTTATATCACTGTGATAGACATATAACTATAACCATGACCGGATTGTATACCAGCCTAGTGACATGTGATAGGTTACCTATTGTGACAGTAGTTGCTTGCTTACTATTGATCAGTTGTTGCCTATCTTTATTCGTGTTGTTATTATGTTTATTACAGTTCTTTTATTTATCTGTTATATGGTCTCTTCTATCTTCAGTTGCCCTTATTACTAATTATGCACATTGTTTCTTCTGCACGAGCTGTTTCCCCTTTACACACACACTCATTATGGTCGCGTTCTGACGACCCTGGGTTTGCACGTCCAGCTATTGGACGATTGTTTCTAATGTGCAGGTTTTCGATGAGACGGCACGCCTTGCGAGGAGCTTGGGTCCTCTCCCTTTTATTCTGGTATACTTGCATTTATTCTTGTTATTATTCCTAAATTCCTGTATACCATATTTGACTTCTATTCAGCTGTCATTCTCTTCCTGTTATTCATTGCTATCATGTGTAGCCTTATATGTATTATTGCAGTGATCATTGATTATCATGGTTTAGTTTATAGCTTGTTCAGGTTATAATTTAGGCTTAGCGTATATACGTGGGGTATTCTCCTCGCGTATATGCGTCGCCATAACGTCTCCGTATCTTTAGGATCGGGGCGTTACACATGCAATGCCCTAGATATATAGGCACAATCACAGAGTCCTAATCAGATACAGAAACCTAATCATAGTCTAACAAGACTAATATAATACTGATCATATCTCCTAATAGGACGTAACACACAAATACTGCCTTTAAGTGTATATCAACGGAAATATAATTAATACAACAATAAAACCTCTATCCCAAATGGCAAGATTTCATAAAAGATATACACTAGACATGCAATGTATCTGTAGTGGACATTTTTCGGCCTCCCTCGAGATCACAACACGTGTCTCGCAACAGAGGAGCACTTTGAAAAATCGACAACTATTCCATCAAAACATGGGAGTCGATTACGCTCCCAGAATGAAGCAGGCGGTTATGGATAGATGCGGATTTTCCTGCATGAGATCCCCACCAACCAATATTCAATCCAAGCGGTTACGTTCAAATCTTGCACGTTCAAATCTCGCGGCTACAAACATCAAAGATACTTGTATCCACTACATCACCTACTAAAGATATCTCTTCTTCTCTAACGAGAAAGAGAGGAAAAAGGGAAACCATTGAGCACTTGTAATCAGCACTGTAATTCTTTCTAATTATAGTGAACTCTCGCTCCTCCATGGTTTTCCTCGCTTCGGGTTTTTTCATAAATATTTTGTGTTATCTGTGCTTGTGATCTCTGTATGCTCACTCAATTGCTTGTGGTAAAAAACGTCTTTCAAGATGATTTTTTTTCACCACAGTATCATAACTCTCATGTTAAGTAGATAGTTAAATGTAAATATATTCGACAGATAACTCAAAAACAGACTCGACAGTTAACTCAAAAACAGACTAACACACATATATTCCTTTAAGTGAGGATCTCCGAGTCCTCATTTCAGTTTCTTATTTGCATATACATTTCAATTCTTCTGTGAAAAGTTTAAGATATCAATTTGCACATCGGCAAACTCATAGATATTTCCAATAATCTCAAACCTCTTATCAATCACTACAACATCAAACAATATCCCAAGTGCAGACTAAAAGACAAAGTGGCAAAGAGTGGCTACTACTCTCCCTATCTACTTTTCTCTTCTGGAGTAGCCATTTGACATGTGATCAGTCATAATGCTGAAGAAACACTGAAAGAAGACAGGTGAAAACGGCATAGATGTTGTCATGTCTAAGGGTCCTAAGTGAAGATTTTAACATTTTTCATATATTGTCTGGCATATTCAATAAGTCTACCCTCCCTTCACCATGTTAAAAGCATCCAAAGAAGGCAGGAGGTTGAAGAAGACCTACCATCCGAGCTATAAGGTTCTAAACGAGGTGAAAACTTGATGGCAATTGTGTGAAGAGATCCAAAATCAACGACAATCAAGTCTTCAAACCCAAAGATCTAAAATCCTAAAACCTCAAACTCAATTGCTTTTGTCAAATTTGTCCGTCTTGAACCAAAACCCTGAGTCTTCCTCTCCCTTTCCGTTCTTCCATGTACCTTTTCCCAATAGCAATGGACGTTAAAAAATGGGTTGAGAAACACAACTCTCTCTCTCTCTCTCTCTCTCTCTCTCTCTCTCTCTCTCTCTCACGCATACTTTTTTTTTCTTACATACACGTGCACCCACACACAGAAGATCAGTCGAAACAAACCTTTAGCATGAACGAATTGACAAAAGGTATAAGATGATGTCCAACTCCAGATTTTGCTCCTAGGTTTTGAATCAAGTAGATGGACCAACAAAACAGAGCATGGCTGGTTTGAGGGAACAACACAACGGAAGCAAAAGGGCATAATCAAAGGTTCAAGGTATAGAAAGAGGAGCCCATCCCTGTATAGGTCAAAGTGGTGGATTTCCTACATCTACTCTCTCCATGAATAACAAAGTGCTAGTTATGATTATAAGGAAAACTTGAATACCGTTATGAAATGAAGAAACATGTCATTGTCCAAAAAAATGAGCATAGCTAAAATGAGAACACTGGGATGGATGGCAATGTGCTAAAAAATATAGGATAGGAAATCAGTGCATCAGTAAGAAGTTAAAGATGTAACTTCAATCAAGAAATTAAATGAGGCCGAGTCAAATGACATGGCAGGGTTTAAAGTCTCGACTGTTCCAGTTCCGACTCGCCGAGTCTGAACCGGAACGACATCCACCGAGACGAAACCGTTCCCCGATCCAACATTTTTCACCAATTCTTCACGACTCGGAAAAAATCCGAGTTAACCATGGAATCGGTTGACTTGGACGAATTGGCCGAGTCGACTCGGATTTTTTCCGAGTCAAACTCGTGACGAAGGTTAAAAAAAACTTACCAGATTTGAGTTGCTCGCCGTCGTCTCCCTCGCCGTTGTCTCCTCCTCGTCGCCTCGCCTTCTGCTCGTTGCCTGCTCCTCCCTATCCCGCCTTTCTCTCTCTCTCTCCCCCTCCCTCCCTCTCTATGTCTCTGTCTCTCCCTCTCCCGCCTCTCCCCCCCTCTCCCTTTCTCGCCTCTCTTCCCCCCACCCTCCCCGATCTCTCTCTACTCTTGATCTAAGAGAGAGATCAAGAGAGAGATCGCGAGAGAGGGGGAGATAGGTGAGAGAGGGAGAGACAGAGACAGAAAGAGGAAGGGGGAAACAAAAAGATTGGGAGAGGGAGAGAGTGCGTGGAGAGAGAGAGAGGGAAATATGAAGAGATGAGGGAAATGAGGGAAGAGGAAGGGGAGAGATATTTTAGGGGACAGCAGTGGGCTCAGCCCGGAGGAAAGTAAAGAAAGAAAGAAAAAAAGGAGAAAGAAAGAGATTGAAAAAATAATAAAATAATAGTATATTCCGCAAATTTAAACTAATTCAAAAAAATCTCCAAAAATTCTTAAAAGTAGAAAATATCATCTTGAGAAATAATGTGAAGTCAGATTCAAGAAATTCAATCCCGTTTGCAAATTAAAAATCCTGAAATCGAACGACGGTACCGGTCGCCACCGATTTTAAGAAATTTGTAAACTAAATCAGAAAAATTCCAGAAAATTGTGAAAATCTAAAATATTAAAAAAATAATATTTAAAACTGAAACAAGCCAAATCTGAATTGTGATTTTGGACATGTGATACATATTCTAGGAACGTATTCAGGGAACAGGGTGTTACACACCAATTACCCCTCAAAACAAATTTGTTTTGGACATGTAATACATGAATTTTGATGTCTACATTTTTTCAGAATCTTGTGAGCTCTCTATGTAGTGTTTTGCGCATATCGCCCGAGTCCGTTCCGCGACGCCGAGACCGATGTGGAACGGTGCCCTCCGCGTCGGCGTCCGAGACCGCGACTTTGAACTATGTGACATGGTGAGGGCATCAGTAGCTGAGACCGACATGTCCATACTTCTAAAAAATCAAAGAGCCATGTTTTCTGGAGTTAAAAATGGTCAGGAGTCAATTCTGCATGCCAACAGGGCACCACAAGTCAGATCCTAATTCTCCTATCCTGTCGTCAAAATTCAACTTGCTGATGACTTGCGCAAAACAAAAGAGGAAGGACTAAATTTCAGCAAGTAGGATAGAGTTCATGAACAAACTATTACACACTTCTGAAAGACTTCTGAAAGTGCAAAGAAGTGTTCCAAAACTCAATGGAAATAACGTTCAATCAAAATTTCTAAATCTGTACTATTCAAGATACAGTTCCTAAACCTGCACAATCCATCTATCTGTCAACCTATCTATCTATATCTACCAATTTATCTATCTACCTACCTTCTGATCTATCTCATAGAACAATATAGACAGAATAAAGATATGGAAGAATTGTGGTTCCAAAATATTTCTGACTACGAGAATAAAGAAATAAACAGTGACAAGAATTGAAGTCAGCATAATGTACTATATGTCATACAAGCAAAATTGGATATGAAAAAGAGTTATGAATTTCATTTCCAACAAATGGGAATACTGACAGTTACATAGCTCTCTTCATTGAACATTTGGCATACTCCTAACAATAGTGAATCAAGCTTTTGAAGTGTCCTCGCTAGCCAAGCCTGCAAAAAGAGCAAAGGCAAGAGATAGGACTTCAATTTGGACAAAAAACACAATGGAAGTGGCAGAAAGAAAAAAAAATTACTTAATAATGCAGCAGTCCTATAAAAAATGAAAATAAAACTGCATTTCGAGAACCACCTATCAGTGGAATGGAGAAATTATTCACCTCTATACCACTGCCCATTTCTTGAACAGCAGAGAGCTCAGAGTAACTCTCCAAAACTTGCAAGTATTCAGATAATACTTGAAATGCCTAAAAAAATGTAAAGAAATGAGTGTGTAGCAACAAAAATGTGGAAAAATAACACAGCCAATTCAACATCTAAATCATAGTTAAAATGAAAACCAAAAAAACCAACCCGGAAGTAGTTTCCTCCCTCAATCAGAGTTTCGAGTTCCATTTGCATGTCTAGTGCATGACGAAGTTCTGTAAGGATTGGAAGCATGTCCTGCAAATGTATAGATAAGTTTGTTAAATTCCACCCCCGATAAACTGCATTTATCCCCTTCTCCCTTCCTACCTCTCTTTTGAGATCCAACAGAACTTCCCTTTACATACTCTTCCTCTAATTTCGCTCTTCCCTTTCCTGTACCTCTACTCTCACTCTTCTATTCCACATTTTCTCTTCATATTTTATCAATAGTCATCATTTTAATGGATTTCTTCGCACAAAAGAATCAAATTGACAACAGAGAAAAAAACGTTGAAGAATTTAGCATGCTAGAAACTCGGAAGTGTGTCTAGTAACCTGCAACGCAAGCACGTGGTATAAGTACCTTTTTCTTGTAATGGTAGTAATTTGATTTTTTGAGGGTAGTCATGAATTATGAATAATATATTTTGGATATAGTAGTATTTTAACAATTTCTAATGAGATCCAAATGCAGGCTACACCTGATCATTGAATATAAAGATTTAAGTGCATCCATACGTGATCTAGCAGTTATGGTAACAGTAGGACAGTAGCACTGACAGGAAATGGTGTAAAGACACACATTGCTGTTGTAGGAGTAAGAAATAATGATCCATATCTAAATCAACTATAGCCTATAGGTATTATGCATCAAATTGGTATTCAAAAATATTGAAGGGGCTGTATTCTTTAGGACTGACTTTTTAAAGCTCGAATCTGGATTTTTTTTGTTGCATAATTTACGAGATACAATAAAATCTTATCTCCTAGGTACTTTATTTTGAATTAAGTTAGGAGGAGTTTTGATTTGTTTATATCTTTTTAAGAGATAAGTTAGCTGCTTATACCAGTTTAATAAATTGGGAAATAATTTATGATAATTAGGTAATTACCGGATATACCAAATCGACAGTTGTGATGTCCATGGGACCTTAAGACTTCTGAAAGAACTTAGAAACAAAAGGGTAAATGCCTTGATTCATGAATCCATCTCTACAGGAACTGTGTGGCAACTTTCAGGAGGTCCAGGGAGGTTTCAATTTAATTTGTTTTCAGAGTTCCCTAAACATCTTGGTTGGTCGCATGGTTCAAAATCTCGAAATCGTTATCGGTATCAGCTAATGATTTTTAATATCAATATCGACAATATCAGCCATATCGGTAATATCAGCCCCGATATCGGGTGATATAGTAGGGTATCGGGTACCTCAAAACCCGATACGACATTATATATATATATATATATATATATATATATATATATATATATATATATATATATATATATATATATATATATATATATATATATCGAAATCAGTTGATATTTGAAACCATGGTTGATCGGTTCAGTAAAGTTTAGTTTTTCCTAATCCTTATCTTACAAAAGCCAGTTAAGAGGCTGAAAATGTGAAATAAATGACTTGGTGGAAAAAAAATTCCTTTCTGTTTTTTTCTTTTATAGATAGGACAGGGTTCAGGATGACTCCGAGCCAAGTGATTGTTGGGGAAATTTGTGAGGTTTCTTCAATTTTCTCTCTTTTGTTATGTTTTCCTCACTCTTTCTTCTCTTCTCTCCCTGTTATTTTTGCCACGACTCTGGTCACAGTAGGTATGACCATAAGAAAATCCTAGTTCTCCTAAACAAACCACTGCCAATCACCATTTATCGTAGTCTACTCCCCTAAACTGAATCATTAGACCAATAGGCATTTGTATCATTATCAGATTATCCAGTCTCATACTTCAATGAACTTTAATGGGGAAAGTATAAAACCCCCAACCCTTACATGCGCAAACACAACTTTCCTTTTAAATGGCTCCCTGAACTCCATAAAAAACAACCCCAACCCTTACGACACAAACACAACTTTCCTTTTAAATGGCTCCCTGAAAATCCTAGTTCTTCTAAACAAGCCACTGCCAATCACCATTTATCGTAGTCTAATCCCCTAGACTGAATCATTAGACCAGCAATTTTTTTTTCTTTTTCCTTTTCTTTTCTTTTTTCCTTTTTTTGGTGGGGGTTGTGGAACAGCTCCATTTATTGCAAAATTGTTGTTTTTATATCAAAGAGGCTATTTGCTCTCCTAAAATTATTATCTCTTATTGCACTAGTATAGCAGGGTTGCACAAACTAAAAAGTTGTGGAGGTTGTATTAAAAGAAAATTGGAAGAAGAAAAACCTCAGGAAAACCAGTTTATAGTCTATTAAAATAAAATGACTATAATTTATGCTGAGTAGTTTGAGCACATAAAAGTATCATTTTTGCAGCAAAGAATAGGAAGCATGTCACAACAAAGACTGGATTGAGATAAAGGAGTCAGTGAAATAGAGGTTATAATTCTTTTCCCAAGCATGCCTCAAGATTCAGTTCCTCATGCTGGTATGTCCACAAGAAAGAGCTGTGTCAAATAAATAATATTGTTTAATCAAAGAAAGGAGACATCTAAAGAATTAGGAGAGGAACCCGTGCAGGAGTTGAAAGTCACTCATAAGAAATTTAAACCCTCGAGCATAACAATGTATAAGGTCAAGAAAAGTATGCCTCAAATTGTTAGTATAAATTTGCTCGTAACTGTATTCATGGCCTATATGTTAAACAAATTTACATAGAAAGGTATACTAAAGTGTGATGCAATTGTAGAAAATTTGAACAGATCTTTTCTACTGTATTCAGTTAGGAATTTGAAGAAGAGAATACAAAATCTAATTTTTAGATATAATTTTCTCTACTTCTACGGATTGTTCACCACAAAAAAAGGTAAAGCAATCCATTGTTTTGGGCAATGTCGAAGTGTTCCCATATTAGGACTGTTGGCAAAAAAGGCCCATTACTCTAGTTTTGATGATGATTAACTTATGTAGTTATAGTTTACTAATGATTTTGTGTTTAATTAGTCTCAGATATTTGATCAAGATCTTAGTAGGTGATTAGCTTCAATAAAGAAGTTTTGGAGCTAATACATATAGATTCAAGAGCTCGCGCGTTAAGATCACATCTAGCACTCGGTTGGATCAAGTTCTTTGGATCATGTTTGGATCGGATCATCTTGAAGATGAGGATCGACAAGAAGACCTCGGTTTGTTTAGTTCAAGATTGTATTTAGATCTTGGGTAAAGGTAGATAGTATTGATATGCTCAAGTTTTCACACACATAAGTTTCAATATGTTTGGTTTTTGGTTTAACCGGTTTTAGATTTCACATCAAAAACATAGATATATATATATATATATATATATATATATATATATATATATATATATATATATACATGTGTATTGGACTCTATCCATACACTCTATACTTCAAAAGAGTTTAAATATCTTGTTTTTGTATTTAGACAAGTTTTGAAAAAATCAAATTTCCATTTCAAAGTTTGGTTTTTGAAAAATACCGATTTTGTATTTAAGCCAAATTTCTATATCACAAAATTGGTTCAAATAGTTTGTAATATGTGTTGAATTTTAGTCACACATATTTGTTCTTCAAATATTTACAAGAACTTATTATTTTGGAATTTATGTGTATTTATAGGATTTTATTGGAATTAGAATACCTAAGTTTTCAATCTCAGAATTTCAGTCAGACTCTGCTGGCGGTTGACCGGACGGTCGACCGAATCAGGAGTCGATCGACCGAACCGATCGACCGATGTAAACGCAAATGTGCACATGGCCAGCCTAAAAGGCCGGTCGACCGGGCGGTCGACGGACTGGAAGCCCCCAACTCTCGAGTGCTGGCCGGTCGATCGGGCGGTCGACCGGAGGCTCAACAGTCAAAAAAATGACCGTTGGCCGGTCGACCGGGCTGTCGACCGGACGGGCATTTCTGCCCTTTCCTGCTGCCAACGGGCAAAATTTTTGAGAGGGTTATAAATACCCATCTCTTGGGCTGATTTCAACAAGAATTTTAAGAGCTTCTCTTCCCATCTTATAAGAGTTTTTCAGCAAGTTTTAGAAGAGTTTTTGAGCTAAAAGATTTATCTTTTATTTGTTTTCAAGAGTTGAAAAAAATCAAAGAAAAAGAGTCTTTGGGAAATTGTTTTTTGATCTTCATATCTATTTCATTCTTGTATTTTTCCCAAGTGTTTTTCTTTGTGATTTGTTTTCCAAACACCTTGTATTCTCACACTTGAGCTATCATCTATATCCTATCTATAGAATCTTGTTTTTGTGGAAAAATTGGTTTGTGGCCTATTGAGATCACCAAACTTGTTTGTGATCTTTGTGATCACCAAGAGTTGTAATCTTTCCTTGCTTTGGATTTGTGCCTATCCCTCTAAGTGTAAAGAAAGTTGTGCTTTGAGTTTGTGATCATCCCTCTTGTGTAGAGGTGATTGAGGTTGTGATTTGGGTTTGTGATTATCCCTCTTGTGAAGAGGTGATTGTGGTTGTTTGGCTTAGTGCCCTATCCCTCTTGTGTGAGGTGATTGTTGTTTGGCTTAGTGTCTTATCCCTCTAAGTGTATAGGTGATTGTTATTTGGCTTAGTGTCTTATCCCTTTAAGTGTAGAGGTGATTGTTGTTGTGTCGAGCCTGTAGAGATTGTTTTGTTGGAGAGAGAAATTGTGTAACCAAATCCTCAGTGGAGGTTCCCTATGTGGGAGGTCCTGTGTGGACATATAGTGAAAATCCTTCTGTGTGAAGGCGGAGACGTAGAGCAGTGGCTCAAACCTCGAAACATATCTCGGTGTTTGCGTTTGATCCACTATCTCTAAACTCTCTTGTGTGTGTGTGTGTGTGTGTTGGTATTGTTTGTGCGCCTCACTAGTGTTGAACCAAGATAGCTTCATATAGCATCTCAACTCTTATTTAGAGAATTTAGGGGAGATAGTCCAGAGCCCGTCACCGGGAATTTGGCACACTCTTTGGTTACACTTAGTGTGTTGCAATTAGTTTTTAATTCCGCATCATTAGTCATTAGATTAGCCATACACCTATTCACCCCCCTCTACGTGTATTTTCAAGGACTAGATAGTTGTTTTACCTGACAATCAAACAGAGTGAATCTCCACTTAACTATATGGATGGCAGATAGCCAAGGGTCTGAGATGATATGTGTGACTCGAAAATCAAAGGCCTGGGAAAAGTAAAGCATGCAAATAGCCTTGGAAGAAACAACTTCCACTAAAGCATGCATATAGCCTTGGAAGAAACAACTTCCATGCCATTGCAGCAGCAGTGAGAAAGATCAAGAACAGATGGTTGAGTACCATTATAGCATACGTGCTTGGGAGAAAACCAAGTTTCCAACATATGACATCTTCCACTATGAGGATGTGGGAACAGGCATCCAGTATAGGCTACATTATATAGAGAAATGTTTTCTTCTTTATGTTCAGTCCCAACATATTATAAAGGCAACTAGTAGTTGGGAAATGTCGTAGTACCATGTAGACGAAGCAACATCACTGAAATGGACCGAATGGTGGTTAGCTTTTGCTAGATGCTTGTGGAGATTTAAGACATGTAGCCAGAGAGGAAGGCTACCTTGGAGATGCCATGAAGCAGAATCTTAGAGATTCCCCGAACTGTGAATAGCTTCTACTAAGGCGCATTATTTTATGAAAGAAATCTGGATGCAGAAGGTAAAAGAGCCATTAGAGCAGAAAGTTAATGGTTTCGGAATGAGATTGACAGGTATTGGACTGTGGATTAATTTTTGTCAAGAAGCACTGGGTTGTTATGCCAAGAAAAAAGAAAATCTTAAAAAGGTGTTAAGTATCTGACCACTTTCTACAGAAGAAATCTTTTCAAGAGGTCTCAAATCCCAATCTTACATAGAATAGGCCGAACCAAGAATTGTCCAGGCCATATGACAGGAGAGGAGAAAATGAAACCCCAGAATCCCCTTTGGAGAAACCCGAAGTTGAGCAGATTGTGGAAGAAACAGAAATTAACTGCTGTAGATGAGGAGCATAACAAGCAGGTGATGCCCTTGGCAGCTCACAAGAGAAACCTAAGAGGTACAACAGGAAGCATCGGCGGTTCACTAAAGAAAGGTAGTACATGAGTCTACAAGAGAGAGGATGTTGAAGGACCTTTCTTCTTCTTGGTGGCGTAAAGAACACATTCAAATAGGTGGAGGAAGATAAACCCGAATGGACAGAAATCCATACAGATATCCAGATTAAAACTAGAGGGAAAAGAAAAGAAATAATAGAGAACCTGCAAAGACTTCCTATAGACTTCTAAGAAAATAGTAGAAAATCATTTTCCTAGCAGGTCAAAATCAGAAATCAGAAAATTAGTGTAAGAGTGAGTTCAAGAGTCTGAAAACTGTCATTTCTTGTAAATCTTCTAAAAGTTAAAATATAGTAATCAGTTTCAAAACAAAAATTACTGCCATGTAGAAATATTTGTGTGAGAACAGAAACCTACCAATAAAGCTTGTTTCTTTTTTGAATTTGAATGGACAACCAGATCCCTTGACACCTCATGCATAGAAGAAGTTATGTGTCTTCGCCCATTCTGTAAATTTGAGCATAACCAGATGAATAAGAAGATT
This sequence comes from Agave tequilana, assembly GCA_038442645.1. NCBI lineage: Eukaryota > Viridiplantae > Streptophyta > Magnoliopsida > Asparagales > Asparagaceae > Agave > Agave tequilana. The sequence continues at coordinate 69,079 of JAVJIF010002868.1, forward strand.
AGTAATTAACATAAATCCAACAAGACACAGAAAAATGCAGTAACAGATTTGCTCCATGCACTCTAGTCATTTAGCTTAATCAAACGACATGTCCATGGGCCTAACAATTTTGTAAACATGATTGAGTTATCCCTAACCTTACCCTGCAAATAACATTTGCAACTTTCAAGTCCTGCTCCAATTCCATGACTAATTGCATCCCCTTCACTGATATCAGAAAAGAAAAGAAATTAGAAAATTGAATCAAAACATCTATAACAAAGTTATGCTTCGCTCTTTCATACAATTTTAAGAAAAAGAAATACTTAAAACATGGTACGCTTCTGTAAGTAAGAAAAAGTAAGCATTCAATTCACTCATTGATTTCTAAAATTCTCCAATAAAATTATTGACAGAGAATATCAACGACTAAAAATGAAAAGCACAACAAGAAAACGACATGAGGCTAATATGATTTCAGCTTTCAGACAAATAAGGAATAGATAATACAAGTAAAATAAGAAATACATGTATACATGAGTAACAAGACTCTTTTCAGAGTTTATTGTTGAAACATCCAGAGATAGCTTAATGATCCATGAAGCTTGAGCAAGGTTCCAGAGTATTAAATTTGTCACAGGAAAACAATCCTGCCAAAAAGTCTAATGCATGCATAAAGTTGGTTTAAAAATTGACCTTGGTGATAACATTATTAAGCTTGAGATTCAAAGCACCTTTAGTACAAAAATTTTATAGTAATAGTTTCTTCTCAAGAAGATGCAGATGAAAGCAATCCAGGGAAACAAGATAAAAATCTGAAGCATGTAACATAATGCACTTTTTGCCACTTAATATGGCACATTTGGAGTGTAACACAACTTGAAATAAGCTCTCTCTAGTTACATGCACTGGAGTTATAACATCCACTTTTCTAATTCATCCTCAATATACAACAGGGTGAGAACAATTTGGCATGAAATGGGGATTCTATTGAGCTGGAGTTGTCCCAAAATTTGTGTTCAAGGATGTCAACGCCGAGAATAATATTTGGATGTTGGTTCATTTGCCATTTTAAGGATATACCAACTTCTTAAGAATCATGAAGCAGCAAAGGGAGCATGTTTACAAGAATGCTCATATAAAAAAAGGCACCTTAGACAACCTTCAATCGACCAAATTAAGCATGTAAGTGTTTTTCATGACAGTTCTGCTCTCAAAGAGAGCACCATTCTGCTAAATATGATTTAATAACCCTGTACTCAGATTTATAGCTTGCATTTGATGTATTCCTAGTTTAAGCATATTGAATTTCTCAAGTACGGTTATTAATGAAATGTTGCATTTCCAGCTAGCCAAAATGCTCTGCTACTGAACAATGCTTTTGATGCTATTAGCCGACTCACATTATATGCTCATGAGTGGTTGAGAACAAAGAAAATGAAAGTAATACTTTTATTGATCAGGTGACTACTTTTAAGGAATCTATTCACTTCTTAGGGAAGAAAAGATTTATTGATTAAAAAAGAAGCCAATCATGGTGTACCTATAATCGTAAATTGTAGAATAACTATAATCATCGCTTATGACCATACAAGTGATTCCTCTCACACCAGAAGGTGAAATTTAACTGTCATAATAAATTGCCTTTGAAAAAGGAGGGTTCCCAACAACTGGAATGAAATAGAAATTCAAACTATATATGCCAATTGTTTATCATGGTTTCAAATATCGGTTTACATTGGCAATACCATATCGAGTTTTGAAATACCCCATACGATATTAACCTTATAATATCGCCCGATATTGGGGCAGATATTGACGACATATATTGATACTAAAATTTACTGGCCAATACCAGTACCAAAATTTTAAACCATTACAAGCTTACAAATTTCAAGTTCTCTATTACAAGCTACGAAAATGTAACAATCGATAAATAAAACAATCATAGATTCCAGAACATGACCATACCCATTTTTTCATGATGCTCCATCACATGCCGTGACAGACGTTCTCCTATCCTATCCAATTGTAATAAACGAAGAGCAGCCTGTGAAACATATAAAGAATTGAACATGTATCTGGAAGCAATTTACAACTCCTAAGAACTATAACATATTCAACAATCTTATGGTGATGGCACAATATAGTTTACAATATTTTATAAAAAACAAATTTAAATAAGAAAATATGTTGACCAAAGAAACTCTGGTCTGTATTATAAATCTATATATGTTTGGATGTTAACGTCGAGTAAAGACTTTTAACAATTAAAGTCATGAAGTCAGGTCCCTCTCTCTGGGGGAACTGCAGGAAAAATAAGAATACACTTCCATGATGAGGGGAAGGGATTTTTTTTTTTTTTTTTTTTTTTTTGGGGGGGGGGGGGGGGGGATTGGAAAAACCTAGCCAATAACACGTGATAGGTAAGCCTACAACAATGAAACATATAAAGTATTTGAGTAGTAAACCTTGGGCAGGAATTAGGCAATTAGGCAGTGATAGATAAAGAGTTTGGTAAGGATGGAAATGCACCGATCTTAGCAATCATAAGATCAACACACCATGTCAAGAATACAAGACGAACAAAGCCAAGAAGGTATATGTATTATGGCCAAACCTAGCCAAAAAAACAAGAGTTCCATTGCAATAAAGAACACGACTACAAGAGAAACCAACTCTCTAATTTCTCTCCCCCTCATCATATCTCATCTCTCATCTCCTCTCTTGGTCCAAGTGTCCTGCTAGAATAAAAACAAGCAACCTTTTACTGCAACAATAAGAGACAGTATATAGTACCCCCATAAATCTCTAGAAACACTATCCATCATCTCTTAATAGCCCAGAATAGTAAATGACACTAGCCCAAGAAGATCCAAGCCCTTTAAGCCTTCCACGATCCTAGCCACCACAACTGGGCAAAGGACCCATCAGGTGTTGAACCGCATGAGAAACACAACACTAGTAGGTCTAACATTAGGCTAACAACTTTGCATAGAAGCTAGTCAATTATGTTACGGAGATTTCCCGATTTCTGAAGTGCTCCCCAAACTAAGCCTCATTTCATGGAGAAAGGCTTAGATGATGACGACGACGACGACAATAAGAGTGATGATTACGATAGTTACAGTATGCACAACCACATTTCTCATGCCTCATTAGTTATTTCTCTTTCATTCTACTGACATGATGTTGTTTAGACTATTTTAATTACTCTTCTTTTGTCTTTGAAACATTTATGAGAGAAAATACCTTGTTCTTGTTGTTGTTCCATCCACAACCCCTATTTCATCTCTCTACAGTGACTTACTTCACTTGCACAAATGTTTGTCTCATTTTATATTCCCTCAGAGTCCTTTTCCACTAACAGAACTCTGTTTCTCTTGATCCAGTTCATTCATTATTATTCCTCTATGTTTCATTCTTTTATTTGCCTTCTTTTACTCTGGATCCCCTTCCTTTTTCTTCATATTTTCTCTTGATTTCATTCTTCATCATTGCTTCACTCTTCTACTTGTCTCTTATTGTTGCCTCCCCTTCTTGTTTTATATCTGCATCCTATTGTATTATCTTGTTATGAAGACTACTTCAACTAATTTTGGTGGTTCTCTTGTGATGTTTGATTGATCACAGTATGTTACTTATGCTTCCGTAATGAATGATAACTATTCATAGGTGACAAATCAAAATCAATTAACTTTTCCATTTCTTCCTAGCCATTTAATCATTCTAAACAAAGAAGACCATACTTGGTACTTGGTTGATTTTGCATTCAGCCACAAACTCATTGCCCTTACTACACCTATACCAACTATGTAGGTCAACTTTTCTAGACACAGGCCCACACCCTTCAATAAGCCACTCCACCAACACAACACTCCTGTTGTCAGACTCTCATAATTGCGCCTTAATACGAATTCTCTGAGCCAACACCTGACACCACCAAACTGTCAATGTCCCTCTTCTTGATCATCTCATAGTCTTGTTTATCATGGGTCTTCCTTCTTTTCAACAGGGCTGGTCTTAAACAAGCAAGGACTTCAATGAAAGTCATCCCGAAGCTCTCTCACCTAAGCACTCTTTTAACCATATTCCTGCCTCAAAATGCTACCTACTGGTCAATAAACATATCAATGAGTTCAAATTCAACTAGTCATTACTACAATCACACTATAATTGAAAACCAAATTGTCCCATCTTGCATAGTGCATGTTTTAATGGGCCAGAAGAAAAATCCTTTTTCCTGCCAAATAAATATTAAACAATGGTACATCATAAAAGAAATCCCCTATCTCACATTCATTTTGGCTGATTGATGGAACAGAACAAGAAAAGAATCAAATTCTTAAATCAAGGAAAGATTTGGAGAAAAAAAAGAGTTTTATGAAATTCAATGTTTTCTCTTATATGTGTACTACCTATTAAAGCACCAATAGCATTTTTACTGAGTGCAAATTTGGAATGTTGGATACTTGGATTATAGTAAGTTGATTAATTAAGAATTTAAATTAAAAATGTATTCAAATAGAGTGGACCAAATTTTTCTCGCATATGATTAATATTTATTATTTTAAGACTTTATAAATGTGCTATTTATATTAGTTATTATCTATACATGTAGCTCATTTTTAATTAGGATGTATGTTTGTAAAATTATGAGTATTGTTTTGGTTTATTCTAACATAACCTAGGTATATTTGTAGCTCAAATAGACTTCCCTAATTTGTAACGAATTTGAGATAAACTTTCTTAAGTTTAAAACAAATTTTATACTTTCTGAAATACACTAATTAGCATATTTGTAAATTATGATTTGTGAAAAATTTATTTCAAACCAAATAGATATGTTTCCAAAAGATTGCATAAATAAAATGAAGAAGATTATTAATTTTATTATTTTTCCTTACATCAACAAATTCATTGTTTCTTTTAGTATAGAAGGAATTTGATCTTAAGTAAAAATCATTTGAATCCATTTACCAAATATTTTTATTATTTTGAATTTTATTAATATAAAATGATTTTATTATGCTTGATGCACATAAAAAACTTATTATAAGGAGAATTCATTTTCCTATCTTATTGGTATTGATTTTGATTTATAATTCAATATTAACTGGGCAAATCGAAATAGTATGACTTGTTATTATCAACTAACCCTGGTTCCCAATTATGACGTGCTAACAAAGTCGAAGTGTTGAACATCTCAATGATGAGTTAAAGAGTCTCCCTTCGGCTCTAATTAATTAAAAATCCAAGTCCGCTCATTACGAATTGGCATGATAAACTAATTTCTTTTAAATATTTTGTTTTCCTTGTATGTATCTTACGTATGACTTGTTCTCCATAATTTAATGTTTATTTCTATAGAAAATTGATAATTAGCCTTTGATTGTTTTCTCTACTAATTTGTTAAGAGCCAAGAATCTTATTAGAATTTGAAACTATGAAAGGACTATACATTTATTTCATGATAAAACCAAAGGTTAAATACCAAGGTTACAATAACCTGTATATAACTAGAAGGCAATCGTGACCTAGATTAGCTATAGTGGATACTATTAGACTCAAAATATTTAGCAATATGATTATATTGAATATGATCAAAACAAACTTTAAGATATACGTGTGTGCGCGCGCTATATGAGAAATAATGTATACCAGACATGGGAACATAAATAAACATATGAGCTGCATATAAATACATCTACACCATGGAGGTGAAAGTTGCTAATGAGAATGGCAATAAGATGGAGTCCGTAAAATTTACTTAAAAAAGTGTTTTTAAATATCTAACATTTATTGGAACCCCCCCCCCTCCCTTGTCTCCTCCCTCATCGATTCATTCTTCCAACTTCTTTGTTACTACCAACTCGTGATCTCTCTCCCTCTCTCTCACTCTCTCACACACACCCACCTCTAAGCCTTCTCTACTCTCTGTTTATCTCCAACTTAATTGTTTTCAGTTAGTACCAAGTCATAATAAAAACTTTTTTTTTTCTAGTAAGCCGTATAAATGATTTCGTACACCCAAAATAGCGCTAGTTGCCAGTTGCCACCTCCAATATAATTACAAACACTCCATATAATATTATCACCACTGAAGAAGAACATCTTATAGAAAACTTAGGGTTATGAGGGGAAATCCACCTTCAATTTGATGCTTCATCATCAATGTTGGGCAATTAAAGGTCATGCTTTACCCAGGTTGAGGTTGTTGTTGACATTGCTTCCTCCAGTTCACTCCTTCTATTAGGTTTAATAAGATGGGGAAAAAAGAGAAGGGGGTAGACAAAGAGTTAGGCGGCTATAGAGAGAGGGAGAGGGGGAGCGAAGAGGGGGTAGACAAAGAGTTAGGCGGCTATAGAGAGAGGGAGAGGGGGAGCGAAGAGGGGGGAGGTTAATGGGTCAAAAAAGGTTGAAAAAGCAGTTAATAGGTTGGACAAGGCTAGTCAAACAACAATAGCCAAAACTGTAAGTTCAGCACTTGGTGAAGTCTTAATCAAAGTGAGCTGGAATACTTGGACATAAATAATACATAAATTATGCTCAACTAGTGGGTTTTGCATTATGAGGGTTTCCAAATACAGATTTGTTTGGCACCAATATCAAAATAAGACATTCATTAGGGACCACTAAATGCCAAAAAGTGATACCAAGAAGATCCAACCGAGAATCAAAGTAGCTAAAAGAAATATGATAGTATTAACTAGGAGTTATAGATGCAACATAAAAGTAATGACAGTCAAAGTAACAAAGAGGAAACAAACAAAAAGCAGAGTAAGTGTTGAAACTTGTTAAGTCTGGTCTCAAACCTTCGCTTCAAAATAGGAAGCATCAGCGTCTTCAGATGGAATATTCTCCAGAACATACTTGACTGGGTCAAAATCCTGAAAAAAGAAACAAATATGATACAAGAGAAATGAATATCTTTGAAATTTTACTGGTCCAAGGCATACTTGTCAACCAGAAAAAATTAATAAACATGTGGGGACACTCCCATGATTTTTGAATGCTACCATATCCTTGAACTGTGCATCTACTCCTATCAAGATTTCCAGTTCCATTTAACTATATACTGCATCTTTGCTAGCTTGGATAAAAGCTTTGTTGTTGCCATTGTTCTGGCTTTGTTCTTACTACATCTTTACTACTCCACAGCTGTGTATCTTCACAAAACTATAAAAGATGAGTGTGTATGTTTATTAGGACAGTCAGTTCTTCTGATACAAACCGGAGAAATATTTGCCACATACATGAAAAGTATGCAAGGCTATAAATCCGAATTACAAAGATGATACAATTGAATGCCAAGCAAAAGAAATGAAATCCATCACCAACAAATTACCCTCTGAAAGAAATAAGGATCAAGAAAAATAATATCGATCAATTCAGAATAGTAGAAACCTCTTCGTAGAACTCTTCCTCGATTTCCTCTATGACTTGACCTTGAGGCCTACTACCATAGACTGAAACCAGTTCTTCAGAATTTGATGGAAGGGCAAGTCTTTGATGTGGAGGCATCCCAGCTAGAGCTCGAGCAACAGCAGCTGCAGCTGCTGCCCGAGCTGGAACCTGCGGCAACAAATCACGAACATGTTCAGACTCAAAGATATCCATCCCAGCCGCCAGCAGTGATGGCCAAATAATATGAAACGAGCACTAAATGCAGGAAACAGCAATGTCATCCATTTATGTGGAAATATAAAACCAATGATCTGACCAAGATTCAACGGTAGGAGATGGAGTTATATCATAAAGGAAGAATGTTGTAGTTATGAAACACAAGGATGACGCCACAACATATAATAACGGTATAATGGGTTTGAGCATATAACTGATGAAGAATTGTCGAACTTACACATATTCCTCATAGAATGCCTCTTAAGCTTATCCAACTGCTAACACTGTTAAATTTGTGATATAAAACATCTAAAATATGTAGATATTTCAGGGGACTATGCAACCAACAGAAACATCAAACCAGAGACTGAATGGCAATCCAAATTCAACGAACTTGAGCTGTAGAATTATGCTGATAAAAAAAGTGTCCATGGCGAGCACTGCATAGCACATCATCTCATCTAATTATATAACAATAACAATAAAAGGCCCCTCTAATGCAACTTTTTGGGATCAGGTTTATAAATTATTTTTTCTCCATGCAGCTTTGTTGTGGGCCTTACTAGCAATTACCATGTCAGTTCTAAATCGACATCCATTTTAGACTATGACTATGTTTGGTTGCTGAGGACAAAGGAGTGGAAATTTTAGGTAGAGATGTAAGTGATGTTTATGAGTGTGTTTGGATGAGATGAGGTGTAAGTTTAAACCAACTCTAAGTCGGTGGAAGAGTTAAGAGGTTTGGAGGAAAAAGGAGAGACTAAAGTGCTCAAATTTTTTTGGAAATGCCAATTTGGCCCTTGATAAACCATGTGATAATAATTACATTCTAACTCTTCATAAATTTGAGTGTTTGAAAGAGTTAGCAAGAGTTAAAAGCCTCTTGTTTCCAAACAAGGCCTACAGTCCCCATCCCTCCTTTGAACTAGTCCACTGTTCCTACTAGCTAGCACACTCCTCGATCTTTGTTCCACATGTTCTAACCATCTTTACAATTCTTGTCCATTTCATCAATGTATGAAATTGCAACTGACTTCTTAAAGATGCTATCTTTTCTTTTCTTATCTTTTAGTACATTATGCCTCATCAATTATGCCACCTCAATTCACCTATATTATTTTTTTCAACATGTTGTATCTTCTATGCTCAACACCCAGACTCAATAGCATGACTAGTTCTATAGCCAATCTTATAAAATTTTCCCTTCCAATTTCTCAAATATTCTCATTTACATAAGACTCCAGAAACAATTATCGACTTTAAGTATCATGCAATTCTCAAGAAAAAATTATCATTATTTTGTAGCCAATTGTATAAAATTTTCTCTTCAACTTCTCAAGTACTCTACATTACATAGGACTCTAGAAACATTTTTCGAGTTTAAATATCATGCTTAAGAACCACACAATCGTCGTCGTTAGGGTGGCAAGTGGGTTGGGTTCGCGGAAAGGTCTAAGTCAAATCTCACTTGTTCCTAAATATGTAGACCCAGGTCAAATTTCAGTCAGGTCATTTTTCGGTAGGGTTTAGTTTAGGACCATGCAACATATGGTTCGTTTATGCAAATCTACACTCTTTGGACCAATTTTTATCACTCTATCAGATTTTTTTCCCATTTTATTGGATTGATTGTAAACTCATATGGTCCATGTCCAAATAGTTAGCAATGTTAAAATAGCAATAGCATAAAGCGTAGCACTCCACCTCCTAATAGCTCAAAGCCTAAATACTGTAGCATAAAGCATAAGTTATATGGTTTTTTGTTTTTTATTTAAAAAATATAAAACAGTTTTAAATAAAAGTTAAAAATTAAAAAAAATTAAAATGTTAAAAAAAATAAAAAAACCACCACCAAATATATAAAAATAAGAAGAAACAATCTATGAAACCAATATTAACCCACAATGACAAAACCCCAACAAAGCATTCAACATCTAACACTAAATAACATAACAAATAAACTCACTCAAGGTTCACCAATGTTTGTTGTTGCTAATAAAGGAACATGGAAGTAGGAAAGTGGTAGCTAAGGCTTTGTAATCGGCCTCGCAAGTGTCGATTGAGGCTCACCAATGTCGATCAATGTCAAAGAGGGTTCCCTACCAAAGCTCGAGATCTCTTGGTTGAAGATTAGGGCACGCCATCAAAAATTAGGCCTCATTAATGTGTCATTGAGGTTTCATTTCAATCTCCCACCATCGAAGACGACAAACTAAGAGAGAAGAAAGCCTCAACTCATTGATGTAGGTATGCAAAAGAAAGTCATCAACCAACCACTTAGTCAGGTAATATGATCAATGTCAAAACAAGTTCCCTATCAAAGATTGAGATTCAAGATCTCTTGGTTGAAGATTAGGACACGTCGTCAAAGATTGGGACTCACTGATGTGTTATTGAGGTTACATTTCAATCTCTCACCACTGAAGATGACCAATCGAGAGAGAAGAAAGCCCCAACTCATTGATTTAGGTATGTTAAAAAAAGTCATCCACCACCCACTTAAGTCTGGTAATTAGAAAAAAAATTGAAATATCATAGTTAAAGTTACGCTATGCTATAAAAAAGTGTTCATAGTGTACCCTATTTGAAAAATAGAGAGTGGATGTTTCTATTCTTACTTATGCTTGAAAGAGATTGAGGAGTTATGGGACTTCTTCAACGATTATTGTTCCTATAAGAAATCCTTTGCACAACTGTGGTATGCAGGGTTCAAAAACTCGGTCGATCTGGTTCCGACTCGGTCGGGCCACAAATCAACATTTTTGCATCCTTTGACTTGATTCGGGATGGACTCGGAGTCGTATTGGCTGAGCCAACGATGGAATCGGCTTGATTCGGCCGATACCACCGAGTCGATATCAAGTCCATCCTGACTCGAAACCAATCTCGAGCGAGTCGGCCATAAAAGCAAAAAAAAACTTACCTGTCGACCTCGACCCCGATCTCTGCCCTACGATCTTCTCCCAAGAGCAGAGGGAGCGAGGGAGAGACAAAGAGAAAGAGCAGAGGGAGCGAGGGAGAGACAAAGAGAAAGAGGGAGGGAGCCTCTCTGTCCCCGCCCTCCAATCTCTCTCTATCTCTCCCCCTCTTCCCTGCCCCACATCTCTCTCTCCCCTCTATCACCCGATCTCTCTCTTTCTCATCCTCTCTCTTAAAACCTTTCTTTTTCCTTTTTTAAATTTTTGGTTTTTTTAGATTTACCCCTTAATTTTTCATATTTGTAAATTTACCCCCTAAATTTATAAATTTCTTATATTTACCCCCTCAAATCATCATATTTCCCCAATTACTTCTCAAAACAAATTTGTTTTGAACATGTGATACATGAAAATTGATGTCTATATTTTTTTTAAGATTTGTCGTGATTTTTTCAGAATTTTTGAGCTTTATTTGTAGCGTTTTGCGCATATCATCCGAGTTTGTTCCATGGTTCAAAATCGCGGTCTCGGCCGCCGACTCGTCGGGCACCGTTTCATATCTGTCGTGGCGTCGCGGAGCAGACTCAGGCGAGACGTGTGAAACGCTACATAGAGGGCTCAAAAAATTCTGAAAAATCACGACAAATCTTTAAAAAATATAGCGATCAAAATTAATGTATAACATGTCCAAAACATATCACCTAGCACACTAAACATAAAGATAATGCATAAATACACGTGTCGTAATATCAAAATATCAAAATAAATGCATGATTTAGTAAATTATAAGAAATTAATTAAATTTAAATAAACTGCTCTTTTCACAAAAGTAAAGATTACCTCTATCTTTCTAGTAAAAATTTAAATTATACGAAATTTTGACTTGACTCGGTGCCGACTCGAGTAACTCGGCCGAGTCGGCCCCGAGTTAAATAAAATAATACAATAAGTTGATCCATGGACCGGTCCCAGAACGGGGAAGGTCGTTCCGGTTCCGACCCGGCCGAGTCAAAAAGGGAACAGCCGAGTTTTTGAACCATGGTTCGTTCGAGACGCCGTGATTGATGTGGAATGATACCCGCTGAGTCGATGACTGAGACCACGATTTTGAACCATGCTGGTATGGTTGGTCCTCTGGTGGTTGTCGATCCTCTTCATAATGTTGATACTGAACTAGTGGATGTGCATGATTCATTAGCTTTGAATGGTGGTATTTTTGCTCCATGTGCTTCTTTATCTTTTGATTTCTGATGCTCAAGCTTTGGCGGATGCAGCTATCAGTTGATATTAGGGTGTTATTTTTTAATTGCTGGTTTATAGTTGTTCTTAGCCTGTTGGTGGTTGTAATCCTCAATGTAGGCTGGAGTTTGATTTTTGGCTTTTGGACTAGTAATGTTAGCTTTTTAGCTAGTAGTTGTTGGCAGCTTTTTGGTGACTTCAGATGTACTTATGAACTTTATTTTACTTATATCTATATGTATATTTTATGGTTGGGGCATTAGCTCATCGTATGTTCTCAAAAAAAGAAAAAGAACATAGCAGACAACTACATTGTTTCTTAGTTATTTTGGAGCGCTACACGGCATAGAGGGAGGGTTTTGCTACAAAGCTAGCTTTTTAGCCACAAAGCTAGCTTCTTTCAACATTGCTAGTTAGACTTTGGCTTAAATTGTTCCTTTATCAAGCTTATAGATATAGACTCAGATATGGGCCGGATCCTTGAACGAGTTGAATTTGGGTCAACTTCAAGTTTACCTCACCTACCTCACCACTTGTGCCCCAATTCATTATCCTTGATATCAACATCATGATAAATGATTGATTCATCCCAAGTAATGAATTGTTTAAGAGGGGTAATCAATAAGAATTCTAGATTACAAGCCTTTGTCTAGCAAAGAAGTGTATGGTGATACGATCTTGAATCTGCAATATAATCAACTCTTCTTAAAGCCCCTACCATTGCACCAAAACTCCATAAGTCATATAGAGGGTTAGTGGATATAGTGTATATTCCACCGGTCCCTCTTAGGTCAAGCACCCTATAGTTTATATTCTAACCTATGTGGCAATAATACTGTCGTAGAAGACATATTTGTTTCGATACTTTTTTGATACTTAGCCGATACTCGCCCGATACGTGTAGGATACTCCTCTAACATATCCTAAAATATGCAATGTATCCTAGATGTATCGAAAGCATGCCCTAGACGTAACCAAGACTACAAAGTTAAACAAAAATAAAAATCTTGTTTTGAATAAAGAGTTTTATGACTATAACATGCAGATGCATCACATTTATATAACTTCTCTAGTTTATTCAAATCATTCACATAGTTATTGATTTATATGACTCAAAAATATTTCATAATATTTAGGACACTTTTTTGGATAAATCCTATTTTTGAATTTAATTCCTAAAACAAATCTCTCCCAATTTTATTTTCAAAAACCAATCTCTGATAGGCCAACTCGGCGCCATGCAAGCATGGGGCAATTGCGCCCCGCCTATGTGGCCGATTTTCCCCACAAAAGCTTTTTTCTATTGGTCCCAGGGTGGCAGCCACGGACCAAGTTTGGATGCTCCAAGGGTCAGAGTTGCCACCCCTGGACCAAAAGTACCCGACATCTCTAAGTATATGATACATTCTACTATCAATCTACCAATTAAACTTAAAAAGTTTCCTCAAAAAGTATTTAAAGCTCATACTTTGACATATGAGGCCTTGAGTAGCAAAGACTTGGAGAGATTGACCGATCCACTCAAAAGAGCGTTCCTAAACTCTATTTCGTATAAACTAAGAAGTACTCCGTGAGGAACCCTAGCAGAGGATAGGACACGCCGTCGTTGTGATCGTCCTTGAACGAGAGCTTCAGCTTCGTGAGCCCGTCAAAAAGCATGGACGAGATTTTGTGGAAGACCTAGTTCTCGTTGTCGAACTTTGTCATTACCACGGTTCAAAGTGGAGGTCTCTACCGATGACTCGACGGGCACCGTTTCAGAGATGACTTGGCATCGCGGAACAAACTCAGTGATACGCATAAAATGCTACAAATAAAGCTCAAAATTTTGAAAAATCACGATAAATCTTTAAAAAAAAGTAGACATCAATTTTTATGTATCACATGTCACAAATAAGTTTATTTTGCGAGGTAATTGGGGAAATATAATGATTTGAGGGGTAAATTTAAGAAATATGGTGATTTGAGAGTAAATTTATAAATATAGAAGATTTGAGGGGTAAATAGAGAAAACACCAAAAATAAAAAAATTAAAAAGATAAGAGACAAAGGGGGAGAAGATCGGGTCAGATCTCTCTCCCTCTCACTCCTCCCCTCTCCCCGTCTGATCTCTCTCCCTCCTCTCCTCCCTCTCCCCCTCCGATCTCTCTCTCCCTCCTCTCCTTCCGATCTTTCTTCCCCATCTCCACCCTTCCCCCTCTGATCTCTCTCTCCTCTCTCTCCCCTCTCTCATCTCTCTCAGAGAGCGAAAGGAGAGAGAGATCAGAGAGAACTGGCTGGAGGCGACGACCTAGAGGTGGGCAAACGACGGCAACGAGGTAAGTTTGCTTTTTTTTTCTTCACATGCTTCAACTCCGATTCCTACCCGAGTCATGAGAAAATTAAGAAACCGCTGACTCGCGGCCCGGTTTCGGACCGGCGACGATCGTTCCGGTTCCGACTCGGCCGAATCGGAACTAGAACAATTGAGATTTCGAACCGTGGACATTACTCCCGACGACATCCGCTTGATGGGGAAGGAGCGCAGGGGCGAAGGCAACATGCAGAGTTTTTTGGTCTATGGACTGAGAAAAAAGAGCTTACGAGGAGAAAATCGGCCCCGTAGGCAGGGTCCAACGGCCAACGGCTCTGTGGCGTCGAGCTGGCCTTTCAAAGATCAGTTTTGAAAATAAATTTCGGGGAGATCTATTTTTGAAATTAAATTCAAAAATAGCATTTATTCAAAAAAAATTACCTTAATATTTAAGATATTGTGTTTTTGTAACAGCTGTAACTTTGCAAATTCATGCTATAATAAACAATAAGGCACATCGACAAGTATAACTTAATTATTATTACATTTTTACACATTTATGATTTTAAATTGTTATCCTATATTGTTATCCTATCTTATCCTATACATTTATGATTTCATATTGTCCTATATTGTTATCATATTTTTTTTTCCATTGTATATTATATGTATATATATGTATATGTATACACACACAATATATACATATAATATTTGTCATATCCATGTCGTACTTGTGTCCTAGTTTTTCAAAATTAGTTGTATCCCCGTGTGCATATAGTGTCATATCTGAATTTTGTATCCATGTCCATGCTTCACAGATTCTAACTCTCAGCGGATCGAGTGCATATTTTGTGCGACAAAACTCGAGCTTTCGTGCAATGGTGCTTTTCTTAATTCTTTTTAAATATTCACCCAGCTAGGTTTGAACATAGGTAGCTCAGGTACCATTTTAAGTCCTTGTCACCACATTGGACCTCCAAGGTTATGAAAATGATTAAGGAATGCGCCTTTATATTCTAAAATACTGAATTTTAAGTTCATCAAATAGCAATTATAAATTTCTCATTTCATTTTGTAACAAATGCCAACATACCGATATATCGGCCGAGATACCAGTATTTTGTCCAAAATGATATGATAATGCAAAATTTTATCGAATATCATTTGGACCGATATGGGCCGATATATTGCACGTAGTTGATATATCAGCCGATATCCGAGATGAAAATATCGCCCATTAAATTGCCTTATTGTTTTGCAATTCGGGTCAGGTCAGAACCCACCAAATTGGCTAAGGAAGTGACAAAACCTGACATGATAAAACCTGACATGCTTCATTTTATAAAATAAACAAGAACAAAATTTCTATCCTAAATTGAGATCCATTGGTCGCCTACAATGAAGAGGAAAAGATTACTGAATGGTTGATACCCGACAAAGAGAATGGTGAGGCTAGCGATGATGGAGTTTTCCAGGAGAGCAACTAACTTTTAGGCAAGTTGCGATTGCTATGAGAGCTAATTTAAAGAAGAGAAAAAAAGTGAGAATGAAGATCTTCAAGAGCGTTGAAATTTCTAAAGGGAAGGCATCTTCATCATCCAAGAAGAGGTTGGCAATGGAAGAGGAAGAGGAAGAGGATGCAGCATTGGATTCATCATCGAATGATGAGGAGCCAACAATTCCTTTGGATGACACTGATGTGTCCGAATTCGAGTAGAAGTGTAGAACATGAACAATGTTGCATTTGTTTTAGTATTATATTTTTCTTAAAAGACAAATGTTAGTTATTTGTAACTTTTAAACTTTGGTATGTTTGCTTGATTTATCTCTTGATGCATTTGATGAGCTTCTACAAACACATTTGAGGAGCTTCTACAAAAAGTATCACATATGAGTTTATAATCTTAAACTCGTTTAAGTAGTTTCATATGATTATGTAGGCAATCACATGATAATCTTCATCCGGTACGACGTTTGATATGACATCTGGTATGTAGTACCATATCGTGATATACCACCCGGTATCCGATATATAATTTCTCCAGCTGATATATCGTCGATATCTGATATTTAAAACATTGCAAATGCTATTAATAAAATTTAACTAAATTATATTGAACGTTCATTTTTTATGCCAGAGATAAGGTGAGAAATGCTTCATTGAGATGTGCATGCTTCATTAAATGTGTGGTAACACGATGAGAGATAAGATGAGAAATGAGAAAATTCATACTAAGATAAGCGTAGCCTCTATAGAAGAGAAGATGAGAGAAAATCGCCTACGATGGTTTGGTCATGTGCGACGTAGACCTGCAGATGCTCCAGTCCAACGAGTAGAGCGCATCAAATTATGGCAAGTTAAAAGAGCGCATAGGAGACCGAAGAAAACATGGATGAAGGTAATACGACAAGATATAGAGGCTAAAGGTCTCAGTGAAGGCATATTGCTCGATAGGAATGAGTGAAGAAAGCTGATCCATATGCCCGATCTGGCGTAATTCTCTTTTGTTCATGTAGCCTACCCCAATTACTTGGGACAAATGGCTTAGTTGTTGTTGTTCATTTTTCATGCCAGAGGGGTGCTCAAGGTTAAAGTTTGATATATACGAATGACACTTGGTTTTAGATCATGGCATATCATAAGAAATTAAAACTTTGTATTAATATATGCACATTCGCTACATGATTAGACAATATAAATACTTTTGCACCAACTAAATTCCAATATTATCTGATTCCAATATATCACCAGTATCATATTGGGTTTTGAGGTACCGGATACATATTAAACCTACAATACTGGTTAATATTAGAGCCGATATTGTTGATATTAATGGTTGATATTGACGATATTGATACTAAAACCATGAGTTAGATACCTATACTGAGAGTTTAAACCATGCTAAATACATTCTTCTTTCTCTCATCCACAATATGCAAGAGTAGGCGTTCCTTTTGGTGCATTCCAGTAGTTCCCAACAATTGATATATAGCAAATTGAGTTTACCAATCAATAAACAGTAAAGTTATCATTCATGATAAACATAGATTGCACGTGAGCATCCAGATCATGCTATTTCCTTGCATTATAAGCAGCCAAGTCAAGTTTAGTGAAAGAAAAACTATACCATGATTATTAGCAGTTTAGCACCAGGGAGATTCGAATAGGACAGACTATGACATCAAGCAAGCACTTCCCTTCCTGTCACCTGATTGTAGACCCCAATGGCTCATTCTTTTTCACTACCTCACACTCTGGATCTATTGTTGATTCACCCAAATCATCTCTGGCCTGATATAGTCGGAATACATGTCAACCTAATTTCGCTCAATTAAGATGCATTTGTTGATTAGAATTTACTATCAGCTTCCTTTTTCCTCCATGCAGAATCTCCTGAGAACTTTAAGGAAAATGGTCATCGAGTACGTATTGATGGTTGCAGGCTGCATCATGGTACCTAGTCCCTCATTGCTAAGGAAATCTGCAAATATATTTTTTTCTTCATTTTTCAGCATAATGCCTCTCTTTTTTTACTTCTATTTTCCTCTCTTCTTCTCCCCCTGTCTCATTCTTTCTCTTCAATTGTCTCATTGATCATGTTTGTTGCTATTCCTCTTCATTCTTTTCTTTTGTTTCTCTTCTTCATTTCTTAGCCACTGCTGCTACTCTATTTCTTCATATTGCTGCTTGTCCTTTCGTTAATGTTTCTTAAACTAGGACAGCCAAGAGCCTAGGCACCAATAGGCAGCTAGGATCCAAGCACAACTAAGCATATAAAAAAAAGGAAAGAAAAAGAAATTCGGTACTTCTGTATATAATGTGCTAAAAATTAGACCATTAATAAAATTATATAAGAGATCCAGAGTGGGGAATGATTTCAAATATCCCTAATGAATCATGCTATCATCACTCTCCACCAAAGATCAAAACAACCAATGGCACGGCAACTTTAATCATGTCAAGCCACACTTAGAGGAATAAATGGCTGATATTGATAGCACGTCGATGAGCCTAAACTGAGCACAATCCAAACAAGAGCCTGAATCATGAACGCTGGTTTAGATTAGGAACACGCTATATAGCATCATCTCGGGCGATACATCAATAATGCTAGAGAAGGTGGCTTAAAGGGGTGCATCAAAGTGACAAAATCGTTGTTGAAACATTGAAGTGCTCTTGGTTATGTTGTTAGTTATAGGAGGCTCGCTCTCCAGTATACCCCATCCCTTGTGTAACATAGTGAATATGGAACAATTCAGGATTATGGCAAATATTATCATGTCAAACGCAAAGGAAACAATAAGATTCTTTATATTCAGAAAGATGAAAGTCTAAAAAAAAAAAAATAACATGTTCCCTCTTTAATTTAGTAACCAACCTAGCCTACTCTATGTTAATTATCCACCAAGAAAGCATGAGCCTTTGAAGGAGCAATAACTTGGACATCAATGCGTTAGAGTAGTAAACTAACACTGACATTTCTAAATCAAAAGGTTAAGAACTTTAAGGCAACTCGAGAAACTTTTTCGACACATTCTCAAATTCTTTCAAGGTATAAAACGAATTAAGATAGAATTAAAATATATTGTCTACTGCAATGCTGTTTTGTATACTGCATTTTCTATAACTTTCAAATCAAAGGCAGGACCTTTCTTAGGTGATAACAGTAAACAATTAAAACTACTAAAATCATCGAGCGAGCATTCGATAGAGGTGAATCGAGAGGAAGCACCGCACCTCAGGCTTGTCGGATGCCAGCGGGACGGGGATCAGGCCGAGAGATCTGGCGGAGCGAACAGAGCTGAGGATCTTCTCCCCAACCCTGGAGAGATCCATGCCGCCTCCCTGGACGAAGAGCAGCGGCAGGAACAGCAGCGGGCCTGGGGCGCCAAGGTCCTGCGTCGATCGCCCGTCGCCGCCGTCGAAGAACGAAGGGAGCCCCGACGGATCTCGACGCATCTCACACTCTCACTTCTCCTCCCGTCGCCATGGATTCGCGAACCGCGAGAGCTCGATGAGGAGACTGTTAGGGTTCTATTTCTTGAGATCGGCGGTGGTGATGCGTGGCGCGAGAGAAATTTAGGAAAGAGAGAGTTTGATGTGGGATGGTAACGATCTCAGACTGCGATGTCTCTCAATTTTGGGAGGACTCTGGTATCCGTGTAATTTCTGTCAGCACACTTTTAGTCTCCGTTTATGTATAACGAAAGCGGGCCCGGCTTTTTACAGATGAGTTTTGGCGGATTGCAGCATTCGCAGAAAATTTTATATGGTCTGTTTGTTTCGTCATAAAAGATCACAAGTCGTAAGTCGTAAAACTTCTCTTCTATTTTTTACTTTTATTTTTCTGTAAAATAATTTATAAAATGTAACTCTTATTTCTTACTTGTAGCTTATACAGTTAATTTTGTGGTCATATAAATCTCACTTTTAAGCATATATTTTCTCACGTGTAACTGCTACAGTTAATTTTGTGGTCATGTAAATCTCACTTGTAGTACACTTGCAGTCCAAAGCAGTTAATTGATAATCAATATATAATTTAATATTATTAAATTTTAATATTTTTGATTTTTTAATAGTGTTTAATTTTTATCTAATTATTTAGTTATTTTATATTTGTAATTTTTAGTTTTTTAATATTTAAATACTATTTTAATAT
This sequence comes from Agave tequilana, assembly GCA_038442645.1. NCBI lineage: Eukaryota > Viridiplantae > Streptophyta > Magnoliopsida > Asparagales > Asparagaceae > Agave > Agave tequilana. The sequence goes on from JAVJIF010002868.1 coordinate 88,797, forward strand.
TTAATATTTTATTATTTTATTTTAATATTGTAATTTAATATTGTTATTTAATACTTTATTATTTTATTAATATTTACACCAATTTTCTTAACATTTTATTTAGAGTTAATATTTTATTAATATAACAATAATATGCTTTAATATAAAATTACTATATATTTAATTTATTTATTTCTTAATATAAATAATTACTTTATTAATATTTATAATATACTTTATTATTATATTAATATTTTATTGTGTTAATATTGTAATAATAATTCATTATAATAATAATTTATTATTAAATTTATAATTATATTTTACTCTGTTAATTTTATATTTTTATAATATTACAATAATATTATAATAAAATTTAATATTATAATAATTTTTAAGTATTTTATAATATTGTAATATTATAAATATATTTTATTATTTTTCTTAAGATTTTTAATATTTATGTTTTATTAGTATTCTTAAAATTTTATTAATGTTCTTTAGATTTTCTTAAAATTTTATAATTATTTATTTAGTTAATATTTTAGTAATATTTTACTAATTATATTAATATTTTATCAATATTATTGATATAAATAAAATATTAAAATTATTAATATTTTATCTCAAATTTATTAACACAATTTAATTTTTAATAGTATATTTAATTTAATAGTATTTATAATATTTAAATCACTGCTACAGTTAATTTTGTGGCTAACTTTTCCACTTACACTTTTACATTACCAACCAAACACTGTAAAATACAATATACTCTCTCATTCACACTTTCACTTTACCAACCAAACACCGTAAAATATAATATACTTTTTCATTTACCAAACGCCGTAAAACACAACATATTTTTCCTGCTACAGTTCATTTTTTTCATTCTCATTTTATGACTTACGAATTGTGACATTTTACTGCGAAACAAACAGGCCCATAGTGTCGCTCGCTGGTGAGAAACTGATCAATCGATCAGTTGGAGGAAGAAAGAAGAGAGAGAAAGAAAGAAGAAGGAGAAAGGAGGGGGAGCTGAGAGAGGAAGAAGTAGGAGGCTGACGCTATACTCTCTCTCTCATGGATGAGGACGGACAAAGTTTCTACATGAGTCACGGGAGAAAAACTTGAAAAACACCTAGAGGGGGGGTGAATAGGTGTTATTGCTAATCTAACAATTTTTTTTTTAAAACTAAGTATGATGAATGATGCAACGATCTCTCAAAACAAGACTAAGAGCCGAATACCCCGTGAGAGGTTCTGAACTCCTTCCTCCCAATTCCCCTTGAATGGGTTAGAGGTGCGCAATGCAACCTTATTGTATGAGAATTGATCGAACAAAGTATGAATAAAATGCAATGATGAAAAGCACACAATATATCACAAGTATTACAAGCTTGAAGTAATTGCACAAGGAAAGAAACAAGATCACAAGTAAGTAATAGAAAGCAATATAGTGCAATAGAAATTTAAAGCAAGAATGGACACAAGGCAATCGCAAACACAAGATGTTTATTTCGAGGTTCGAGCCACCGCTCTACTCCCCGCCTTCACCTCCGTGAAGGGTTTCCACTATCCACCGAGGACGATTTACAATGGTCTACCGAAGACCCGAGCACCGAGCTCTCCAAGTACAATAACCTCTACCGAAGAGGTGTCTCCACAAGAACAAGAAGAGGAACAAGAACAAGAGTGATCACAACAAGATCACCAAACTCTTTTACAACACTCTCACTCTTTTTACAACTTCACTATAGAATGAGTAAGGGATTTTTGGCTCTATGAAGTGTAGTGAGAAAAACTCAGTTGTAGAGATGATTTTTACAAGGGAACACAACTGAAAACTAGCTCAAGAAAGAATTGAAATGGAGAGCTTAAACACTTTTCTTTTCTCTTTTGAAAACTTTGAAAACTTGAGGATTTTTCTTAGTATTTTGCAAGAGAGTCTTCTCCTCTATTTATAGGGAGAAAAATAGGTTTAAAACAATTTATTTAGAGCTTATTTGCTCTGAAAAAGAACTGAAAAACCCTGTAAAAGTCTGCCAAAAAACAGATCAAAAAACAGATTTCAGAATTGTACAAAAGAGGAAAGAGCCGTTGGGCAGCAGCAGGCTTGGCGGTCGACCGGGCCGGTCGACCGCCAACTCAGCTGGCCAAAGAGCCGTTGGCTCGGGTCTTCTGGCGGTCGACCGGCCGGTCGACCCAGAAAACCCGAGAACAAGCCTGCTCTCAGTCTTCCTCTAGCGGTCGACCGGACGGTCGACCCAGAAAACCCGAGAGCACTCCTGCTCTCAGACGGTCGACCGCCCGGTCGACCGTAGGACGCGCACAGACATGCACGCCCAGGCACAGTGGCCGGTCGACCGGGCCGGTCGGCCGGTCAGCCTGAAACAGGAAAACAGAGTATTTTTTGACTTGAAAAATTTTGCAAAATAATTTTTGATTTTAAGGAAACTTAAGTAATATGCTAGTAGGAGTATATAAACAAGATCTAAACATGGTATTTATTTTTGTAAAATATAGAGTCATGTAAATATATTTTTAAGGCATGAAACCTAATTTAAAACATGAAAACTTAAATACAAAACACACATTTTAACAAAACCAAATTGTGTGTGTGTGTATCCTAGAGCCAATATCCAACACTCAAACTTTAACATTCTAATTCTTACATTGGTTCTAAGTACTACAAGCTCTTCAAGGGGGCTTTTCACCATCAAAGTCTTCAACACTTGAGTCTTGAGTCCACTTTGAGTTGACTTGAGTCCAAAACACTTTCTTTTAGGGTGTAAACCTTTTAGTAGAGTTAGAACCCTGAAACACACTTAAACAATAGACAATATTAGTACAAATAACTAATATGTTTTGTAATCATCAAAACACACTAAACAAGGGTGATTGTAACCTTGGGCCAACAATCTCCCCCTTTTTGATGATGACAAAACATATAGGTTATTTAAACAAAAATGGAAGAAGAGCTTGGAAAGCTCCCCCTCAAATAATGCTATGTATCAAAAATGTCAATGAAGAGCTAAATACATAAGGCATTGAAAGACACATAATTTTGTCAAAAACTCAAATGCAAAACACATAGTTTTATCAAAAACTCAAATGCATCAAACAACCAACTAGTTTTATCAAAAACTCACAAATGCATCAAACAACAAACAAACAACCTCATACTTTTTCTCCCCTTTTTGTCATACATCAAAAAGGGTTAAACTAAATAGAAGAAATTTTTCTTTAAGAATCCATAATGCAAACATTCAACTCACCACAAATAAATGAAAATCTAGCATAATCTAGAGGTTTAGTAAAAATATCGGCAAGTTGAAAATCGGTAGAAACATAATCAATATCAATATCACCTTTCTCATAATGATCTCTAAGAAAGTGATACCTAATGTCAATGTGTTTGGTTTTACTATGTTGATTTGCATTCTTTGTCATGTGAATAGTACTAGTATTATCACAAAATATTTTAACATGATCAAAGTGTAAATCATAGTCAAGGAGAGTATGTTTCATCCAAAGAACTTGTGCACAACAAGCTCCGGCTGCAACATACTCCGCCTCGGTGGTTGAAAGGGCTACCGAATTTTGCTTTTTGGAAGACCAAGATACAAGACAATTACCTAAGAATTGACATGTTCCACTTGTGCTCTTCCTATCTACCCTACAACCCGCATAGTCGGCATCCGAAAAACTCTTCATATCAAATAGTCCGGTTTTCGGATACCACAAACCCATTTCAATAGTGCCCTTAAGGTATTTAATTATGCGTTTTACCGCTACTAAATGAGACTCCTTAGGACATGATTGAAAACGAGCACAAAGACAAACAGAAAACATGATATCCGGCCTACTAGCCGTCAAATACAATAAGCTACCTATCATGCTACGGTAAACTTTAATGTCTACACTTTTACCTTGTTCATCCTTGTCAAGCTTAGTAGTTGTTGCCATGGGAGTTTTGCTTACTTTCGATCCTTCAAGCCCGAACCTTTTGATGAGTTCCTTTGTGTACTTGGCTTGATTGATGAAGATCTCATCCGTCCTTTGCTTGATTTGGAGTCCAAGGAAATAGTTGAGCTCCCCCATCATAGACATTTCAAATTCATCCTTCATGCATGATTCAAATGCTTGGTAAAGAGATTCATTAGTAGAACCAAAAATAATGTCATCAACATAAATTTGCACAATAAGAATATCTTTTTCTACATGTTTTGTAAACAAAGTTGTGTCAAGTTTACCTTTCTTAAAACCATTTGAAATCAAAAATGAAGAAAGTCTTTCATACCAAGCCCTAGGGGCTTGTTTTAAACCATAAAGAGCTTTATCTAATTTAAATACAAAATCCGAATGTGTAGGATCAACAAACCCGGGGGGTTGTTCAACATACACCTCCTCTTCAATAAAACCATTTAGAAAAGCACTTTTAACATCCATTTGAAACAATTTAAAATCTTTATATGAGGCAAATGCTAGTGTCATCCGTATGGCTTCAAGCCGTGCTACGGGTGCAAAGGTTTCTTCAAAATCGATTCCTTCGATTTGAGTGTAACCTTGGGCAACTAACCTAGCTTTATTCCTAACAACGTTACCCGATTCATCCAACTTGTTCTTAAAGATCCACTTAGTTCCAATTGTTGGTCTATCGTGGGGCCTAGGAACAAGGTGCCAAACTTGGTTGCGCTCAAATTGATTGAGTTCCTCTTGCATGGCTAGCAACCAATATGAATCGGCCTCGGCTTCGAGGACGTTCTTGGGTTCAACATGAGAAATAAATGCATAATGTCCACAATAATCATGAAGTTTAGAGCGAGTGGTTACCCCTTTTGATACTTCACCTATGACGAGGTCCTTGGGATGATGAGGATTGTATCTCCAACCCTTTGGAAGTTGTTGAGTAGGCTCCACTTCATTTGTTTGATTTTCATTTCCTTGAGCCTCTTCTACTTTAGCTTCACTTCCTTCATCATCCTTTGGCTTGTCTCCCATAGTAGTAGTATCCTCCAAGGTCACTTTCTCCAAGCCTTCATCCAAAGCATCTATTTCTACAACATTCTTAACAAACAAGTTAGATTCTTCAAACTTAACATGTATAGATTCCTCAATAGTCAAAGATGATTTATTGAAGATTCTATAAGCCTTACTTGTATTAGAATACCCAACAAAAATTGCCTCATAAGCTTTAGCATCAAATTTTCCTAAATTATCTTTTGTATTTAAAACAAAACATTTACATCCAAAAACTTGAAATATGAAACATTTGGTTTTCTAGAAAAGTACATTTCAAAAGAAGTCTTTGAAGTATTTTTACACAAGAAAACACGATTTGATATATAGCATGATGTATTTACGGCCTCGGCCCACAAATAATGTGGTAGACCATATTCACTTAGCATTGTCCTAGCCATCTGTTGTAAAGTTCGATTTTTCTGTTCAACTACTCCATTTTGTTGTGGAGTTCTAGGACAAGAAAGTTCATGTTTAATTCCATGTTCTTCACAAAAAGTGGTAAAGGGTAGGTTAATGAACTCACCTCCTCTATCACTTCTTATTCTTAAAATTGAAGACTCTTTTTCTTTTTCAACTCTTTTCTTAAAAGTTTGGAAATATGAAAATGCTTGATTTTTGTGTTCAAGAAAGAAAACCCAAGTAAACCGTGAAAAATCATCAACCAAAACAAATGCAAATCTATTCCCACTTAGACTTTTGGTTTGTGTAGGGCCAAATAGATCCATATGGATTAACTCCAAAGGACGTGATGTCATGATATCCTTAATTGACTTGAAAGAAGACTTAGTTTGTTTCCCAAATTGATATGCGTCACAAACTCGGTCTTTTTCAAAATTCAAATAAGGAATACCTTTCACCATTTCCTTTATGTTTAACCTAGATATGTGGTCAAATGAAATATGGCCTAATCTTCTATGCCACAACCAAGAGTCGTCATCAAGGGCTTTTAAACAAGTAATATTACAAGGCATATTAGACATATCTATCATATAAACATTACTTTCACGAAAACCGGAAAACACACAAGTATTAGAAATTCTATCAATTACTTTACAAGCTATATGATCAAAAACAACATCAAAACCTTTATCACAAAGTTGACTAACACTCAAGAGGTTATGCTTGAGTCCATCAACTAAAACTACATTTTCAATTAAAGGGGATGTGCCGAGTTTTACATTACCAATACCGATGATTTTACCCTTGGCATCATCTCCGAAGGTGACGGTGCCACCTTCACGGTATCTTGATAGGGTTGCAAAGTTGTTGATGTCCCAAGTCATGTGCCTTGAGCAACCACTATCAAGATACCACAATCCACTACGTCGTTGGGATTTGGAAGGTACCTATATCATTTAACAAAATTGTTGACTTTGGTACCCAAACTTTCTTGGGTCCTTGAAAGTTAGTGTTTCGAACCCATACATTATGATAAGATGCACTTAGTCTATCATAGCAAAAATTGGCTAAGTGTCCTTTCCGCCCACAATGTGAACATGAGAACACTCTTCCATACATGAATGCATAATGTGTGTGTGAAGTGTGAGCATGCTTTGGGGGTTTGCCACGATGTAAAGGTTGTGTGGTATGAACATGAGCATGAGCATGGTGAACATTTTTCTTAGGGGCTTGTTTCTTAGGAAACATGGCCTCTATCTTCTTCTTATCAAACTCACAATTTTTTAAAACAATTCCCAATGAGTCTATTCTTTCTTTAAGCATGGTAATCTCATTAGAATCAATTTGTGGAGACTTGCCTTTACAAGAAATCTTATACTTGTCAAAATCTTTTTGAGTGAAAACAAGAGTGGAAAGTAATTCATCCTTTTCTTTAGAAAGAGTAAAAACTTGATGATTAAGAGATTCATTTTCCTTTTTCATTTTTAAATACTTTTTCTTAAGAAAATCATAGTTATGTGATAATTCTACAAAAGCTTCTCCTAACTCATCCATGGAAAGTTCATCATCAGGAGAAGTGGAAGGGGTTACCTTGCTTGTGCTTTCATTAGCCATGAAGCACATGTTGGCGGTATCAATCTCCTCCTCGGATTCGCTCTCGGAATCCCATGTAGCTTTCATTGCCTTCTTCTTGTGAGGCTTCTTTGAGGTGGAGGGCTTCACTTTATCCGGACACTCCGCCACTATGTGTCCCGGTCTTTGGCAATTAAAGTAAATGATCTTTCTTTCTTCTTTGCCTCCTTGCCATCTCTTCCTTCCTTGAAATTTAGCCTTGTTGTACATCCTCCGGACGTTCTTCACAAGAAGTGAGAGCTCTTCGTCATCTTCTTCTTCATCGTCTTCGTCGGAGTGTGTGGATTGACTTTTGAAGGCTATTGTCTTCTTCTTGGAAGAAGCCATATCCTCCCTCACTTTCCTCTCCATCTCATGGGTTTTGAGGTTCCCAATGAGACTAATTAGCTCCATCTCCTCCTTGTCATTGAGTTCCTTCAAGGTTGTTGCTTTTACTTCCCATGAAGGAGGAAGAGCCCGGATGATCTTTCTTACTCTTTGATCGATGTCGATAGCATCACCTAGAGAAGAAAGTTCATTAGTGATCTTTGTAAATCTTGTAACCATATCATCTATGGTTTCATTTTCTTGCATGCAAAAATTCTCATATTGGGACCGAAGAAGGTCAATCTTAGCCCTCTTCACTTGTGAGGTCCCTTCATGTGTAATTAGCAAATGTGTCCAAATTTCATATGCGGACTTGCAATGAATAACTCTAGCTATGTCATCATCATTAAGGGCTTGAAGTAGTGCATAGTGAGCCCTAGCATTGGCATCAAATTCTTTGGTCTCTATTTCGGACCAAGTGGATTCATCACCGGGGGTGCACTAAAGGGTTTGGTTACGGCCTTTGCAACTCGACTACCTGGAGATTGCAAGAAAACGGTCATCTTAACTTTCCATATGGGAAAGTTAAGTCCATCAAACTTAGGGGGTGTCTTAATACCATCGGCCATTTTTACTAAGTGAAAATGAATGAAATGATTAGCAAAATTAGGATCTCTCTAAGGTTGTTAAGCCAAATCCTAGAGTCCAAGCTCTGATACCAATTGAAAAACACCTAGAGGGGGGTGAATAGGTGTTATTGCTAATCTAACAATTTTTTTTAAAAAACTAAGTATGATGAATGATGCAACGATCTCTCAAAACAAGACTAAGAGCCGAATACCCCGTGAGAGGTTCTGAACTCCTTCCTCCCAATTCCCCTTGAATGGGTTAGAGGTGCGCAATGCAACCTTGTTGTATGAGAATTGATCGAACAAAGTATGAATAAAATGCAATGATGAAAACACACAAGATATCACAAGTATTACAAGCTTGAAGTAATTGTACAAGGAAAGAAACAAGATCACAAGTAAGTAATAGAAAGCAATATAGTGCAATAGAAATTTAAAGAAAGAATGGACACAAGGCAATCGCAAACACAAGATGTTTGTTTCGAGGTTCGAGCCACCGCTCTACTCCCCGCCTTCACCTCCGTGAAGGGTTTCCACTATCCACCGAGGACGATTTACAATGGTCTACCGAAGACCCGAGCACCGAGCTCTCCAAGTACAATAACCTCTACCGAAGAGGTGTCTCCACAAGAACAAGAAGAGGAACAAGAACAAGAGTGATCACAACATGATCACCAAACTCTTTTACAACACTCTCACTCTTTTTACAACTTCACTATAGAATGAGTAAGGGATTTTTGGCTCTATGAAGTGTAGTGAGAAAAACTCAGTTGTAGAGATGATTTTTACAAGGGAACACAACTGAAAACTAGCTCAAGAAAGAATTGAAATGGAGAGCTTAAACACTTTTCTTTTCTCTTTTGAAAACTTTGAAAACTTGATGATTTTTCTTAGTATTTTGCAAGGGAGTCTTCTCCTCTATTTATAGGGAGAAAAATAGGTTTAAAACAATTTATTTAGAGCTTATTTGCTCTGAAAAAGAACTGAAAAACCCTGTAAAAGTCTGCCAAAAAACAGATCAAAAAACAGATTTCAGAATTGCACAAAAGAGGAAAGAGCCGTTGGGCAGCAGCAGGCTTGGCGGTCGACCGGGCCGGTCGACCGCCAGCTCAGCTGGCCAAAGAGCCGTTGGCTCGGGTCTTCTGGCGGTCGACCGGCCGGTCGACCCAGAAAACCCGAGAACAAGCCTGCTCTCAGTCTTCCTCTAGCGGTCGACCGGACGGTCGACCCAGAAAACCCGAGAGCACTCCTGCTCTCAGACGGTCGCCCGCCCGGTCGACCGTAGGACGTGCACAGACATGCACGCCCAGGCACAGTGGCCGGTCGACCGGGCCGGTCGGCCGGTCAGCCTGAAATAGGAAAACAGAGTATTTTTTGACTTGAAAAATTTTGCAAAATAATTTTTGATTTTAAGGAAACTTAAGTAATATGCTAGTAGGGGTATATAAACAAGATCTAAACATGGTATTTATTTTTGTAAAATATAGAGTCATGTAAATATATTTTTAAGGCATGAAACCTAATTTAAAACATGAAAACTTAAATACAAAACACACATTTTAACAAAACCAAATTGTGTGTGTGTGTATCCTAGAGCCAATATCCAACACTCAAACTTTAACATTCTAATTCTTACATTGGTTCTAAGTACTACAAGCTCTTCAAGGGGGCTTTTCACCATCAAGGTCTTCAACACTTGAGTCTTGAGTCCACTTTGAGTTGACTTGAGTCCAAAACACTTTCTTTTAGGGTGTAAATCTTTCAGTAGAATTAGAACCCTGAAACACACTTAAACAATAGACAATATTAGTACAAATAACTAATATGTTTTGTAATCATCAAAACACACTAAATAAGGGTGATTGTAACCTTGGGCCAACAAAACTTCCTTTAGCCAGTTTTGACTGGATTACGCTTGGCAATGAAAATGAGCGGCGAAGAAAAGAAAAGGCGAAAAGAGTAGTGGAAGAAGAAGGGGGAAGATGGAAGAGGGGAATGGAAGACGGAGGAAGGAGGTGCGAGAAGGAGGGAGAGGGGGTGGGGAGGGGAGGGCTGGTGGGAGAGGGGAGGGCTGCTAGCATAGGGGAGAGACAACTCTCTCTGGCTTTCTCTTTAGTTTTCTCTCTTTAGGGATAGACAAAATCAAAGAAAAAATCACGAGAGAAACCTTGCATCGCTCGGTTTGAAAAAGAGCCCACTAGACAAAAAAGACAAGAAGAGAAGAGAAACAAATCGTAAATAAAAACAAAAGAAAAAAAGAATTCATAGATTTAGCAACTTATGTAATTGTATTTCTTACATTTCCCCATTTGTCTTGCAATAATTGCTACATTGCCCCATTTATCTTGAAATAATTGTAGCAATTTATATCTGAAATCAACCAAGCCTAATTTTCTGAAGATAAATGTATACAATTGATTCTCACCTTAAAGCCCAAATTTTAGAGCCAAATCTTTGCATATGTTATGTCCATAACTCATTTTGAAACAATTATATTTCTCATCAAGTTATGGAGTTACCAACCTGCATGCATTATGTTGGAATCTCTTACGCTGAGGACAACAACACCAGAGAATAGTCGCCAATTGTACGAACAAAGTAAACAAAGGAAAAAAAGCGAGAACACAAGATTTAACGAGGTTCGACAATTTTCCTATATCCTCGGGGCAGAAGGGGGAAAGAGATCTTATTAAAATCAATCAAATACATAATATAATCAATAGGGGACAGTACTGATCGTACACATATTTTGCATTTTTTCATTACACTCCTACATTTATCGTATAATAAATTTGCTAATTTTCTTATCTTAAATGTCTATTTTGTAGAAGATAATCATGGAGAGAAAGATGATTAAACCAAATAAATACCAGTTAAAATCAAATTTAACTAGATCTATTTGGTTGACGTAGGATGATCCTAGATCTAATCACTAAAAATCAGATTGTGATGAATCAATATGATTAACTTAAAGATCTATGAGGATATCACCACATTCAGAACAAATCAAGGATTGGGACAAATGTGAAAAATACCTAGAGGGGGGTGAATAGGTGTAAGTGCTAATCTAAGAACTAAATGCGCTAAATGCGGAAGCTAATGCAAATTTTACAATCACACTTAATACAATCAACAAGTGTAGCCGAATTCCCCGTGAAGGGCTCTGGACTAACTCCTCTTGATTCCCCTTGAATGGGTTGAGGTGCTATGTGAAGCTTTTGTTGATTAAGTACAAGTGAGGCACACACAAAAAACCAAGTATATACAAGATATAGCAATGTGAATTATGCAAGGCATAATGCAAGCAAATAGATATGATATGACAATATGAGTTATGCTCAACACAAGCAAATATGATATGAGTGAAGTATGATGCTTTGCACAAAATAAAGAGAGAGAGTTAGAGACAAGTGGATCAAACACAAACACAAAGATATGTTTTGAGGTTCGAGCCCCTAGCTCTACATCCCCGCCTACACCACCGTGTAGGATTTCCAATCCACTATAGGAGTACCGAACTCCTCTCTCAATGCCACCGAGGCAATACAACCACAATCCACCTCTACCGAAGAGGGATAAGGCCCGTAGCCAATACAACACAATCACCTCTACCGAAGAGGGATCCAAACACAATACCACTCCGATCAACCTCTACCAAAGAGGGATACAACAAAAGTAAGGAGGGTTTACAACTTAGAGGCTTAACCTCAAACACTTCTCTTTTCTCTCTTTTCCACAAAACAAAGATCCTAATAGATTAGGATAGAAGATAGCTCAAGTGTGGAAAACTAGGTGTTTGGAAAACAAGAACTCAAAGAAAATACTTGAGAAAATTTTTGTAAAAGATAGAAAATGAAAACCAAGACAAAACTCCCAAAATCCTCTTTTCTTTGATTTTTTCCAAAAACCTAAAACAATAAAGATTGAAAGATTAAAGCCCCAAATACTTTTGAAAACTCTTTAAAAACACTTAAGAAGGTCTGAAATTTTTGCTCTTAAAAACTTCTACAAAAACTATGAAGAGATGGGGTATATATAGCCCCAATACAAAACTAGCCGTTAGAGCTGAGCTGGCAGCTCTGACAGGCAGCGGTCGACCGGCCCGGTCGACCGCCAACGGTCAGAAATGTGACCGTTGGGCAATCCCGGTCGACCGCCCGGTCGACCCAAACAAACAGAGAGCACTGCTCTCTGGGACGGTCGACCGCCCGGTCGACCGGCCCACTGTGCCAGCTGCGTGCACAAATCTGTGCACGTCGGTCGACCGGCCCGGTCGACCGACCTCAGCCCTAGTCGACTAGTCAGGTTACTAGTCGACTTGGTTGAAGCCTGGAACATAAAATTGGATAAAAACATATTTTGAAAATACTTAAATCTTTTCTAAAACTTCCATAAAAACTTGTTTTATCATTTTATTTTAAAACACAAACTAGTGATAAAAATTTCAAGATATATATCAATCATATCAATTCATTTTTGTGTCTTGCCAATTTTATCAAAACCAACACTTATATTTTATCAAACTTGATTTTTCAACACATGAATAGGGATATCAAAATAAGTTTGTCTAGCAAGTTTAAAGCATGTATGTATATCTAGAACATATCTAATATACATAGAAATAAAGTAAACTTATTTTGATCTACTATTCATGAAAACCAAATCCAAAACATAAATCTTGTGTGTGTTGTGCACTTGAGCATATCAACTATACTAAGCTTTACAAATGGATCTAAAACACACTATCTAAACTATGGATACCAAGTCTTCTTGATGATCTTCATCTTCAAGTGACTTGCTCCAAAACTCCATCCATGGGCTAGGCAATGTGTGATCATGAAGCTTTGGCCCTGGAATCACCATGAAAAGCTTCTAAACTCCTTTGTTGAAGCTAATCACCAACTAATATCTTGGTGAATGATCTGAAACTTAAGCAACACAAGATTATTAGTAAACATAACTACATGAGTTAATCATCATCAAAACTAGGGTGGAAGGCCTTTGGGCTAACAAAATGTTCAGCTGAAGATTAGAGAAAATCAGAAATATAACACCAAATTGAAACCGGTAAAATTCAGATTTTTATAAATCCATTTTGATTAGCTAAATATCAACCGAGGATAACGTCAAATACAGAGTCCAATTCAAAATCCAAAGGGATAAATAGATAGAGAGAAGATCAACGGATGAGATGAAGCAATTTTGACTTGAATTCAAACTGAATACATTTTAGTATTTGAATCATAACTTTCGCTACCGAAACTCAAATTTGATGATTCAAGATCATCCACAAAGAAGACTTAAAAGACTACAACGCTTACATTGATCACTTTTTTAATTTTATCATTTGATAAGTTATATTCAGCAATCAATATGCCAACAAGCTGCAGATTAGAATTGAATATCCACATCAAATTAAGTTTGGAGACAAAAGGAGGATTTAAATTCAGAAATAGCCAGCTCTCCCTATCTTTTGACCCGTTTTCTTATCCATTTCTATGCTATAAATACCCGAGGCAGAGGAACGATTAAGCAGAGAGTACAATAAATTTTTGTATAGGTTTAACATAGGTTCTTCTTTCTCTTTTAATATAATTTTTATTTTTCTTTATGTAACTGAGAGGAGATAAGAGTTTCATGGAGGAATGAGAAAGGATCTTGTACTGAGAGTGACACCGGTGTAAGTATTCATCTTTTCTTTCGTTGTTATTTAATCGAATCGAAAGTTACTTTTTCTTCTTTATTCTTATTTTTGTTTGCTTTTCTCTGATGTATTTGTAATCCAAGTGAATCCAATAGCCTGGAGACTACTTCGCCATGCAAGTGCCCTTGATGACCTATAGTGATGAATGACCATTCCTTTGTTTTAACCTGCCTTTTAGTCATAGTGTAGATCGGGAACAGGGAAGATCCTACACGCCATGCTTGATCGCTTTCAAAAACTAGGTAAGTCGTAGCGACAATCCAAGGTATATGAGCACGGAAGAGGTAAGTAAGAATTTTTAGTTTTCTTTTAATTCTTAATTTAGAATTCTACTCTAAAACCAACATTCTCCTCTTTATTTAGTTTTTTTCCTTTTCTTTTCAAAATAAAACAACATCATCATCATCATCTTTTCTTTACAATCTTCTTACCATCTTCGACAAACAAAGCACTATGCTCTTCCTAGCTCTTCTTGTTGGTGTATTCATGTATCTGCTGCATCCTAGCTCTTCATGTTAGTGTATTCATGTATTTGTTGTATCCTATCACTTCACGCAAACTCCGTCCTAACACCAAGGAGTTAAAAAACTCCCCCATTAAGATTTTACACTATCTCCCCATAATTCTTCATCTCGGTGAAGATTTATCAAATCTGAACCGAACACAACATAGCACCATGTCGACTGAAACGGGCTGCACCAGTGTGGTTGCCTACGTACCCCTGTTTAGGGGATCAAGCCATCCATAGTTCATCCAAACGAGAACCACCAAGCTCAAGCAACTGGATGGATAAGGAAAAACTCTTTGCAATGTGTAAACTTTACTCTCGGAACAACCGTGGTAAGCATATTAGCGGGATTTTCTTTCGTATGAATCTTTTGTAATTCTATGTCACCCTCATCAAGAATCTCCCAAACAAAGTGGAACCTGACGTCAATGTACTTTGTCCTTACATGATATACTTAATTTTTTGCCAGATAGACAGCACTCATACTATCACAGTTGATCTTCAATAGATCCTGATTAGTCCCCAAGTCACTAAGCAACCCTTGAAGCCAAATTGCCTCCTTCATAGCCTCCGTCATGGTTATATACTCGGCCTCTGTAGTAAACAATGCAATAATAAACTGTAGAGTAGAGCACCAGCTGACCGGTACTTGGGACAATGTAAATACATATCCTGCTGTAAACCTACTTTTGTTGAGGTCTCCAGTGTAGTTGGAATTAATATATCTAACACACTCTTGCTTAACTGTAAAATTCTTCTCGAATATCAAACCAACATTTCTAGTACCTTTAATGTACCATAGAATCCACTTCATTGCCTCCAATGACTCATGTTAGGATCATGCATATATCTGCTAACCATTGAGACACCTTGTAACAAATCGGGGCTTGCATGCACTATTGTATATATTAAACTACCAAATGCGCTAGCATAAGTTATGTGAGTCAAGTACTCACACTCTTCAATAGAAGTAGGATAGGAGACATACTAACTTTTAACTTGAAATGAGGAGATAATGGTGTACTTACAAACTTTATATTGTCGTTGATGTTGAATTTTTGAAGACTCCTTTTGCGCCAAGCTAACCTTGCCACCTTTTCGGTCTCACTCAATCTCCATACCTAGCACCTTCTTCGCTTCACCCAGATCCTTCATCTTGAATTTGGAAGACAAGTCCTTCAATTTATTAAACGAGGAACTGCTCTTAGAAGCGATGAGTATATAATCTACATATAACAGTAGATAGATGTACTCTCATCCAGGTAGTTTATTGTAATACACACATGGGTCGTAATGGCTTCGTGTGTACTCTTGCCTTTTATGAAATTGTTGAAAGGATTGTACCACTGCCCTGGTGATTGCTTCAATCCATAAAACGATTTCTTCAGCTTGCATACCATATTCTTCTTTCCTGCAGTTTTGAACCCCGTCGGCTGAGACATGTAGATCTCCTTTTCAAGCTCCTTATGGAGAAAGACGGTCTTCATACCAAGCTGATCAAGTTCAACTCATACTGTGCCACCAGTGCCAGCAAAATTCGAATAGACGAATGCTTCATAAGGGGTGAGAATACTTTATTGTAGTCAATGCCTTCTCGCTGCGCGTAGCTTTTAGTTACCAATCTGGCTTTATAGCGTACATTATCACCATTGAGAGATTATTATTTTTTTTGCAAATATTCACTTATAATCAATCTCTTTCTTTCCCTTGGATAACTCTGGCAGTTCTCAAGTGTCATTCTTATGTAAAGAACTCATCTCTTCCTTTATGACATCCTTTCACATCTTGGACTCTGAACTGATTTCAGCTTTTATATATGTAGACGAGATCGTCTCTCAATGACTGGGAGAGCATAAGTCATAATCATATTTGTAGTAAGGCAACTGGGCTTACGTGGATTCCTTTGGGCTTTTCCAACTGCAATAGATTCTTAGATATCACCCATAGACTGTCCTTGATTCTCATCGTCATCTACATCCTGATCGGGTACATGATCACCATCCTGTGTTACCGCGAGTATGATCTCCAATGATATGAACTTTCTAGAGATGATGAAGTAGCATTACTGTCACGTCTCGCTTCCCAAAATACGTGAAACGGCGTTGCGACGAGAGTCAACGACGTATATACGCGAGGAGAATACCCCACGCATACACGCTAAGCCTAATGTAACCTGAACAAGCTATATAATCACTTTGATGAATCTATGTCATTATAACAATATATATAAATGTCCACACATGATAACAGAT
Source organism: Agave tequilana (assembly GCA_038442645.1). Lineage (NCBI taxonomy): Eukaryota > Viridiplantae > Streptophyta > Magnoliopsida > Asparagales > Asparagaceae > Agave > Agave tequilana. Next base: position 105,231 of record JAVJIF010002868.1, read on the forward strand.
GAATAAAGAAATAGAACAAGTATTGAGTCGAATATAGGGAATCAAAGGGAACAAAGGATTAAAAGAAAGTAAGAATACCAGTAATCTTGCAGAGAAAACTCCGGCTACCTCATCATGCGTGTGAACCTCCCCAAAGCACCTGATCAATAAGGTAACATATATAGACATGGATGTGCAAATTTAGGGAGCCAGAAACTCTCAATGAGTGTGTAAAATAAGGGGAAGGTGCACGTGCATATAACATGTGAGCATACTATAATACTACTATAAAAATATATAGGATAAGACTGAAATAACATGCAAAACGTAAATGAATAGTAATAAAATCGGTCAGTGCTAGAGTCAGGTGTGCAATCAGGTCATGTGTACCATCGGGTGTCCAACAAAGCATCAATGTATCAAGCGAACACAATTAGTTATAACACATTTTGGACAGTTCATTCTTATTAATCATGTCAGCGAATACTAATTGCCACCTGTAATAGATGCATCCCAGACTTTGTTTACTACACATGTCAATCGGGGTCCTAAATTATTGAAACTGATCAGTGAAGACATTGTCCATGCTTTAGTTGGGTCTTATATATACCCGAGACCACAGCCCAGATGCCTGATGCTGAACCAGGTCGTACCGCCAGGTACTATAGTAATAATAACATTACTTACTATAAAAATAGTGGAACATTAAATAAATGGGATGTCAGTCATCCTCCGAAGCCCTACAATGGAACCGTATGTTGGCTGCGCAATGATCGGGGCGAAATCAGCACTTAAAAATGTGTGTTTTATGAAATCAATATAATTATATACGTGCTAATATTCCCTCGATACTTCCGTTATAGCATTGGCTTAACAGGTCAAATCCACATAGACGGAAGGCGATAGAAACATTAACAGTTTATGTTCACGTCAGTTTTTAACAAGTTCTTCTTTGTTAAAGAATTAAAAATAAAAGAAAAGAAAACTGAAAGTGATAGATGAAGAAGGTGATAAAACGACGGTGTGAGAATAAAAGAGAAATGGTTTTGAAAACAAAAAAAAGATGAAACAAAGATGAACTAAGAAGTTGGTGAGAACAACAATGGGAAAATGATAAATGGGTTTTAAAATTGATTTTTAAAATAAGAATAAAGAAAACTCATGGCTACTATCTACTAATTTCTCCACTAAGCATGTTAACCTCTTAGTGATGGTTGCCTCATATGGATCCTTGGCCATCACTAGTCCTTGGCTTCAAGAGACGATACAAAGCATGACTCATAAGATTGTTCTTCTTCATTCAAACAACACATCTATATCACACCACAAGTTACAAGGTACTATTAAATCATCAAAATCGGTTAGTGGTGAGCTTGAAATAAAGAAGACATTACAATTTAGCAAGTTAGTGAGTTAGATGTTAGAAATGTGAGAATGATAGAATCCATCATCATGAACCATCAATGGCTCTTGCAAGAGCAAGTCCTTATAGAAGCTATTAGATTCATGTGGTTTATCAAGTAAGTAGTTGATGGTTAGTAGTTAGTAGTTAGATTACCATGAGAAGAAAAATTAGCTAAGTATCATGTAGAAGATGGAGAAGATTATAGTGGAGAAGAAAGAAGACATCTTTACATAAATTGTCACCATCTATTATATCAATCTCTCTCTTTCTCTCTCTGAATCTCTCAGCCCTAATACATTATCTAAAAATGAAATGAAATTACAAAGAAAATAAAAAAAAGAAGAACACTTACACTAACCTACACTAAAAGATAGAAAAACTAGCCTATTTCCCAATCTGCTTTTGTTTTGGGTCTCTGCAGGGTTATTTATAGGCAAAGGAGGTTCCAGAAGACGAACGAGGCCACGAGTTGAAAATCAACGCGTGGGCCCACTAAAGGGCCTCGGAAACGCGGTCATAGCCACGTTTCCACGACAATACCAGGGACTTACGTCCCTAGTTTTGGCGCGTAGGTTCGCCTCGCTTTGGGGACCTTCAGATATGCTCAGATTCGGTTATTTTTGTCCAAATTCTTGTCAGACATCCACCACATTTAGATTCAATGTATCTTCTAGACCTCTCTACCTTAGCCTCCAAGAAATTCGGATTTAATTACCCAAAAATGGGTTTAATTAAGCTCTTATTGCTCCTTTGCCCCTAGACTCTTGATTTATCTGCAAAGTAGACCAAAACACAATTAGAAATAATATTTTGTTCATAAATCAGTAGGAAAATGCGATATAATAATGCAGAACTGTAGACTAATCACACCCCCACACTTATATTTTTGCTCATCCTGAGCAAAACAAGAAAAAGAAAAACTATACTACAAATATTATTACACCATTTTTGCAGGTGATGCGATTGTACTGAGCACGTTCAACAAGCCGTTAAACCTCTAGTTTACCCCCAGAGGAGGAGTGTTATCTCCAAGGGTTTTCAGCGAATTGCGCCCATAAAATCCATAAAGAAGAAAAATAAATGTTAGTATTTTGAAAACGCATTTTGAAAGAGAGACAAGTTTTCAAAATATTTTTGCAAAAATATAAGCGATCTAAGATCATAAGTCCACCAAAAATTATTCTTCCTTAAACTTAGTCTATATGCAAGATCTTGTCATCAATTAAGGTAAGAATTCAAAATTGGATTGAATATTTTATCCTTCATAAAACCTAAATAATATGCGCTTTGTGACAGTGAAGATTTCTGTGATTTTAACTCTAACCATCAAGCCATATATATATATATATATATATATATATATATATATATATATATATATATATATATATATATATATATATATATATATATATATATATATATATATTCTTTTTTCTTTTTTTCTTCCCTTAGTTTTCTTAAGCTTTCTAGTTTACCCAGGTAGTGAGCCTTTAACCGATGACTCCCAGACCAGACGGTCTTAGGACATCAGATGAGAAAATATCCCTCGGGTTTAAGGACTCGAGTAAATAAGGCCACAAAACCAAGGGGAATTATTTATTTCTTACGATCACCGTTAGGCGTGAATAATTATGCTTCTTGAGGCGTAATTATCCAGCATAATAAGTGGTTTTTTAATATTTTTTCTTTTTATTTTTTTACTTTATGACATTTTAGGTCTTTGTTTCCATCCCAAAAATGTGTAAGTGTGAAGTGCATACTATCTAAGACAAAAAATTCACGATAAAATTATCTCTCCAATTTATCTTTCTTATCTTATAATCTTAAAGAAGATCTATTATTTCGACTAGGTTTAAAATGTCATAATTTAGGTTTCCTTAATTTCTAAGATCATCTTAATTTTCTTAAAAATAGATCAAAACTTTGTCTCTTATTTCAAAAAGTTTTTAAAGAAAGGGAAAGTGCCTATACAAACGGAAAATTCTAAAATATCCTAAAAGAAGTGAAAAAGAAACAAAATCTAAGAACTTTATGTTAGTAAACCCTCCCCCACACTTATCTCATGCATTGTCCTCAATGCATCATGAATGTATGTATGCATGAAACAAATAGAGAGGAAAGTAAAAATCTCCTCAAAGCGGTGGTTCCGGTGGTGGTCTGATTGGTCCATAAAATGTGACCCAATCCTATTTATGTGTAGTCCAGAGGAACTCACCAATGACCTCTATAATACAACCCACTAAAATGATGTATATATGAATGATTTTTATTAAGAATTTTACCCCATCTAATTTTCAAAATTTTAAAATAATTTTAAAATAATTTTATCAACACCTTTGTCCCAAAATAGAGTATAAAAAGATGAAACGATAGATTTGGCTCAAAAAGTACATGAACTACTACCAACTCAGGAAAGTGACTGAAGTTAAGTAAAGATTCAGGAGTCAAGATTGGTTCAGGAAATGGGTCCAAATCAAGAAGTTGAAATCCTATTCCACATTCATTTTTTCACAATGGAATGTGACTTTCTAAGATTGGTAATTCAGGTTCAAGAATGACAGGTATGAGAATCAAAGCTAACTCTAAAATGTTACTCAATTTGGGTAGCAAAACAGGAGTGAATATTGAATTAAGAATTTGAACTGGATCACAAATTTGAGAATTTAGGTAAAATTTCACATTAAGTTAATTTCATAAAAAGGAGAACTTATCAATTTGTCAATGGGAGTTTCAAAAGTATGAAATTGATCAAGTTCAATTTGTTGATCATAAAAGATTGGTGATTCAATTTCATGATGGACTGGCGCAAGATCCAATACTGATTCGGAAAAAGGCCAGAAATCAGGTAAAAACATCTTAGTCATTATTGAATCAGGAAGTGAAATTGAATTACCAAATTGAGGTTCATGATCATATTCATGCTCAAGTTCAATCTCAGGAAAGGAATATTTGCCAACATGTCAATGTTGTTCTCAAGAATTTGATGTTGGTCAACTTCAAATGGGTGTGCTAAAATTGAATCTTGGTTTTCAAAATAACAAGAGTCCTGGGTCAAATAAATAGAGTTAGAGATATCTAAATTGGTCAAAAGTTGATAAGAGAGAGTTTTCTCATTCCTATAAATGTTGACCAATTGACTCAATTGTGTTTCCAACCTATTGATAGACTGGACAGAAGATTTTTGAAATTATAGTGCGGACTCTTGTAAGATTTCTATACTCTTTTCTAGATCTGATTTTTCTTCAAGTGGTTGTTCTAGAAAGGGAGTGTAGGAATTTTGGTTTCTAAAACAACAAGAGTCCTGGGTCAAATCGATAGAGTTAGAGAAATTTAGATAGGTTAAAAGTTAAAAAGAGAGAGTTTCCTTATTCCTATAAATGCTAACCAATTGGCTGAATTGCGTTTCTAACCTATTGATAGACTGAGTAGAAGATTTTTGAAATTGCAGCTCGGACTCCTATAAGATTTCTATACTCTTTTCTAGATATGATTTTTTTTCAAGTGGATGTTCTAGAAAGGGAGTATAGAAATCTTGATTTTGAAAAATTTGTGAAGAGTATGAGTCCAACATGTTTTGAGATTGACGCTCAGACTCACGCAAACATTCCATAATTATTTCTAAGACAGATGGTTGTTCATTTTGAATAGATGAAAATAAGTATGAATCTTGAAAATATTGTGGAATTAGGGAGTTGAACTTCTTTTGTTGGGACTCAAACATGGCTTGTACAGTTTCTATACTCTTTTCAAACTCAAATTTTTCTTCAATGAGTGGTTCTAAAAAGGAGTATAGTAAGCAAAATAAGGGAATAAATATTGTGAAAATTGTGGACAAGGTAGTTGAAAATTTAACTGAGGAGAGGTGAATCCCCATTGACTCTGTGACGAGTTGAAATTATTTTTAAAATTTTGGTCATAAGATTAAGGGTATGAGTTGTATTGATTCGGATAACCCAGTGTATTTGGTTGGTTCATATTATAAAAAGCCGGATTGAAATTATTCAAATTAAATTAGGTCAATGTGAAGTATGGATTCATATTAGGATTGAAAGAATTGTTATTGTTGAATTCTATTTCACAAACAATCTCAACAAAAAAGAAAAAAGCAAACAACGAACAAAAAAGAAATAAAATCAAAATCAAGCCTATACTAGGATTGACCTAGATCTAGACGACTCCTAAATGGTTGATTACCCGAGGGAGGTTGTTGTATGAATCCGACCATAATCTAATCGACTAGGTAGGGTAAAATATGGTGGGAGGTATCCGTGCGTAAGCAACGAGCCTTAATTACGCCAAACCACGGTATCTTCGAGGCGTAACCTCTTAATCCCTAACTTTAGACACTGATTTCACAAAAGTATAATTCAAATAAGTTTCACCCTTGGTCAATCTCTTAATGAGTCTGAGATGTCTCTAAGGGCCAACGTCTATCAATTTTTATTAGGGTTTGGGTTGTGTGAGTAGGGAGGTAGTTTTTGGGCTAAAAAAGAGTGATGAAATCCCTACCTTATCTTATATTGGGTTATGCCCTTAAGTCAAATCCGTGCATATGTGCAATATAGACAAGAATAACACACAAAGTGAGTGAATTACCCATGTGTTTGGCCTAGTTATATGCAATGCCATATGTATACCTCAGTCCAGATCACAACAATAGAACAAAATACAGTATATTAGAATTGACTTGACACGTGCCTAAATGCAAATGTCTAAACTGTTTTAAAAGCGTCCAAATACCATTTTTTAGTTCTTTAGTTATTATGGTGTTCCGGCAATCAAAGCAGAAAATAGATAGCAGAAATCACAGATATATGCAATTTATAAGCAACCTGCAAAATATAAGGCTAAGATCTCAACAATGTACCGCGTTTCCACTGCTTTTAATGAGTTTCCGCGGCAAATATTTAAGCAGTAGCTCCCTGCTTTCTTGAGAAGAGAGATGCAAGCAACTTTAGCTTTCTTCAATGTTTAGTTTCTGCAATTATTACCCTACACACCAAAACAGAGAAGAAAATGTTAACAAAAACGTGAAATCAAAACCATTCCCGTCCCCCGCATTGGCGCCAAAATTTGACCGGGGCGAAACAACACTTGAAAATGTGTGTTTTATGAAATCAATGTAATTGTATATGTGCTAATGTTCCCTCAATACTTCCGTTATAGCATTGGCTCAACAGGTCGAATCCACAGGGACGGGAGGTGATAGAAGCATTAACAGTTTATGTTCACGTCAGTTGTTAACAAGTTCTTCTTTGTTAAAGAATTAGAAAAAAATAAAAGAAAAGAAAACTGAAGTGATAGGTGAAGAAGGTGATAAAACGACAGTGTGAAAATAAAAGAGAAATGGTTTTGAAAATAAAAAGAAGATGAAACAAAGATGAACTAAGAAGTTGGTGAGAACAACAATGGGAAAATGATAAAAGGGTTTTAAAATTGATTTTTAAAATAAGAATAAAGAAAACTCATGGCTACTAACTAGTAATTTCTCCACTAACCATGTTAACCTCTTAGTGATAGTTGTCTCACATGGATCTTTGGCCATCACTAGTCCTTGGCTTCAAGAGACGATACAAAGTATGGCTCATAAAATTGTTCTTCTACATTCAAACAACACATCCATACCACACAACAAGTCTCAAGCTATTAAATCATCAAAACCAGTTAGGGGTGAGCATGAAATAAAGAAGACATTACAAGTTAGTAAGTTAGTGGGTTAGATGTTAGAAATGTTGGAATGTTAGAATTCATCATCATGAGCCATCAATAGCTCTTGCAAGAGCAAGGCCTTGTAGAGGCTATTAGATTTATGTGGATTATCAAGTAAATAGTTAGATGGTTAGTGATTAGTGGTTAGTAGTTAGATTGTTATTAGAAGAAAAATTAACTAAGCATCATATAGAAGATGGAGAAGATTACAATGGAGAAGAAAGGAGACACCTTTACATAGATTATCATCATCTATTGCATCAATATCTCTCTTTCTCTCTGAATCTCTCAGCTCTAATACATGATCTAAAAATGAAATAAAAATACAAAAGAAAAGAAGAACACCTACACTAACCTACACTAAAAGAGAGAAAACTAGCATATTTCTCAATCTGCTTTTGTTCCGGGTCTCTGAGGGCTATTTATAGGCAAAAGAAGGTTCCAGAAGACGAGACGAGGTCACACGTTGAAAATCAACGCATAGGCCCACTAAAGGGCCGCGAAAACGCGATCATAGCCGCATTTTCGCGGCAATACCAGGGACTTAGCCCCTGTTTTGGCTCGTAGGTTCACCTCGCTTCACGGACCTTCCAGATATGCTCAGATTCGGTTATTTCTGTCCAGATTCTTGTTAGACACCTGTCAACATCTAGATTCAATGTATCTTCTAGAAACTCTCTACCTTGGCCTCCAAGAAATCCCGATATAATTACTCGAAAATAGGTTTAATTAAGCTCTTATTACTCCTTTGCCCTTAGACTCTTGATTTATCTGCAAAGTAGACCAAAACACAATTAGAAATGATATTTTATTCATAAATCGTTTGGGGAATGCAATATAATAATGCATAACTGTAGACTAATCACGCAACCTGTATCCTTGGTCCATCCAAATATGAATGTTGTCTCCTCCATCAAGTTATCCAATTCCGTATAAGTTATCCATTTACATTATTATTTAATTTAGTTAAATCAGTCAATATCCATAGTACCTAGAATACTGAGACATTACAGTGACAATAACTGTAAAAGTATGAACAATAACCGTGTATACAGTAAACAGTAACGATAACAGTGTCCACGGTAAACAATAACAGTAGGATAGTACCTTGAAGTTACAGTCTAACAATATTTTTCAATAATTTCTCAGTAATATAAAATGATATAGTAACACGTTTGAACACTGATTCCTTACTATACAGTCTCATCTAAAATCAATCAAAATCTCATCCATCGGTACTATGAATATATCTATAACTGATTCATCAACTCGTAACCTCAATAATCATCATGAACATCAAATACTAAGTCTATGTCAGAGTATCTGATACCATAAACCATAGGTCCAATAAACTAATAATCGATTTCATCATCCTATCAATCTACTCTGATCCTCAAAGTTATCGATATATCCATCCTTTAAGTCACTAGTGTACCTAAGTCTCAATATCTGAATTAAATATATACTCTGATACATTCAATCAAATTCTCACACTCCAATCCAATCAAAATCATCACGCACTCTCACTTTTATCAAGGTCAATCACAAGATCCATATATCAAGGTGGCAATTCAACTTTATACATGTCTAAACCACTAGTTCTGACCAGCCCAATCAAACACATATTTCTCAACCCAATATCCACTCCACTCCATTCAAGTCTACTGATAAGTCCAAGTCTAAGATCCTGTTCTTTTAAGAAAGAATCTCCTATTTCATTAGTTACAAATATCCAATTAAAATCCTCATCTAGTTTAATTTTAACAAGAAAGATCGAGTTGACTAACTATTTCGCCCAAGTATCCACACATATAAATACAGTCATGAATTAATCAAATTCAAGGTCTAAATCCGATCACAGCCTAAATTACATCGCCCATAGTTTCAAATCCGAAATGATAAACAAATTCACATGAAATTATAGAACACTAATACCTCAGTATCAAAATACAGAGTCCATATACAGTGACATTAGGGATTATTTGATCAATCATCATTAAAATACTCTACTCTCACATAATATAATAATCTGAGACTACTACTTTAGGGTATATCTGTAAAATTCACCATTCGAACTACTCTAATCCAATCCCCCAATTTCACGTCATATTCGACTCCAACATAATTCACTAACCAAATTAGGTATTAGTAGGCCCAATAAATCCAAAATATCCAAATCAATAAAGAGAAACTCTCAATCTCTGTGCTAAATGCTGATCTCATAAACAATGACGACGTATACATATGATCCATTGCCTATAAATATCTAAAATGAACAATAGTTAAACATGAAATATAATTTACAAATGAAACTGATTGACAAAAAGACAGAGTTTAGGAAGTGTTTATCTAATGTGTGATAAACTCTAAATTTTTGCAATTCAACCATAGTAGAAATGGCTATATAGGTCAGATCCTCAGAGAGAGATACGATGAAAGCGTTTCGATACAATATTGTTCTTAGAAGAAAGCAGTTATTTGGAAAAAAAGTTTGGTTTTGTTTTAATTATGAGAAAAGACTATAGTCCACTAATCATCTACTATCAATAACTTACTAGTACATGAAGGTTAAACCTCATATTGAATCATAAAAGTGTCCCTAGAAAAATCTACTTTAAGTAAGAGATTAAAAGCTAACCCTAATTGAAACACACTAGTCAAAGTTCAACATTAGATTATCAAAACTTTCTACGCATAGCCTAAGAAAACTTGTTTAGATTTAACATTAAGCTATCAAAGCTATTTAATCATAAATAAGAAAAACTATTAGCTAGTATTAACAAGAGTAAAGTTAATTTTTTATCATCATAAGTTTTCAAGAAGATTACCTAGTTTTAGGGTTTTAAGCATATATGAGATTCAATCAGTTTAAGCAATCATAAAACTAGAAGTAGTGGTGGAGAGATTAATGAATATTATTTAGTTAAGTATAATGAAGTTTAGACTAAGCATGGTGTTTAAATAAGAAAATTGCATGAATTAAAAAAAGGAAGTAAAAGAAGATAATAGAATTAAAAGAAGAACAAAAAACATTGTTTATTGAAGCTGTCACCGTCAAATTACAATCGCTCCTTCGTCTCTTTATAATTCTCTCAAACTAAAATCCTAGAAATAATAAAAATTCAGAAGAAAAAATATTAAAAAAATTCTTAAGTTGTGATCTCTGACATGCCTCCTCTCTCTGGCTCTCTCTCTCTATTTATAGGAGAAATAAATAGTAGAATATTAGTCAAGCACATACACCAAATCATCAACAGAGAAGCCAACAGAAAGCCACATTTTCGCGGCTTTTTAGGAGAAAACGTGGCAAATTAAGGGAGTCTGGGTACGCGCATTAGTGCATGGCTTTATCTTGTCCATCCATCATAAGATTTATCCTCAAAATCTTCATTAAGCTCTGGATTTTAAAATTTTATCTTTTTTAGATAACTTGGGAAGCAAGTTATCTCCTAATCTTAGTTTAAATTTAGATTCTCCTCCTTTATCTTTGACTTAGAGCTTAAGCAACCTGATTTAAATTAATTTTCTTCTGTATCTCTGAATTAGAATAGGGATTATTTTTGAATCTTTGTCTTCCTCTTGATTTCAAATTGGTTTAAATTGAAATCTGAATGTAAATAGGATAATTAGAAACTTCCTTCATCTTGATCTTCCTATTTTAAATAACTATACACCATAAGCAAAAAGAGTGTTAAATAGCAAAATTAAATAAAAATAATCAAAGGTTAAATGTGCAAATGTGATGCAAATAATGCAAATATGAAATGTAATCACACCCCCACACCTATCTTTTGTTCATCCTCGAGAAAACCTAAAAAAAGAAAAAACTAATCTAACTACCTATTTTCATAGGACTCACGATTGCACTTAGCACGTGCAACAAGCCGTTAAACCTCTAGGTTACCCCTAGAGGATGAGTTTTGTCTCGTAAGAATTTTCAGTGAACACCCATAAAATTCAGTGAAAGAAATAATAGATAAGAAAAGGCTAAGATAAAAAGGATAATAAAAAATAAGAATAAAAGAAAGAGAAGTTATTAATTAATTTTTTTCTTTATTTTATATAAATTCATAAGTTTCCGACAAGTTTAAGTATAATCAACTTCAATCATAAAATCAGAATTCTAATCATTTTCGTTAGAGATTTAAATCAATATTTTCACACCAATCCTTCCCAAGTCTTCTAAACCTATGGATCTTTGTGTAAATGAAAATAGTCTTAACTTGAGAATATTTGATTCAAATTTTCACCTTTTTTAAATATATATATATATACATATATTTTTTTGTGACAAGTTTAAAGTATTACCACTTCGTTGCCCTTTAAGCACTTCTCTTTTTTTATATATAAACTCATCTAATTTTCTTTTGTGTAAATATCAAGGCTTATTGAGGTCCTAATACCTAACTAATTAATTCTTAGGTGTGCTAATGCATATATTAGATTATATATATTTATTCAAACTTACCTAATTAGCTTTCGCATAAATACCAAGGCTTGTTAGGCCAAAGCACCTAGCTAATCAATAATTATATTTGTTTATTTTTCATATATATATATATAATTTTTCTTTTTTTCTTTTTTTTTATATATTATTCAAACTAGCTATGTTATCAGCATCGTTCCAAGCATAGAACTTATGCGTACGTGTATATAAGATGCATAATCATGTAAACAAATTCTAGATGGCGTTTATTTTCAAATTTTTTCCCCTGAGTCAAAAGTTTTGTATTCTTTCAAATTGATCTTACCATCAAAATTTCAAACTTTGTTGGATTCTTAATTCTTTAAAGCTAGTTATACTTTTTGCAAATAAAATATTTTTTATGTTAAAATTTTACAATTATGTTAAATGTTAGTAATTAATGTTAGTAAAAAAATATATTTTAAAAGAAGTGCACCTTCCCCACACTTATCTTATACATTATCCCCAATGTGTGATGTATGTATATATGCATTAATGAAATACAAAAGAGGTAGTGTTACCGATACATTGGGTCAAAAAGACCCATGGCTCTTTCTTCTTGCGGCATTGATTCCAAGAATGGTTTTAAACGTTGACCATTAACCTTGAATTCATTATCATTCTTAGTATCGCATATCTTACTGCTCTATGTAGAAACACAGTCTTAACAATGAATAATCTTGTCAATCGTGATTTTAACTTGCCTGAAATAAGATGAAGCTTAAAATTGTAGAGTAAGACTTTTTGCCGGGGACAAAAAATTTTCTCATGATAAATTTATCATGAAAAACCTCAACCCTTTTCTTCATAATCTTCGCATTTTCATATATCTCATTTCTCAACTCCTTAAGTTCAGAAATTTGTAATTTCTGAAGCCCACCAACCTTGTCTAGGTCAAAATTCAATTGCTTGATAGCCTATAAGGCCCGATGTTCTGGCTCAATGGGTAGATGGCAAGCCTTACCAAAAACTAACCTATAAGAAACATACCTTAAATTGTTTTGAAAGCGGTTCGGCAGGCCCAAGTGCATCAACGATCTTAGAGGATCAGTCTTTCTGATTCTGACTCACAGTTTTCTCCAAAATAAATTTTAATTGTCGATTAGAAACCTCTACTTGCCTACTTGTTTGAAGATGGTAAGGTGTGGAAAATTTGAATGTGATGGCATATTTCTGCAGAAGATCTTCAAAAGTATTATTCTAGAAATGAATGCCATTATCACTGATTATGGCTCGAGAAATTTTGAGGCGAGAAAAAAATGTTCTCTTTCAAGAACTTGACAACAACTTTGTTGTCATTTGTCTTGCAAGGAATGGCATCTACCCACTTAGATACATAGTTCATAGCCACCAAGATGTATTGTTATCCAAATGAATTAGAAAAATGACCTATAAAGTTGATGCCCTAAATGTCAAATAATTCTACTTCTAGATTTGGGTTGAGGGGTATCATATTACATTTCTAAATCCTACCTATCATTGGACACCTTGGGCACGTCTTGCAAAAGTCAAAGGCATCTTTAAATAAAGTGGGCCAATAAAACTCACTCTGTAACACTTTTTTTGGCAGTTTTACAGGGACCAAAGTGTCCACCACATTCAATCTCATGACAAAAAGATAGAACGCTCTTAACTTCCTCATCGAGAATACATCTCCTAATGATTTGGTCGGAATAGTATTTAAAAAGATACGGTTCCTCCAAAAATAAATATCAGACTTGAGATAAGAACTAATATACATCTTGTTTTGACCAGTGACATTAGGTTTGTTTTATGACTAAGTAATTTACTATGTCGACAAACTTGTTTCCCTAAAGGTTGCTAAAAGTTATTCATTGGAGAAATCATCATTAATTGACAACTCATTATAAGGTGCGTTTGGGACACATGAGAGGTAACCGGCGATGACGTTTTCAACACCCTTTTTATCTTGAATTTCGGGATCAAACTCTTGAAGAAGAAGGATTTAAGGAATGAGTCGGGCCTACGCATCCTTCTTAAGAATTAAGTATCGAAGTGCAGAATGATCGGTGAATATGGTGATTTTGATCCCAAGTAGGTATGGACGAAAATTTTCCAATACAAACACTACAGCCAAATTCACCTTCTCGGTTGTAGTATAGTTTAATTAGGCATCATTAAGTGTCCTACTTGAATAGTAGATTGTATGTTGCTTGTTATCGATACGCTGTTCTAAGACAACGCCTATCATAAAATTAGAAGCATCGCATATGATCTTAAATGGCTCGGAGCAATCCGGGGCAGAAATAATTGGTGCAGAGATAAGTTTCATTTTAAGCTTCTCCCAAGCAATTAGACATCTATCATCAAAGATGAAGGGCACATCCTTAGCTGAAAGATTAGTTAAGGGTCAAAAATCTTCCTAAAGTCCTTAATGGACCTACGATTGAATCCAGCTTATCCTAAAAGAGATCGGATGTCTTTCACACATTTGGGTATGGGAGCTTGGCTATGACATTTATCTTCACTTTGTCCACTTCAATTCCTTTTCTAGATATTTTATGACCTAAGACAATCTCATGTTGCACCATGAAGTGGCACTTTTCTCAATTTGAAGTCAAATTCTTTTCGGTACATCGTTTGAGGACAAGTTCAAGATGGTAAAGACATTAATCGAATGAGTCTCCATAGATAGAAAAATCATCCATAAAAATCACTAAGAATCTTTTGATCATAATCGGAGAATAAGCTTAAATACAATGTTGAAATGTCGCGGGGTATTGCTTAAATCGAAAGGCATTCGGCGATAAGCGAAAGTCCTAAACGAGCAAGTAAATGTTGTCTTCACTTGGTCCTCTAGAGCTATGGGGATTTGATTGTATCTCGAGTAGCTGTCTAAGAAACAGTATTACTCATGGATGGCTAGTCGTTCAAGCATTTGATCAATAAATGGATTAGAAAAATGGCCTTTGCGAGTGGCATCATTTAACTTCTGACAGTCAATGCAAACCCGAATCTTTGTAGGGATCCATGTTTGGACTAACTCTTAATTTTCATTCTCTACCACGGTAAAATCAGATTTCTTAGAGACCGCGTGAATTGGGCTGACTCATTGGTTATCAGAAATGGGATAAATTATCCCATTATCTAATAGTTTCGCTATTTCAACTCGAACGATCTCTTGTATAATAGGGTTTAACCTACACTATGGGTCCCTTTTTAGTTTTGCCTCTTCATTTATATGGATTCAGTATTGAATTATAGCCGGACTCAATTCTTTTATGTCAGTTATTGTCCAACCAATAGCTTCCCTATATTTTCTAAGGAATGTAATAAGGTTTTCTTCTTGTCCGTCAGTCAGATGGGATGCAATAATGACCGATAGAGTTTTTTTGTTTACCTAAGTAGACGTAGTTGAGATGTTTGAGCAAGACTTTTAGTTCTAAGGAAGGGAGTGACTCAAGAGATGGAGGAGTCCAGCTTGTTGGCTCCAGATCTGATGAATTAGGCTCCATACCCACTCAATTGTAGAATTGACAATCTCATCAAGGCTTAATTCCTCAGATTTCAACTCCGCATCACATTCGGCTTCTAGTTTTATTTTCTCACTGTGCTCATTTGTCAATTCTTAGTGAGGTTTACCTCAAAAGGTTGATCGTCCATGTCACAGGGTTATTCTCCTAAGTTAAAGATGTTGACTTTCTTAGTCATGTCTCCAAAAGTCAATATTATGGATCCGTTCTTACAATTTATGATTGCTCGTGAGGAATGGATGCTCTAAGATGATGGGAGTTTGAGACCTAGGATTAAAAATCGGTTGGGTTTCTAGAATTATAAAATCGATTGGGTAGATGAATTCTCCAATCCGGATAAAGACATCAGTTACTTCCCCATTTGAAACTTTAACTGACCGGTCAGCTTGTTGGATCATAACTTGAGTAGGGCTAAGCTTGCCCAACCCAAGTAAGGGAGCAAATTGATACTTGCTCTCAAATCAAGAAGTGCTCGATTAATTTCAGCTTGATTTATTATGCAAGAAATGGTAAGGTAACCGGGATCCTTGTACTTGACAGGGATCTGATTAGACAATAGCTCACTTAGATTAGTGGTCAGAAAAATTTTCTTAGGCACATTAGTCTTTCTCTTCTTGGTGCACATGTCCTTAAGAAATTTTGCATAAATATGGACTTGTTGTATTACATCAAGAAAAGTTAAATTAATCTTTACTTGATTAAACATCTCAATTATTTTCTCTATGTGTGCATTATTATTACTCCTAAGCCTATTCAAAAATAAGATAATAGGCTTATGCACCTGCTCGGCTGACTTATCTTTTTGTTTGAAGTTGGGTGGAGTGGGACTAAAAGAAGTGGATGCTTGTTGGATTCGATGGCGTTGATACTTAGTTATCAACTTATTTTTCTGACCTCAATCTATGAACCAAATTATACTGACTGAGATCTTGAGCTTGGCCTGCCTAAAGTTTCTAGGATTTGGTAATGGTTGACTAAGCAGAGTCTCTTTGGGCTTTTCACTAATTGGATTAGCTTGTTGACTGAATTAATTCTCTAACCTAGTCATGGCTTGACTAAGTGTTTCTTGGGTCTTGTTGAAAGTATCCATCTTTCTTTCCATATTGGAGAATCTTGTATCCATTTGTGGATTTTGGAAAGAAGGTGGTGAAACTTGGTGGAAAAATTTTGTTGATAATGAGATGGTTAGAAATTGTTAGAGAAGTATGGCTTAGGTTGTTCATTGGTGTTTTAGTCTCTTGAGAAATTTGAGTGATTTCTCCAATCGGGATTGTGCATTTGTGAATATGGATTGTTATTGGGCCTTGTAAAGGCTGCATTCATATGTTCGAGCAACATTTGATGAGCTAGGAAAACAGGAAACTCTTCGAACACATGATTTATAACTTGACAGTAAGTACAGCCCGCAGATGTGAATTGTGTGAAGGTACACCTAGAAGGGGGTGAATAGGTGTAAGGCTAATCTAATGACAAATGATGTGAAATTAAAAACTAATTGCAACACATTTAGTGTAACCAAAGAGTGTAGCCGAATTCCCGGTAAAGGGCTTTGGACTATCTCCTCTAAATTCCTCTAAATAAGAGTTGAGATGCTATATAAAGCTCTCTTGGTTCAACACAAGTGAGGCACACACAAGTAATACCAAGCATATAAGTATGAATGAATGATCGTACACATATTTTGCATTCTTTCTATTACACTCCTACATTTATCGTGTAATAAATCTGCTAATTTCTTTATCTTAAATGTCTATTTTGTAGAAGATAATAATGAAGAGAAAGAGGATTAAAACAAATAAATACCAGTTAAAATCAGATTTAACTGGATCTATTTAGTTAGCTGAGGATGATCCTAGATCTAGTTAGAACAAATCAAGGATTGGGGCAAATGTTCAGGTGAAGATCAGAGCAAATCAGAAAGATAACACCAAATAGAACCAGTAAAATTCAGATTTTTATAAATCCATTTTGGTTAGCTAAAGATCAATCGAGGATAATATCAAATACAGAGAGATAAATGGATAGAGAGAAGATCAACGGATGAGATGAAGCAAGTTTGACTCAGATTCTGAATGGATAAATTTCAGTATTTGAATCATAACTTTCGCTACCGAATCTCAAATCTGATGATTCAAGATGATCCAGAAAGAGGACTTATAGAGCTACAACTCTTATGTTGATTACTATTTCTAATTCTATTATTTGATAAGTGATATTAAGCAATCAATACGCCAATAAACTACATATCAGAACTGAATATCCACATCAAATCAAGTTTGGAGATAAGGGAGGATTCAAATTCAGAAATAGCCAGATTTTTCTATCTTCATACTCCTCTAATCTCTGCATTTCTCCTATAAATACCTACAATCTCAAAGGAAAAAAGGACGACCATGCAGAGATAGGATTTAGTCCATTTTTCCATTTTTTAGTGTAGGTTTTTGTTTTTCTTTTCATGTAATTTTCAGTTTTAGTTTATGTAAATCAGAGGAGATCAGAGTTTCATAGGAGAATGAGAACGAAGCTTGTGCTGAGAGTGATACCGGTGTAAGATTTTCTTCTTTTCTCTTATTGTTATAAAATCGAATCTGTAGTTCCCTTTTGTATGTACTTTATTTTTGTGTTCTTCTTCTTCTTCTCTACTTTTCTTCTTTTGGTACAATTGCTATCCAAGTGAGTCTAAAAGCATCGAAAGAAGCCTTGCATTTGCGAGTGCCCCCGATAGCGCATGACGATGGATTTTGAGTTTCATTCTGTATTACTTCATACTTGTAACGTCTTGATGATATAATGTGGAGGAAACGGGGATCAACTCTTATGGGCTATACGTTGATCGCCTCACTTCAAGGTAACATCATTGCAAAAGATTCAAGGTAGGTATTTGGCTAAAAGAAATAAGTAATTTTTTTAGCTTCTTTTCTTTTAATCATTTAGTTTAGAACACCACCACACCCACTTCTTCTATCACTCATTTTCCATTTCTTTGTACATATCCAATTCTGATTTCTCCATCTTCCCAATCTCTTACTTTCTGCCTAACTTGACTTTAACTCTTTTTCACTTTTTTTAAAGCACTAAAGAAGAACTTTAACCATTCTTTGTAACATAAAAGAGAACTTGCTAGAAAAGCTTCCATCGCTAGTCCCTCCTTTTGGATCACGACCCACATAGCCACTTGCTATTGCGGTAGAATTGAGCACTTGCACTCTTTAATCTTAAAATCTGAAATACTGTATTTTGTGTGCAGCTTCTATCTCAATCAAATTTTTGGCGCCGTTGCCGGGGAGGGACGGTAAGTAATTCTCTTTAAAAGTTTACATTTTTGGTTGACTTTCTTCTTTATTTTTTGTACAGAAGGAATTCTTACTGCAGTGGACACATAAGTGTCCTTAGACTCTGCTCAAGAAAGCAGAGCCAAGAAGCCCTCAGATTTGCTACATTCTAGTGGCAAAAC
The DNA here is from genome assembly GCA_038442645.1 of Agave tequilana. Taxonomy (NCBI): domain Eukaryota; kingdom Viridiplantae; phylum Streptophyta; class Magnoliopsida; order Asparagales; family Asparagaceae; genus Agave; species Agave tequilana. Next base: position 123,740 of record JAVJIF010002868.1, read on the forward strand.
TGAGTGAACTATTAACCTGTATTTTTGCAGGTTGGCTGAATTGAAAATCTGAATTTCTGTAGCATTTATCTCCTTGTTTGACTCACTGTATATACATTTTTAATACAACAGTAAAAAGTTGATTGTAAATTCTAAAAATGATTTAGACTTTGTAGTAAGCACGTGTCTATTTCATTTCATTTTCTATTTACTGTTGAAGAGTGCTGGAGCCAAGGTATGTATGCATAGCATTTAGTATTATAAGGTTCATTCTTGTATGATTGCTTGAATGTTACTTTTTTCTATATACTTGTACACTGCACTAAATTGATTTAAGGGCTTGTCCTATAAACAAGATAAGGTGGGAAAGTCATTACCCTCCCTTAGCTCACAAATAATCTCCTGACTCACTGACCCAAACCTCACTAAAAATGAGTAGACGTTGGCCCTAAGGACATCTCGGACTCAATTAGGAGATTATCCTACGGGGAAGGTGTTAGAATTTAACTCCTGCCAAATCAGTGTCTAAGGAAAGAGATTGAGGGCCGAAAGCCTGAAGGTTAGTGGTTACTTAATTAAGGAACATCTTTGACGGATAACCTCTCACCAATCTTGACCTGACCTGGCTGATTAGCTTGTGGTCAAAGTCTGCATTATACCTCCTATGGACAGTCTAACTAGTTAGGAGTCGTCAGGTCAAAGGTCTACCCTAACTTAGGTTAGAATTTTTTCTTTTTTTTTGCTTATTTATTTGTTTTTTTTCTTTGTTTGTGTTTTATTGTATGATATGGCTTATAACAACAATTTTTTCAATTTTAATGATAATCCATATTACACACAACCTCTTTTTCGGATATTACCAACCCGGCATATCATTACTTTAACCAACCTAGTGTGCCGGATTGGTCTTATCCGAATCAATATAACCCATGTCCCTAATCTTATAACTATAATTTCCAGAATAATTTCAACTCTTCACAGAGTCAGTGGGGATTCACCTCCCCCGAGTCTAATTTTCAACCAACTTGTCCTCCTTATCCACTTATCCACGATATTTTCAAGATTCATACTCAGTCCCACCAGTCCAAAATAGAAAACCATCAATGTTGAAAATGAGTATGCGTGAGTCCAAACAACAATCACAAAATCTGATGGACTCACAATTTTACCACCAATTCCGAAACAAAACTTCATCTTTTCAAGACCAATCGCAACAAAATGATGAACCTATCAACTATGAAAAGATGCTTGAAGCCATGACTCAGGCTCAAAACGCTCGTAATCATGACATAGATATGATGGTCCAAACTCTACGTTCTCACCATTTGACCAGTTCTGATGTCGTTAACCATTCTGTTAGAGCTGAAGAGTCATGTTGTTTTGGAAAACAAGGTTCCATTTCAGCACAATCATTTGAACTTTCCCAATCTCCAAATTTTGAAAATGATATTGACAGTTTGGCAAGTTATTCCTTTCCTGAAATAGAACTTGAGAATGAATATGATCCTGAACCTCAACTTAGTGATTCAATTCTACTTCCTGATTCAATAATGACTCCGGTGCCTTCACCTGATTTCAGTCTTTTTTCCGAGTCAGCATTGGATCCTGTGCCAATTCATAATGAAATTGAATCGCCCATCTTTGATGATCATTTTATTGAACTTGACCAATTTCATATTTTTGAAAGTCCCATTAACAAATTGGCAAGTTCTCATTTTTATGAAATTAAACTCAATGAGAAATGTGACCTAGATTCTCAAATTTGTGATCCAGTTCAAATTTTCAAATCAATATTGACTCCTGTTTTGTTACCCGACTTGAGTAATATTTTAGAGTCAGTTTTGATTCCCACACCTGTCATTCTTGAACTTGAATCACCAATATTAAGTCACATTCCATTATGGGAAAATGAATGTGGACTTGAGTTTCAACTTCTTGATGTGGACCCACTTCCTGAACCAATCTCGACTCCTGAACCTTTACTTGACTTAAGTCACTTTTCTGAGTCGGTATTAGTTCTCGTACTTCCTAAGGCCAAATCAATCATTCTATCTTTTCACACTCCATTTTGGGACAAGGCGGTTGACAAAATTGACTCCGAAATTAATTATGGAATTTGAAAATTAGATGGGGTTAAATTTTTAATAAAAAACGTTCATGTATATATCATTTTAGTGGGTTATATTAGAGAAATTTCTGGTGAGTTCCTCCAAACTCCGAGAAAAGTCGATTGGGCCGCATTCGTGGACCAATCAGACCACCACCGGAACCACCACCTTAAGGTAATATTTCCTTCCCTTTCTTCTTTTTCATGTATCTATGCATTAATTCATACATTAAGGACAATGCATGAGATAGATGTGGGGGAGGGTTCTAACATAACTTAGGTTTTTTCTTTTTATTAAATTTTTTTAACATTTTCTTTACTTTTAAAAAATTTTTGAGAATAGAAACAATATTTTGACATAATTTTTGTAAGAAATTGAGTCAATTTTCAGGAATAGGAAAATCAAAATTAGGATTTCTTATACTTGGTCAAAATAAGATTATTTGTTTGATTTTTAGGGTTAGGAAGATAATTTGTTAAAGTAATTTAGTTTTGATCTTTACCTTAATGAAATATGCACACTTTATACACTTACACGCTTAGGGTTCAAAAACAAAGATTCTTATGCCTTATAAAATATATATATATATATATATATATATATATATATATATATATATATATATAAAGATAAAAAATCTAATTATTGATTAGCTAGGTGCTTTGGCCTAAGCAAGTCTTAGTATTTATGCGAAAGATGATTAGAGTTTGAAATATATATATATATATAAATCCTCTGATTAAGCTGGGTATTTGTGCCTAATAAAGTATAAGTACTCACGCCTAGAAGTCGGTTTATATAATAAAATCCTTAGTTTTGTGGCCTAGTTTGCTCGAGTCCTTAAGTTCTTGGGGTGTTTTCTCACCCGGTGCCCTAAGACCATTTTGCTTGGGAGTCATCGATTAAAGGCTCGTTACATGGGCAGATTAGAAAGCCTAATAGAATTAAGGAATAATACCACCGAATATATATATATATATATATATATATATATATATATATATATATATATATATATATATATATATATATATATAAATAAATAAGGCATAAGAGTTAGAGTTAAAGAACCCTTAGTCAAAATTTTCATGGTTACAAGGTGCATATGACTTAGGGTAAAGTAATAGACTAGATGAGAAGTACAATTTGCTCCTTACTTTGATTGATAACAAATTTTTGAATAGAGACTAATTTTAGGAATGAAAAATTCAGTTTTTCCTATAACTTATAGATTACTTAAATCTTACAATTATATTTCAAATATTTTTCTCTTTCAAAATGCTTTTCAAAAATACTAACTCTTTATTTCTCTTTCTTTATGGATTTTGTGGGTGTAATCCACTGAAAATCCTCACGAGACAAAACTCGTCCTCTAAGGGAAACCTAGAGGTTTAACGGCTTGTTGCACATGCTCAGTGCAATCGCGTGACCTGCGAAAGTGATCTAATAATCTTTAGTATAGTTTAGTTGTTTTGTTCGAGTACGAGCAAAAGATAGGCGTGGGGGTGTGATTGTACACAAATTTTTGAATAGAGAATTCAGTTTTTCCTATAACTTATAGATTACTTAAATCTTACAATTATATTTCAAATATTTTTCTCTTTCAAAATGCTTTTCAAAAATACTAACTCTTTGTTTCTCCTTCTTTATGGATTTTGTGGGTGTAATCCACTGAAAACCCTCACGAGACAAAACTCGTCCTCTAAGGGAAACCTAGAGGTTTAATGGCTTGTTGCACATGCTCAATACAATCGCGTAACCTGCAAAAGTGGTATAATAATCTTTAGTTTAGTTTAGTTGTTTTGCTCGAGGACGAGCAAAAGATAGGTTGGGGGTGTGATCGTACACATATTTTGCATTCTTTTTATTACACTCCTACATTTATCGTGTAATATATCTGCTAATTTCTTTGTCTTAAATGTCTATTTTGTAGAAGATAATAATGAAGAGAAAGAGGATTAAGCCAAATAAATATCAGTTAAAATTAGATTTAACTGGATCTATTTGGTTAGCTGAGGATGATCCTAGATGTAATTAGAACAAATCAAGGATTGGAAAAATGTTCAGGTGAAGATCAGAGCAAATCAGAAAGATAACACCAAATGGAAACTAGTAAAATTCAAATTTTTATAAATCTATTTTGGTTAGCTAAAGATCAATCGAGGATAATATCAAATACAGAGAGATAAATGGATAGAGAGAAGATCAACGGATGAGATGAAGAAAGTTTGACTCAGATTCTGACTGGATATATTTCAGTATTTGAATCATAACTGTCGCTACCGAATATCAAATCTGATGATTTGAGATGATCCAAAAAGAGGACTTATAGAGATACAACTCTTATGTTGATCACTATTTCTAATTCTATTATTTGATAAGTGATATTAAGCAATCTACACGCCAACAAACTGCAGATCAGAACTGAATATCCACATCAAATCAAGTTTGGAGATAAGGGAGGATTCAAATTCAGAAATAGCCAGATTTCCCTATCTTCATACTCCTCTAACCTCTGAATTTCTTCTATAAATACCTGCAATCTTAAAGGCAAAAAGGACGACCATGCAGAGATAGGATTTAGTCCATTTTTCCATTTTTTAGTGAAGGTTTTTGTTTTTCTTTTCATATAATTTTTAGTTTTAGTTTATGTAAATCAGAGGAGATCAGAGTTTCATAGGAGAATGAGAACGAAGCTTGTGCTGAGAGTGACACCGGTGTAAGATTACCTTCTTTTCTCTTATTGTTATAAAATCGAATCTGTAGTTCCCTTTTGTATGTGCTTTGTTTTTGTGTTCTTCTTCTTCTTCTCTACTTTTCTCATTTTGGTACAATTGCTATCCAAGTGAGTCTAAAAGCATCGAAAGAAGCCTTGCCTTTGCCATTGCCCCCGATAGCGCATGACGATGGATTTTGAGTTTTATTCTGTATCACTTCATACTTGCAACGTCTTGATGATATAATGTGCAGGAAACGAGAATTAACTCTTATGGGCTATACGTTGATCGCCTCACTTCAAGGTAACATCATTGCAAAAGATTCATGGTAGGTATTTGGCCAAAAGAAATAAGTAATTTTTTTTAGCTTCTTTTCTTTTAATCATTTAGTTTAGAACACCACAACACCCACTTCTTCTATCACTCATTTTTCATTTCTTTGTACATATCCAATTCTGTTTTCTCCATTTTCCCAATCTCTCACTTTTTGCCTAACTTGACTTTAACTCTTTTTCACTTTTCTTTTTAAAGAACTAAAGAAGAACTTTAACCATTCTTTGTAACTTAAAAGAGAACTTGCTAGAAAAGCTTCCATCGCTTGTCCCTCCTTATGGATCACGACCCGCATAGCCACTTGCTATTACGATAGAATTGAGCACTTGCACTCTTTAATCTTAAAATCTGAAATACTGTATTTTGTATGCAGGTTCTATCTCAATCAATGAACAATATGAATCAATGCAAGACACAAAATAAGAGAGAGTTTAGAGATAGTGGATCAAACGCAAACACCAAGATATGTTTCGAGGTTCGAGCACCCAACTCTACGTCCTCGCCTTCACACAGAAGGATTTCCACTATAGCGTCCACATTGGACTTCCCACACAGGGAACCTCCACTGAAGATTTGGGCAAATACAACTTGAGAGTACACAACTCCTCTCTCAACAAATACAACCTCTCACTAGAGGTAAGGCATTAAGCCACACAATATCAACCTTTCACTAGAGGGATACTAACAAACTCAATCACCTCTACACTTAGAGGGATACTAGCAGCCCAATTGCACAACCTCCTCTACACTTAGAGGGAAAGACACAAAGCCAAGAAAAGATAAGGGTTTACAACACTTGGTGATCTCAAAGACCACAAATCAATTCTTTCTCATAAAATAATGATCCTATAGATAGGATAGATATGATAGCTCAAGTCTGAGAAAATAAAGTATTTGGAATTAAGAAAAATACTTGGGAAAATCTCCAAATAGATATTGAAATTTATATCAAAAACCAATTCGCAAAAGACTCTATTTTCATTGAAAGTTCAACACTTCAAAAACAAATAAAGATTGGTCTTTTAAACCCAAAAACTCTTTTAAAACTTGCTATTAAAACACTTAAGAAGATGAGGATTTTTGCTCTTGTTGTTCAAAAATAGCTCAAATGTGGGGTATTTATAGCCCCAAACAATTCTGCCCGTTGGCAGCAGGAAAGGGCAAATTTGCCCTTCCGGTCGACCGCCCGGTCGACTGGCCCAACGGTCATTTTTATGATCGTCGAGCCACCGGTCGACTGCCCGGTCGACCAAGACTGAATACAGAGAGCAGCAGCTTTCTGCCGGTCGACCGGGGCCATTTCCAGAAACCAGAGCTCTCTGGACGGTCGACCCGCCCACCAGCCCAGGCTGCGTGGACGTCCTGTGCATGTCGGTCGACCGGACCGGTCGACCGACTTCTGCCTCGGTCGACCGGTCCGGTCGACCGGCAGACAGTCAGGTCAAACATTTTAGGGATTAGAAACTTGGGTTTTTGACTTCAATTAAATCTCATAAAATCACATAAATTTCACAAAAATCAGTTCTTATTAGATTTTTGAAATAAAAATATGTGTGAGTAAAATTCAACACATATTACAAACTATTTGAACCATTTTTGTGTTCTTAAAAATTTGCCTTAAACCAAAATCCGTATTTTTCAAACTTTGAATTTTTGAAAGGGAAAACCATTTTATCCAAAACACATGTAAATACAAAAACATGATATTGAAATAACTTTGAAGCATATTGTATATGGATAGAATCCTATATATATATAAAGATTTTATATCTATGTTTTTGACATTAAATACAAAAATTAGTTTTGTTTAAATGCAAAACTCCAAACTCATGAAATAGACTATCAAAATAAGTTTTTCTAAATAGATGAAGCATAGATGTATATAGATCAATTCTAATATACATTAAACCATGCAAACTTGTTTTGATTCTATCTATCTATGAAAACCATATATTTGAACTAGAAATCTAAAATCGGTTAAATCGAAAACAAACATGAAACTTTAAATTTGTGTGTGTATTGTGAACTTGAACATATCAACACTATCTAATCTTTAATACAAGATCTAAATCATAAACTAAACAAACCAAGATCTTCTTATGGAACTTCATCTCCAAGTCGACTCGATCCAAACCCGATTCAAACGAGCTTGACTCCAATCGAATACTAGATGCGATCTTGACGCTCGAGCTCTTGAATCAACATATGATAGCTCTAAAACATCTTTGTTGAAGCTAATTACCTACTAATATCTTGATCAAATATCTGAAACTAAATATCACAAGATTATTAGTAACCAATAACTACATGAGTTAATCATCATCAAAACTAGAGTGAAGGGCCTCAGGGCCAACATTGTGGTGGGCTAATTTGGTTTACCGGAACTGTTCCTTAGTTTCTAGAGCATCTAGTCTTCGCAAAATGCTAACAAATTTAGCCTTCATTGTTATGAATATTTTTATTGAATGGAGACATTCTTTTGAGAAGGTGTGGTTACTCTTCTTAGATTTATCAGGAGTTGGTTCCCATTGGATGATCTTTTCCGCTAAATTTTCATATATTTCCTACACTTTATGTTCTTCCTTTTCAAAAATCGCCCTTGACACATGATTTCTAATAGAGTCTTATTTTTTAATCTAAATCATCATAGAGAATTTGGCATAATCGTCACTTCTCTAGGTCGTGATGGGGGCATTTGGTAAGAAGATTGTTGAAGCGTTCAAAGTATTTTCAAAACGGTTCGGCCGTCTCTTACTTAAATTGCATTATGTTTTTTCAGATAAGAGCGGCTTATGAATAGGGTAAAATTTCTTCAAGAAGGCCTTGATGAAATCATTTCAAGACGTAATAGATTCAACCGCTAAACCATATAGCCACTTTTTTGCCAAGTTCTTAAGGGCGAAAGGGACAAAACATAACCTAATAGAATCATCTCCTACCTGCGGTATCATCATCATGAGACACACCTCTTCAAATTCTGTTATGAAGAAGTATGCGTCTTCAGACTTTACACCATGATATTTCCGTAAAGTGTTAATGAATTATGGCTTAAACTCAAAGGTGTCCCCATCGGCTTTGGGACGCTGAATGTAAGTGATTGAAATTGAGAATTTGTAAAGAAAAAGATTGAGTTGTAGAATTCTCAGTCTCAATGCTATCCGCTGTAGCAAGAGCCAAAGCGGGTCGATCCACAGGGAAGGATGCGATGCAAGCTTTTCGGCCGATTCCTCAGCATCTTCAAAATAAGACAAAAGAGATTAGATTTGAAATATATATGATTGGAGAGATGTGGTTTTACTGATCTTCTACCACAACCCATAGTGCAAGTTAAGGATATTGAACATCATCTTGAAATACATGAAATTGATCCTAGGTTTATTAGAGAAGATGCAAGCAAGAGAAAAAGATTTTAGAATCTTACTAGTTTGCACTCCTAAAAATCCAACACGTTTTCATCCTAACATCTAAGTACGGCGTAAGAGAAGTTTTACCTTGAAGTTATGCTGTCAAAGTTCTTAAGCATGAAGTGTGAAGAATTATTTAAGGGTGTAACCTAAATTAGAAAGCTAGTCATCAATTTAATCTTCAAGCAATTTACCTTAAACCTAGGGTTTCTAAAAAGTGTTATCAGTCCGATCAATTCTTAACTGTTCTAGGGTTGTTTAAGAATTCAGCAAACCACAATAAGGAATTAGTTCATCATTTTTTTTATCTTTTCAATTTATTTTTTTATGTTGTTTAATAAAAAGGATTGCAAAAAAGAAAGAAAACAAGAGATAGATCGCAGAGAAAAACCAAATTAAAAGATAGTAATTGAAATGGCAAAGAGGTAACCTTTATTCGAAAATATCCTCCAAATACAAAGCTCCTTCTTCTCCACAATGTGCTTAAAACAAAATTACAATTTGCAGAAATTTAAAGAGAAAGCTAAAGAAACCCTAATCTCCTCGTCTCTGGATGGCCCTCTCTGTTGCGTCTGCAGGGGTATTTATAGGCGCTGGAGGAAGTAGAGTCCCGATAAAACTCAGCCAAGAAATCTGGTACGCAGCCTTATCCACATTGCCGCGGAAATGCGGCTTTTGCTGCGTTTCCGCGGCCATATTCTTATCCCTGACCGCGCGCTTTTGCGCGTGGCCTCCTCTGGTCCATCCATCTGGGCGTATCTATCTGGCTCTGGCATCTAAACTCTTTAATTTGAGATTTTGGGATAACTTAGAAATCAAGTTACCCTAAATCCAAATCTCTTCCCAAAACGAATTTCATCCTTGCACTCTATTTATCCTCATCCACCAAGCATTTAGGGTTGAATAGAATTCTATCCTTTCCCTCTTTCTAGTATTTGCAATTTTTGCACTTTGTAATTGCAATTCTGACATTTGGTAATTGCACTTTTGATCTTGGGCTTGGACATGGGCTTGGACATGGGCTTTTGGGCTTCATTTAGGCTTTTATTCTTTATTTAAATAAAGACTCAAGGCCTGCACACATTAAATAACAAAACATTAGTAATAGTGCATGATTGTATAAATAAATATGAAAATGTGATAGTAAATGTGATGACAAATATGCATTTTTTACTACCTATCACACCCCCACACTTATCTTTTTGCTCGTCCTCGAGAAAAAATCAAAAAGAAAAAGAAAAAATAAACTAGCTAACTCACTTTTGTAGGAATCACGGTTGCACTTAGCATGTGCAACAAGCCGTTAAACCCTAGGTTACCCTAGAAGACGAGTGTTGTCTCGTGAGGGTTTTCAGCGGATTACACCCACAAAATCCATAAAAAGGAAAATATTTGAAATACGTTTGAAGAGACTAAGTAGTCTATAAGTTTTAGGATTATCATTTTTATTCATTCTTAAACTTAGTCTTTATAAAGTAAATTGTTACCCATTTTAGGTAAGGATCAAAATTGAATTTTTGTATAGTCTTTTTCGTTACCAAAAGTCATATGCATCCTTATGCATGTGTACTAAGAATTCCTTAACTTGGACTCTCATGCCTCTTTTTTTTATATATTTTTTTAATATGTATAACTCATCTAATTTTCTTTCGTGTAAGCATGAAGGCTTCTTGAGGCCCTCATACCTAACTAATTGACTGTTAGATGTGTTAGTACATATATATATAAGTAATTTTTCTTAGTTTCCTTAGGCTTTCTATTCCACCCATGTAGCAAACTTAAGGTCAGTGGCTCCCAAACCGGTCGATTTTAGGGCACCAGGTGAGAAAATACCCTGCAGACTCAAATTCGAGTGAACTAGGCCACAAAACTAAGGACTTTATTTTATTTAGAACTCACCTTTAGGCGTGAATACTTATGCTTCTTGAGGCACATGTATCCAGCTTAATTGGTGATATATATATATTTTTTAATTTGTTTCTTATATGAGGCACAAGGGTCTTTGTCTTAGAATCCTAGATATGCATTAGGCATGCACATTTCATTAAGGTAAAAATCAAGACTAATTACTTATTCAATTTCTCCTCCTATACCTAAAAATTAAACAATTTATTTATTTTGACTAAGTTTTTAGAAATCCTAATCATGATTTTCCTAATTCTTAAAACTAACTTAGATTTCTTTCAAAAGATAAGTCAAAATATTGTCCTTTTTATAAATTTTTTTAAATTTTTTTCTCTTTTTCTTTATTTTTTTAATTTTTTATTTTTGTTATGTTAGAACAAATAAAGAGAAAAAGAATAAAGAAAATTATATATATATATATATATATATATATATATATATATATATATATATATATATATATATTACTTTACATACCCTTCCCCCACACTTGTTTCATGCATTGTCCCTAATGTATGAATGAAATGCATGGATGCATGAATTGGCAGAAAGGTAAAGTTACCGATACAGTGGGTCAAAAAGACCCATGGCTGCATTTACTTCCGGAACTGATTCCAAAAAGATTTTAAGACGTTGACCATTTACCTTGAATGTATTGCCATTTTTCGGGTCGTAGATCTCTATGGCTCCGTGTGAAAACACAGTCTTAACAATGAAGGGCCCTGTCCATCTTGATTTTAACTTGCCGGGAAAGAGATGAAGTCTAGAGTTATAGAGTAAAACTTTTTGTCCTTGGACAAAAGTTTTTCTCGTGATGAACTTATCATGAAAAACTTTAACCTTATCCTTCGCAATTTTCGCATTGTCATATGCTTCGTTCCTCAATTCCTCTAGTTCAAAAATTTGCAATTTCCGAAGCTCACCGGCCTTATCTTGATCGAAATTCAGCTGCTTAATTGCCCATAAGGCCCGGTGCTCTAGCTCAGAAAGGTGGCAAGCCTTTTCAAAGACTAGTCTGTAGGGAGACATTCCTATAATCGTCTTAAAGGCAGTCCTATATGCCCATAGGGCATCCACCAATTTGGTGGACCAGTCCTTCCTATTCTGATTCACAATTTTCTCCAAGATGAGCTTGACTTGCCTATTGGAAACTTCTACCTGTCCACTAGTTTGAGGATGGTAGGGCGTAGATAACTTGTGAGTTATGGCGTATTTTCACATAAGAGCTTCAAAAGTTCTATTGCAAAAATATGTACCATTGTCACTAATTATGGCGCGAGGGGTTCCAAAGCGCGAGATGATGTTTTCTTTTAATAATTTGACAACAACTTTGTTGTCATTTGTCTTGTAAGGGACGGCTTTAACCCATTTTGATACGTAATCTACGGCCAACAAGATGTATTGGTGCCCAAACGAATTAGGGAAGGGTCCAATAAAATCAATGTCCCAAACATCGAAAAGTTCTACTTCTAGAATTGGATTTAGGGGCATCATATTTCGTTTGGAAATTCTTCCTATCATTTGACATCTTGTGCACGTTTTGCAAAACTCGAATGCGTCTTTGAACACAGTAGGCCAATAAAAGCCACTTTACAGGATCTTTTTGGCAGTTTTGCGGGGACCAAAGTGTCCACCGCAAGCAAACTCATGACAAAAGGCTAGAACACTTCTAGTTTCCTCGTTGGGGACGCATCTCCTAATAATTTGGTCGCTACAATATTTGAAAAGGTAAGGATCTTCCCACATGTAATACCGAACTTGAGACAAGAATCGGCATCTATCCTGTTTTGACCAATTAGGTGGTGTTTGGTTTGTGACTAAGTAATTTACTATGTCAGCAAACCATGGTTCCTTAGAGATGGCTAGAAGTTGTTCATCGGGAAAATTGTCATTGATGGGCAGTTCGTCAGAGGGTGCATTAGGCACGCGAGAGAGATGGTCTGCAATAACATTTTCAACACCTTTTTTATCTCAAATTTCGAGATCAAATTCTTGAAGGAGGAGGATCCAACGAATGAGTCGGGCCTTCGCATCCTTTTTTAGCATAAGGTATCGAAGTGCAGAATGGTCGGTGAAAATCGTGGTCTTGGTCCCAAGTAGGTATGGGCGGAATTTCTCCAAAGCGAACATTACTGCCAAGAATTCCTTCTCGGTTGTGGTATAGTTCATTTGGGCGTCATTAAGCGTCCTACTCGAATAGTAGATCACGTGCTGCTTGCTATCCTTACGCTGTCCTAAGACAGCACCTATCGCAAAATCTGAGGCATCGCACATGATCTCAAAAGGCTTGGACCAGTCCAGAGGTGAGATGATAGGTGCAGAAATAAGTTCCACTTTCAACTTTTCCCAAGCACTATTGCACCTATCGTCAAAGATGAAGGGCACATCTTTAGCTAGAAGGTTTGTAAGGGGTCTAGCAATTTTGCTAAAATCCTTAACGAACTACGGTAAAACCCAGCGTGTCCTAAGAAAGACCGAATGTCCTTCACGCATCATGGAATTGGAAGTTTGGCTATGATCTCCACCTTAGCTTTGTCTACTTTGATCCCTTCCCTAGATATCTCATGACCTAGGACAATCCCATGCTACACCATGAAGTGACACTTTTCCCAATTGAGGGTCAAGTTCTTTTCGGTGCACCTATTCAGCACTAGCTCCAAGTGATGGAGACATTGGTCAAATGAATTTCCATAGACAGAGAAGTCGTCCATGAAAATCTCTAAGAAGCGCTCGACCATATCAGAAAAAAGGCTTAATATACAACGTTGGAATGTGGCGGGGGCATTACATAGGCCGAAAGGTATTCGACGATAGGCAAATGTCCCAAATGGGCACGTGAACGTCGTCTTTTCTTGGTCCTCCAGGGCTATAGGGATTTGGTTATACCCTGAATAACCGTCCAAGAAACAGTAATACTCATGACCGGCTAATCGTTCCAGCATTTGGTCGATAAATGGGAGAGAAAAATGATCTTTCCTAGTGGCGGCGTTCAACTTGCGATAGTCTATGCATACTCGAACCTTGGTAGGCAATCGTGTTTGCACTAACTCATGCTTGTCGTTTTCTACCACAGTAAAGCTGGACTTCTTAGGGACCATATGCATTGGGCTAACCCATTCGCTATCGGATATGGGATAAATGATCCCATTATCTAACAGTTTCACTATTTCAGCTTGTACAACCTCTTGCATGAGTGGGTTTAGTCTACGCTGTGGATCCCTCTTCGGTTTAACCCCTTCCTCTAGATGGATTCGATGCTGGACTATCGTAGGGCTCAGTCCCTTGATATCTGCCATAGTCCAACCAATGGCTTCCCTATGTCTCCTAAGGGTTGCCAGTAGGTCTTCCTCTTGCCTATTAGTCAAATTGGATGCAACTATGACCGGTAACGTCTCTTGTTCACCTAGGTAGGCATACTTAAGATGTTTAGGCAAGGCCTTTAACTCTAATGAAGGAGGTGGCTCGATGGGTGGAGGTGTTAAGCTTGACTTTTCCATCTCTATAGAACTTAGATTTGCTACCCATTCAATCTCATCAAGATTGAGATCACTTGATTCTAACTCTTCCTCTTCCTCTGACTCTAGTGTGATCTCCTCATTGTGCTCACTTGTCATGTTTTCAATGAAGTTAACCTCAAGGGGTTGGTCAGTCATGTCGTAGGGATGCTTACCTAAGTTAAAAACATTGACTTCCTTGGTCATATCCCCAAAAGTCAATCTCATGGATCCATTTCTACAATTTATGATTGCATTTGCGGTTGCTAGGAACGGTCGTCCTAAGATGACGGGAGTTTGGGACCTAGGATTAGACACAGGTTGTGTCTCTAAAACAATGAAATCGACTGGGTAAATGAATTCTCCCACCCGTATGAGGACATCATTGATCTCTCCCTTAGGAACTTTGATTGAGCGATCAGCCAATTGAATAGTAACTTGGGTTGGGTTGAGTTCACCTAATCCAAGTTGTTGATATACTGAGACAGGGAGCAAATTAATGCTAGCTCCTAAATCGAGGAGTGCTCGATTGATTTCAGCTCGACCTATGGTGCAAGAGATGGTGGGGCAACCAGGGTCCTTGTACTTGACTGGGATCTGGTTGGACAATAGCTCACTAATGTTAGTGGCTAGAAAAACCTTCTTAGGCACATTTGTCTTTCTTTTCTTGGTGCACATGTCCTTAAGGAATTTGGCATAACTAGGGACCTGTTGGATGCATCAAGAAGTGGGATGTTGAGCCTAACTTGATTGAACACCTCTAGTAGTTTCTCCATATGTGCATTGTTGTTGCTTCTAAGCCTATTTGGAAATGGGGCTATAGGCTGGTGCACCTGTCCTGCTGACTTTTCAACTTCAGTTTCATTGGAGCTGGTGGAGACGGAGTGGAGCTAGATGGAATGGATGACTGAGATGGATCCTGTGGCATGGATACTCGATTATCAACTTGTTTCCCTGATCTTAGTGTATGAACCAAGTTACACTGGTTTGAGTCTTGAGCCTCATTGGCTAGCCTAGGATTCCTAGGATTTGGCAATGGTTGACTCGGTAGAGTTCCCCTCTGTCTCTCTTGTTGGTTCAATTGGATCTCTATCCTAGTTAAGACTTGAGCCAGCATGTCGTGGCTTTTAACTAGAGTGTCCACCTTTCTTTCCATATTTGAGAGTCTTGTCTCCATTTGTGAATTTTGGAAAGATGGTGGAGGATTTTGACTAGGGAAATTTTGTTGATAGGGCGGATTTTGGAAATTGTTGGAGAATTTGGGCCTAGTTTGATCATTGTTGCTTGGGCCCCATGAAAAATTGGGATGATTTCTCCAACCGGAATTGTAGGTGGGCGAATATGGATTGTTGGCGGGCCTTGTGAAGGCCGCATTCATATGTTCGGGCAAGCTTTGATGCGCGATAAATACGGGACATTCCTCGAACACATGGTTCATATCTTGACAATAAGTACAGCCCGCCGAAGGTGTTGGGCTGACTTGGTTCACAGAGACTGGTTCTTTCGTTTCAAGAGCTTCTAATCTTCGCATCACAGCAGCTAACTTAGCATCGGTTGCTATGTTGGCCTCAATGGAATGGATACCTCCTTTAGAAGAAGTAGGGTCATTAGTCCTAAATTTTTCCGGAGTTGGTTCCCATTGGATGGTATTATCAGCTAATTCTTCATATAATAACCATCCTTCATTTTCGTTCTTTTTCAGAAATCCTCCTTGGCACATGGATTCTAACAGCGTTTTAGTTTGATATTCTAATCCATCATATAGAACTTGGCAAAGTTGCCATTTCTCTATCCCATGGTGAGGACATTGGGAAGGAGGTCCTTAAAACGTTCGAAATATTTCCAAAAAGGTTCATTGGCTGTTTGCTTAAACTATAAGATGCTCTTCCTAATCAGTGCAGTCTTGTGGACGGGATAAAATTTTTTTAAGAAGGCCTTAGCAAAATTATCCCACGAAGATATTGAACCGGCCTCTAGACTGTAGAGCCATTTCTTTGCTAAATCTTTCAAAGCAAAGGGGACAAACCGTAGTTTGATGACATCTTCTCCTAACTTGGGTATCTTCATCATGAGACATACTTCTTCAAATTCCCTTATGAAGAAGTATGCATCCTCGGATTCAAGTCCATGAAATTTGGGAAGAGTGTTGATGTATTGTGGCTTGAGCTCAAATTGGTCAACGCCTTCATCGGTTAACTTGATGCAAGAAGAAAGAGAGGTTCTAATAGGATATAACCTATCTTGGAGTGACAGTGGTTGTGCCATGTGTGAGTCGGGCTTTTGCTCGGGTGGTGAACTAGTTCTAGTTAGCCTGGATGTAAGTGGGTCTCTCGACCAAGCAGACATGCACAATTAGCAAACAAGTTCACCCAATCAATCAATAAAAAAGAAAAACAAACAAAATTCCTAATCTAGGGTAAGCCTTGACCTAGACGACTCCTAACTTTAGACTATCCTTAGGAGGTATATTGCCGACCTTAACTACAAGTTAATGGCCAGGTAGGTGGCAAGACCGGTGGGAGGTTTTCCGTCAAAGACGTTCCTTAATTAAATAACCACCGATTTTCGGGCTTTCGGCCCTCAATCCCCTGCTTAGACACCGATTTGGCAAGAGTTAATTTTGAACAACTTTCCTCCTTCGGTCAATCTCCTAGTGAGTCCGAGTTAACCTAGGGCCAACGTCTAGTCAATTTTTACTTAAGGTTAGGGTTGTGAGTGTGACGGAGATGATTTGTGGGCCAAGGAAGGGTGATGAAATCCCCACCTTATCTTGTTAATGGGTTTTGCCCTTAAGATATTTTTGTATACGTGTAAAGCAGTAGAAAAGTAATCACTCAAAAAGCAGTAAATCAGCCAAGAGTGTTTCCTAATCTATATGCAATGCAAACGTACCTTGTCGCCAGCACTCTTCAACAGAAATAAAAAAAATTAAATAGACACGTGCCCTAGATGTAAGAGTCTAATTTTTTTTTTATTTATCAACAATGAGTTACTGTTATTTAGTTAGCAGTGTGCAAGTTTATCACAGAGAAAATTCTAACAGAGCAGTAAATCAGAATTGCAATTTGCAGCAACCTGCAGAAAACTGGGTAAGTAGTCAACTACTAAGGCCGCGAAAACGCGGCTTTTGCCATGGACCCGCGGCTCTATAGTAGGCCCTGTTGCTCTGCCTTCGAGGGCAGAGGCACAGAGTTGCTATGTGTCCTTGCTGCTGTTTAGTTTTCCTGTTTTCTGAACCTACAAACAAAAAGAATGAAAGAGTTAGTTTTGAGAAAATCGTGCCGTTCCTTCCCCGGCAACGGCGCCAAAATTTTGATTGAAATTGAGAATTTGTAAAGAAAAAGATTGAGTTGTAGAATTCTCAGTCTCAATGCTATCCGCTGCAGCAAGGGCCAAAGCGGGTCGATCCACAGGGAAGGATGCGATGCAAGCTTTTCGGCCGATTCCTCAGTATCTTCAAAATAAGACAAAAGAGATTAGATTTGAAATATATATGATTGGAGAGATGCGGTTTTACTGATCTTCTACCACAACCCATAGTGCAAGTTAAGGATATTGAACATCATCTTGAAATACATGAAATTGATCCTAGGTTTATTAGAGAAGATGCAAGCAAGAGAAAAAGATTTTAGAATCTTACTAGTTTGCACTCCTAAAAATCCAACACGTTTTCATCCTAATATCTAAGTACGGCGTAAGAGAAGTTTTACCTTGAAGTTACGCTGTCAAAGTTCTTAAGCATGAAGTGTGAAGAATTATTTAAGGGTGTAACCTAGATTAGAAAGCTAGTCATCAATTTAATCTTCAAGCAATTTACCTTAAATCTAGGGTTTCTAAAAAGTGTTATCAATCCGATCAATTCTTAACTGTTTTAGGGTTGTTTAAGAATTCAGCAAACCACAATAAGGAATTAGTTCATCATTTTTTATCTTTTCAATTTATTTTTTTTATGTTGTTTAATAAGAAGGATTGCAAAAAAGAAAGAAAAACAAGAGATAGATCGCAGAGAAAAATCAAATTAAAAGACAGTAATTGAAATGGCAAAGAGGTAACCTTTATTCGAAAATATCCTCCAAATACAAAGCTCCTTCTTCTCCACAATGTGCTTAAAATGAAATTACAATTTGCAGAAATTTAAAGAGAAAGCTAAAGAAACCCTAATCTCCTCGTCTCTGGATGGCCCTCTCTGTTGCGTCTGCAGGGGTATTTATAGGCGCTGGAGGAAGTAGAGTCCCGATAAAACTCAGCCAAGAAATCTGGTACGCAGCCTTATCCACATTGCCGCGGAAATGCGGCTTTTGCCGCGTTTCCGCGGCCATTTTCTTATCCCTGGCCGCGCGCTTTTGCGCGTGGCCTCCTCTGGTCCATCCATCTGGGCGTATCTATCTGGCTCTGACATCTAGACTCTTTAATTTGAGATTTCGGGATAACTTGAAAATCAAGTTACCCTAAATTCAAATCTCTTCCCAAAACGAATTTCATCCTTGCACTCTATTTATCCTCATCCACCAAGCATTTAGGGTTGAATAGAATTCTATCCTTTCCCTCTTTCTAGTGTTTGCAATTTTCGTACTTTGTAATTGCAATTCTGACATTTGGTAATTGCACTTTTGATCTTGGGCTTGGACATGGGCTTGGACATGGGCTTTTGGGCTTCATTTAGGCTTTTATTCTTTATTTAAATAAAGACTCAAGGCCTGCACACATTAAATAACAAAACATTAGTAATAGTGCATGATTGTATAAATAAATATGAAAATGTGATAGTAAATGTGATGACAAATATGCATTTTTTACTACCTATCAGTAAGATGGCAGAGATGTCCTCATAGGATAGAACCTATCCTATAGGATATTGATTTTGCCATGTTTGGATTGGGTTTGGGTGGTGAACTATTTCTAATTAGCCTAATGTAACTGGGCCTTTCGACCAAGCTGACATGCACAATTAATAAAAACAAGATCTCCCAGTCGATAAAAAAAAATAAATCAAATTTATTCTAGGGTAGACTTAGACCTAGATGACTCCTAACTGTGGATTATACGTAGGAGGTATGTTGCAGTAATCTAACCACGAGTTAATCAATCAGGTAGGTGACAAGATTGGTGAGAGGTATCCGCGCAAAAGTGAGGGCGTTAATTAAGCCAAACCACTAACCTTCGAGATTTTGCCCTCAATCCCCTACCGTAGTCATCAATTTGGTAAGAGTTAAATTCTAATAATTTTCTCCTTAGGACATTCTCCTAGTGAGTCTGAGTTGTCCTAGGGCCAATATCTTGTCAAATTTTAGGTTAAGATTGGGTTGTGAGTGTAATGGATGTGGTTTGTGAGTCGAGAAAGGGTAATGACTTCTCCACCTTATCTTGTTTACAGAATTTGCCTTTAAGTCATTTTAGGTGCACGTGTGAAAGTAGATAGATAAGAATTCACTCAAAGTAATTATAAATCAACAAAAAATGCTTCCTAATTTAAATGCAATACAAACATACCTTGTTTCCAGTACTCTTCAACTGTAATATAAGTAAAACAAAAATAAACACATGCCCTAAGATGCAAGAATCGAAATCATTTTTTAAGTTAAACAATCAATCAATTGATGTTGAGTTTATAATATTCTGCAGAATAGTCAAACAGGTAAACTAATAATTAAAATGTAGATTTTGCAATGCGAAGCAGCCCTGTAAAAGATTGTCAGTAGTGCCTACCAAAGAGCTGCATTTTGCTGAGATAGGGGCTCTGCTTTGAAGGCAGAGTCCCAGAGCCAATTTTGTGTGCCTTTCTACACTTCTGCACGCAAAAACAGAGAAGTTAATTAGTTAAAAGAACAAACTGTACCATTTTCTCCTCAACAACAGTGCCAAAATTTGATTGACAAAAAGAGAATTTAGGAAGTGTTTATCTGATGTGTGATGTGTTGGCCCAAAGGCCTTCCACCCTAGTTTTGATGATGATTAACTCATGTAGTTATGTTTACTAATAATCTTGTGATTTTAAGTTTCAGATCATTAGCAAGATATTAGTTGGTGATTGCTTCAAAAAGATGAGTTTGGAAGCCTTCACTTGGTGATTCCCGTGCCCGAGCATCAAGATCTTACCTTTGCACTCGGTGGATCACGTTTGGGATCGAGTCGACTTGAAGAAGGAGATCGTCAAGAAGACTTAGGTATCCATAGTTTAGATAGTGTGTTTTAGATCTATTTGTAAAGCTTAGTATAGTTGATATGCTCAAGTGCACAAACACACATGTTTTATGTTTGGTGTTTGGTTTTCATGAATAGATTGATCAGAACAAGTTTAAATAGTTTATATGTATAATAGATGTATTCTAGTTATACATGCATGCTTAAACTTCCTATACAAACTTATTTTGACTATCCTATTCATGTTTAGAAAAATCCAAGTTTGATAAAAATACATGTTTTGGTTACCAAAATGTTAAAACACAAAAATAGTTCATATTGATTGATATTTGAGCTAAACTTTTTATCACATGTTTACATATCAATGCAAAATAATAAAACTATTTTTGGGTATTTTTACAAAACTTAGAAAGATTTTCTAAAATATGTTTAACATGTGTTTCTGTCCCTGAACAGTGGCTGAAAGGCCAGGTCGGCCGACCGCACGGGTCGATCGCACCTAAGGCCGGTCGACCCATGAGGTCGACCGACGTGCACAAGCCTGTGCACGTTTGGCAGCCACAGGGACGGTCGGCCGGGCGGCCGACCCGATCTGGGAGCTCTGCTCTCTGTTTATTTGGGTCGACCGGGCGGTCGACCGGGTTGCCCCAACGGTCACATTTCTGACCGTTGGCGGTCGGCCGGGCCAGCCGACCGGTAGCCTGTCAGGCTGCCAGATCAGCCTAACGGCTAGTTTTCTGATGGGGCTATATATACCCCATCTCTTTGGGGATTTTGATAAGACTTTTGAAAAGAAAAATACCAGAGTTTGTTTTGTGTTTAAACAAGTTTTTAAAAGAGTTTAAGTGCCAAAAAGATTTCATCTTTATTGTTTTTCAAGGGTTTTGGAAAATCAAAGAAAACTAGGTTTTTGGGATATTGTTTTGGATTTTCATTTCTATCATATACAAGAGATTTCCCAAGTAATTTTTCTTTGTGATTTGCTTTCCAAAAACACCTTGATTCCACACTTGAGCTATCTTCTATCCTAATCTATTTAGAATCTTTTTGTTTGTGAAAAAGGAGAGATTGTTTGTGGTTGAAAGAGACCACCCATTGTAAACCCTCATTATTTGGTTTCTCCCTCTTTGGTAGAGGTTGAGGTTGTGGATTTGAGGTGATTGGTTTGCTCCCTCTTTGGTAGAGGTGGAGATTGGTGTTTACTCCCTCTTGGTGAGGTGGAGTTGGTTGTTGGTTTGTATCCCTCAAGTGTGAGGTGGATTGGTTGTTGTTTGGCTAAGGGCCTACCCCTCTTATGTGAGGTGGTGTTTGTATTGAGAGAGGAGTTTGGTACTCCTTGTGTTGTAACAAATCCTCTTCGGTAGAGGTTCCCTCGGTGGGAGATAGTGGATTGGAAATCCTACACGGTGGTGTAGGCGGGGATGTAGAGCTAGGGGCTCGAACCTCGAAACATATCTTGTTGTTAGCGTTTGATCCACTTGTCTCTCTAAATCTCTCTCTTTATATTGTGCAAAGCATCATTCACATCATACATATCATATTTGCTTGTGTATTGCCTTGCATCTTTCATATTGCTCATCCTTATATGCTTGGCTTGATTGTGTGTGTGCCTCACTTATACTTAACCACAAAAGCTTCACATAGCACCTCAACCCATTCAAGGGGAATCGAGAGGAGTTAGTCCAGAGCCCTTCACGGGGAATTCGGCTACACTTGTTGGTTGTATTAAGTGTGTTGCAAAATTTGCATTAGCTTCCGCATTTAGCGCATTTAGTTTCTAGATTAGCAAGTACACCTATTCACCCCCCTCTAGGTGTGCTTTCAAGTGGCATTAGAGCACTTTCATGATGAACTCCGAATTCTTGCAATTTAACTGTAGTAGTAATGGCTATAGGGGTCGATTCTCAGGGAGAGATGTGATGGAAGCATTTCGATGCAATATTGTTCTTAGAAGAAAGTAGTTATTTGGTAAAAAGATTGGTTTTGTTTTAATTATGAGAAAAGATCATAGTCCACTAATCATCTACCACAACTTACTAGTCCATGAAGATTAAACCTCATGTTGAATCATAAAATATCCTGAGAAAAATCTACTTCAGGTAAGATATAAGATGAAAAGCTAACCATAATTACAATGAGTCACAATGCCGATTTTACCGTGGTTTTCTTTTCGATGATGCAATGTTCACAAAACCATTTTGTAGGTTTTGGTACCTTTTAATAAATATTGCTTTGCAAGAGTTTGCAGAGACTTTTTTCATGTATGTCTGAGCCTCATATATCAAAGCCAGATGCAATCATTATCTGAATATATAGAAGTCGCCACTTATTCTAACCGTACTACCCTTTAAATAGTAAAAGTTACTGCGTCAGATACTCTTTAAAACAATCATCGAGCCTCTAGTCTTCTTGAGAATGAAATCACCTAGAGGGAGTGAATATGTGATTGCTAAAAGATCTATGGCAAACAATGCGGAATTAAAACAATTAAAGATATTTATCATAACAAAGAGCAAGGAATAATCCACACAATTAAAAACATTAAAACACAAGATATAGCTAGCATGATAAAATGATTGAGTTGAGTAAAGAAAGAGAGAAAGCAATCGCAAACGCAGAAATATGTTTTGAGATTCGAACTACTGCTCTACATCTCCTCCTTCACCGCAATGAAGGATTTCACTATGCTATGATCTTGCAAGATCACCAACTCTACACAATCGAACCCACAAATCCTCTCAGTCCATACCGTAACACCTACAATCACGAACTCACAAGCTTGTTTGAGGCTGCAATCTCTACAACACTTGAATACATAAAATAAAGTGATCTAGGAGAGATCACTAAATAGCTCACAACACAATCATATAACTAAGGTAAGGATTTAAAGCTCAGAGATTGAATGTGAGTGAAGAAACAAAACTTGAAAATACTTGGATGTGAAATTTGGGCTCAAACTGAAATTCTTTTGAAAATTCCCTCTAAAATGATTAAAAATCTTAGAAAGTATGTTTAGCAAAGGTTCTTGAGGTTTTTCTACAATCCTCCTATTTATATAGGGTCAAAACAGTAGAGAAAAACTCAAAATACCTGTTGAGAATTAAACCAAAAAAGACAGATTAAAAATAGTCATTTGAGCTTAATAAGGCAATTAACAGCCTGTCGGTCGACCGACTGGTTGATCGCCAACGGTCAAATTTTTGACCATTAGGGATCGCGATCGACCAAATCCAACAGAGAGCTTTGTGAGTCTCAGTTGGTCGATCTCCCGGTCGACCGATGATGACAAGCAGAACAAATCCTAGCACGCGGTCGACCGCTCGGTCATCCGACGTGCACAAGTATTTACTTATGCACGGCGTGCAAAATTGGTTGACCACTTGGTCAACCGACAGAGCAATTAGCTCTGAAGGTTGGTTGACCGGACGATCGACTGGCCAAAAGGCCAAAGTTGAAGTAATGAAATATTTTGAAATACACTTTGATTTTTCATCAAAATATTTTGATATCTCTTTACAGAACAAAGTTCATGGATATATTTTGAAGCTTAAATATATGTGATCCTATGTCAATACAAAATGTAAAATGTAGAACTTATATTTTGCAAAAGTGAAAATTCCTTTTGATAAATTTATTTTTCGAAAATGAATTTTGGAAAATGATCTAAACTTGTTGAAATTCTTTTCAAGAATTTACAAATGAAAACACAATAAATATATATATATTTTGTATGTGTGAATCTCTTGAGCTATCAAACTGCTAAACTTGGTTTTAATAAATGTAAATCTCACATTGATAAATTAAAAAATAAATTTTCTTGATTACTTCAATCTTGCAACTTTCTCGATTTTTTGAGTTTAACTCCAAAGTTGAGTGCTATAATTTATTTAATACTTTAGCTCTTGGATCACTTTGAAGTTAGCTTCAAAAAATTTGTGAGTCTTTTGGAGAAGTTAAACATATGATTGAAATACTCTTTAAAAATCTAAAATTTATATAAATAAAAAGTCATTATATAAATAACTATAAGAGATTGTCATCATCAAAACTAGAGTGAATGACCTTTGGGCCAACAATCTCCCCCTTTTTGTTGATGACAAAACTCATAGAGTTATTTTAAATAAATATGAAAGAGGCTTCAAGTGTAGCTCCCCTAAACACATGCATATATTAACTATGACAATTAAGCTCAATGCAATAATTTAAAGCATATGTATATGATAGTTAACATGTAAGTTCTATGCAACATATTCATGTATATAAGGATATAGATATACAAAATAGTATGCGCAAATAATTCCCTCCAATCATCCAAACCACCATCCTCCAAAACAAAAAAGCAATGGATGATTACATATAAAACCATATAAGAAAAAGTGCATATCAACCATCGAAACAAACCAATCTCAATAGGTTAACTCATGATAAAAGCATATAATATGAATTAGCATCACATAGAACAAAAACTATACCATAGCCTACAATTAAAACTATATCAGAGCATACCAAAGTCATAATCACAATTCATCACATCACAACTCAAATAATTCCACAAATATACGAGTTTAATACAAAACCATATAACCCGAGTTTTCAAGTACTGAAACAAAGTATAGAAAATACTGAATATGCAAAATAACTTCTAGCATCTACAGATCTCCACAGCTTCTTCTCCCCATTTTTATCAACAAAAAAAAGTGAGGAAAAAGGAGCAACTCACTCATTTGGGACATCCGGGAGGAAATTCTTGTCGGCGTAAAGTGAATCATTGGGCCTATTGATGATCAAATGAAACATGCCAACAGGCTCAGAAGGCAAGACGCATGGCGCGAAGGGAAACCCTCGACAAGAAGAGGATGAGTATGACCAAAGGCATGGGCTGAGGCCACTCATGCCGAGCAAAGAAACAATTCACACAAGCTTGATAATAATGCTGTGATGAACAAACATAAGTAAGTATGTTCTTAAACTCTTCCTAGTAGCCAAAATCTTTGCTGCATCCTCTGATTGTCTTTGGGACATAGCAGTCATCTGCTTCATCAGGGCAGTGTAGGAATCTGCAGAAGAAGATGAAGAACCAGAGGCAAACTAAGGTGGAGGCTGAGTATAAGCTCGAGTCCAGGATTGCATCCTCTTTAAGAAAGTACGATCGATATCAGTGGGTAGTATCACTGGAAAGGTCAATCTTGAAGTATATAAGAGTACGATCAATATCAAAGGAAGGAAGATGAGTAATAATCATCCATAAGGGAGATTTTTACTCAGAATCATAAGAGGCTTAGATAGCATAAAATTTATGACGAGCTTTGATATATTGACTCTAATGTCTTTAAGAAGACAATAGATTAGAAGAGGTGCACACCTCCGAACGTGACTGTACTCACTCGATTTAGGCAGAAGATTGAAAACACAATCTTAACTAGAACTTAGACGATGAGAGTATAATACTTTACGTCCTCGTTCTTTACTAAGCCAGGGTTATCATCGTTATGCAACAATCGAGAAGTGGTGAGGAAAGACTCACCGACAAGAAATTCAAAACCATCAAAGTCAAGATGAAAAATATCAGCACCCTCACATGATAAATGAAGATTCGAGTGAATCCTTCAAGTGAGATGTCTATATCAAAATTCTTGACTCAAGAATGGATGATGTTTCCACGAAAAGATATATTGGAGTAGAATAACTAGATAGTTTGAGATAAACCTGCTGTTTGATAGAGATGAATAATTCTAAGGAATTAGCTCTAAGAATGGTTGCAATGTTTAGGTGCTCAAAGTCCGCATGCACAAATCTCCCTCAAATAATTTGTTTCATAGAAAAGATGAAATACTTATATCTAGCATTCTCAGAAACAAAGGGCCATGAGAAGATGACTTGGGTCAAGAGTCAGTTTTCTTTGATTTCTTAGGTTTATCTGTTGACCCATGATTGCAATCACTAGTTTCTTATTTTGATGATAACAAAACTTATGTAGTTATTTAGTACTAATCAAGTTTTGAGCATTTAAGTACTTTTCATGATTCAAGAGGATTCAAACTATTTCTTCCTCAAAAGAAAAGTGTTGATATCTCAAGTTTACTCAAGAATGGGATTCAAGTTAGTATAATCAAGATTGATGTTTTGAAAAAGCCTACCTGAAGACTGCTTGAAGAATGTAGTATAATCAAGATTGATGTTTTGAACCTATATAAGAAAATAGTTTGTTAAAATGTAGAATGTAGAATTGATACTCAAGAAGTCTTACATACAAAATACAAGTTTTCATATCTAGTTTTTGTTTTCCTTGGTATTTCACTAAACTAGCTTTTCATACATGTATATATTATTCAAAATTTCATATCCTGTTTTCAACATGTATTCCTTAGCCTATGTGTTGCCCCAAACCAAATTTCAAAATTGTTTGAAATATTTAAAAATGGATTCTATCATAAATTCTTTCCTATAAATTGGTTTTTGTGTTGGTCGGTCAACCAACCGGTCGACTGTTCTAGTGCAGCATATTTGCACTACTGCCTATCGACTGACCGTTTGTGCACATTTCTAGTGTACACATTATCGATCGACCGACCGTGCGACCGACCGGTCGACCGACAAAGGCTTGAAGTGTTTTGGTCAGACTTTGGTTGGCTGGTCGGTCGACTGAAAGATTTTTCTTTACCTTTGTTCTCTGTTGAGTTTGAACGACGGGCCGGTCGACTGACGCTCAACAATTATTTTTGAAATTTAGCCTGCTGGTCGACCTACCAGTCCAATGATGTCTGACTAGTTTACAGTTCTGCATTATTATATCACATTTTTCTACCAATTTATGAATAAAATGTCGGTCTAAATCATGTTTTGGTCTCTCTTGTAGATAATCAAGACAAGGAGGGCAAAAGGGTAATAAGAGCTTAATTAAACCCATTTTCGGGTAATTAAATTCGCGTTTCTTGGAGGCCAAGCACGTGATCTTCTAGAAGTTATATTGAACCTAGACCCTTGCGTACGTCAGACGAATATACAGATGAAAATAGCCGAATCTGAGCATATCTAGAAGGTCCTCAAAGCGCCGCGAATCCTCGCACCAAAACCAGGGACCTAGGTCCCTGGTATTGCCGCAAAACGCGGCAATAACCACATTTTCGCCGCAATTTGGTGGGGCCACGTGTCGAACTTAGACGCGTGGCCTTATCTCGTCTTATATAACCCACCTTTGCCTATAAATGCTGCAGGGTTTGCCCGAAACGCAAGCAGATTGAGGATTTATGCAGATTGAGGATTTATGCTAAGTTTTCTTTCTTTTAGTGTAGGGTAGTGTAGGTGCTCTTCTTCTTTTCTTTTGTATTTTTATTTCTTTTTAGATCATGTATTAAGTCAGAGAGATTCAGAGAGAGAAAGAGAGAGACTGATGAAATAGATGGTGACAATCTATATAAAGGTGTCTCCTTTCTTCTCCATTGTAATCTACTCCATCTTCTACATGATGCTTGGCTAACTTCTTCTCATGGTAATCTAACTACTAACCACTAACCATCTAACCACTTACTTGATAATCCACATGAATCTAGTAGCCTCTACAAGGCCTTACTCTTGCAAGAGCCATTGATGGTTCATGATGATAGATTCTAACATTTTAACATTTCTAACATCTAACCCACTAATTTTCTAACTTGCAATGTCTTCTTTATTTCATGATCACCTCTAACCAGTTTTGATGAATTAATAGTAGCTTGTAACTTGTTATGTGGTATGGATGTGCTGTTTAAGTATAGAAGAACAATCTTATGGGCCATGCTCTATATCGTCTCTTGAAGCCAAGGATTAGTGATGGACAAGGATCCATGTGAGGCAACTATCACTAAGAGGTTAGCATGATTAGTGGAGCAATTAGTAGTTAGTAGCCATGAGTTTTCTTTTATCTTTGTTTTGAAAATCATTTCCAAAATCCTTTTATCATTTCCTTCAATATTTTCACCACCTTCTTAGTTCATCTTAGTTTCATCTTCTTTTCTATTTTATTTTTCAAACCACTGCTCATTTATTTTTACATCGTCGTTTCATCGCCTTCTCCACCTATCACTTCTGAATTTCTTTTCTTTTATTTTTTTCATTCTTTAAACAAAGAAGAACTGTTAACATAACACGTGAATAAAAACTGTTAATGCTTCTATCGACTCCCATCCTTGTGGATTCGACCCATTGAGCCAATGCTATAACGGAAGTATCGAGGGAACATTAGCACACATATACAATTACATTGATTTCATAAAAACATGTTTTTAAGTGCTAGTTCCGCCCCGATCAAATTTTTGGCGCTGTTGCTGGGGATGGGAATGGTTTTGATTTTACGTTTTTGTTAACATTTTCTTCTCTGTTTTGGTGTGCAGGGCAATTTTTACAGATTCTTTGCATTGCAGAAGGCCACCCTTGCTTGCCACTCTCTGCTCTAGAAAGCAAAAAGCTTGCTTCTAGAGCCTTGCCACGGAAATCAAAGCAAAGCCGCACAAGCGTGGCAATTTTGTGGCAATTGTATTTTGTCTTTTGTAGGGATTTTGCAAGTTGCATATATTGTTATATTCTTCTGCTAATTATTCTGCTTTGATTTCCTGACACACTTTAATAAACTAAAGAACTAAAATACGGTATTTGGACACTTTAACATGGTTTAAACATTTACATTTAGGCACGTGTCAATTCAATTCCAATATGCTGTATTTTGTTTTGTTGTTGTGATTTGGACTGAGGTGTATATATGACATTACATATAGCATAGGACAAACACATGGGTAATTTACACGCTTTGTGTTATACTCTTGTCAATATTGCATATTTGCACAAATTAGACTTAAGGGCAAAACCCATACAAGATAAGGTGGGGATTTCATCACCCTTTCTTAGCCCAAAAATCACCTCCCCACTCACACAACTCAAGCCCTAATAAAAATTGATAGACGTTGGCCCCTAGGGACATCTCAAACTCATTAAGAGATTGACCGAGGGTGAAACTTGTTTTGGAACTTACTCTTGTGAAATTGGTGTCTAAGATTGGTGATTAAAAGGTTACACCTCGAAGATATCGTGGTTTGACGTAATTAAGGCCCGTTGCTTACGCACGGATACCTCCCATCATATTTTGCCCCTACCTGGCCGATTAGCTTGTGGTCAGATTCATACAACAAGCTCCCTCGGGTAATCGATCAGTTAGGAGTCATCTAGGTCTAGGTCTACCTTAATATAGGCTTGGTTTTGATTTTTTTCTTTTCTTTTTGTTTGTTGTTTGCTTTTTCTTTTTTGTTTGTGATTGTTTGTGAAATGGAATTCAACAGTAACAATTCTTTCAATCCTAATATGAATCTATATTTCACACTGACCCCATTTGTTTTGGATAATTCCAACCCGACTTTGTACAATATGAACCAACCAAATACACCGAGTTTGATTTATCCGAATCAATACAACCCATACCCCCAGTCTTATAACCATAATTTTCAAAATAATTTTCACTCTTCACAGAGTCAATGAGGATTCTCCTCCCCCGAGTCAAATTTTCAACCACCTTATACATAATCTTCACAATATTCACAATATTCATTTTTCAATTTTGCTTCCTATACTCCTTTTCTAGAACCATCGATTGAAGAAAAATCTGCATTAGAAAAGAGTATAGATGCCAACCTGCAAGCGGCCGAGCGACAATTTCAGAAAATGATGGCCTCTCTAATTCCACAATATTTTCAAGAGTTTTACTCAGTTCCACTTCCTTATAATGAACAACCATCTGCACTGAAAACGAGTAAGGAACTCTTGCGTGAGTCCGAGCCACAATGTCAAAACATGTTGGATTCACACTCTTCACAAATTTTCCAAAACTAAGATTCCTACACTCCCTTTCTGGAACATTCACTTGAAGGAAAATCACATATAGAAAAGAGTATAGAAATCTTGTAGGAGTCTGCATTACAATTTCAAAATTCTTTTTCTCAGTCTATTGATAGGTTGGAAACACAATTGAGTCAATTGGTCAATATTTATAGAAATGAGAAACTCTCTCTTATTAACCTTTGACCAATTCAGATATCTCTAAGTCTATCAATTTGACCCATGACTCTTGTTGTTTTGGAAACCAAAATCCCTACACTCTTTTTCTAGAGCATTCACTTGAAGAAACATCACATCTAGAAAAGAGTATAGAAATATTGCAGGAGTCCGCACTATAATTTCAAAAATCTTCTGCCCAGTCCATCAATAGGTTAGAAACACAATTGAGTCAATTGGTAAGCATTTATAGGAATGAGGAAACTCTATCTTATCAACCTTTAGCCAATTCAGCTATCCCTAACTCTATTGATCTGACCCAGGACTCTTATCATTTTGGAAACCAAGATTCAATTTCAGCACACCCATCTGAACTTGACCAAACTTCAAATGTTGAAAATCCCATTAACATTTTAATAAGTTATCCTTTTCCTGAGATTGAACTTGAGCATGAATATGATCCTAAATCTCAACTTGGTAATTCAATTTCACTGCCTGATTTCATAATGACTGAGGTCTTTTTACCTGATTTCAGTCTTTTTTTCGAGTCAAAATTGGATCCTGTGCCAATCCATCGTGAAATTGAATCACCAATCTTTTATGATCAACAAATTGAACTTGACCAATTTCATACTTTTGAATGTCTCATTGACAAATTAGCAAGTTCTCATTTTTATGAAATTGAACTCAATAAGGACTGTGACTTTGATTTTCAAATTTGTGATCCAGTTCAAATTCCTAAATCAATATTGACTCCTATTTCGCTACCCAATTTGAGCAACATTTTAGAGTCAGCTTTGGTTCCCATACCTGTCATTCTTGAACTTGAATCACCAATCTCAGAGAGTCACATTCCATTGTGGGAAAATAAATGTGGACTTGAGTTTCAGCTTCTTGATTTGGACCCACTTCCTGAACTAATCTCGACTTCAGAACCTTTACTTGACATAAGTCAAATTCCTGAGTCAGTAGTTATTCCTGTGCTTCCTGAGTCCAAATCAATCATTTCATCTTTTCATACTCTATTTTGGGACAAAGGTGTTGATAAAATTGACTATGAAATTATTTTTAAAATTTGAAAATTAGATGGGGTAAATTTTTTAATAAAAATCATTCATATATACATCATAATAATGGGTTGTATTATAGAGGTCTCTGGTGGGTTCCTCTGGACTCCACGCAAATTGGATTGGGCCGCATTTCGTGGACCAATCAGACCACCACCGGAACCACCACCTTGAGGTGATTTTTCCCTCCCTCTATTTGTTTCATGCATACATACATCACGATGCATTGAGGACAATGCATGAGATAAGTGTGGGGGAGGGTTTACTAACATAGATTTTTTTAGATTTTTTTCTTTTACACTTCTTTTAGGATATTCTTAAAATTTTTCTTTTGTATAGGATTTTTCTCTTTCTTTAAAAACTTTTTGAAATAAGAGACAAAGTTTTGATCTATTTTTAAGAAAGTTAAGATGATCTTAGAAATTAAGGAAGCCTTGATTATAACATCTTAAACCTAGTCGAAATAATAGATCTTGTTTAAGATTATAGGCTAAGTAAGATAAATTAGAGAGATAATTTTATCGTGAATTTTTGTCTTAGATAGTATGCACTTCACACTTACACATTTTTGGGATGGAAACAAACACCTAAAATGCCAAAAAGTAAAAAATAAAAAAAATAAAAAAATAAAAAATAAAAAGAAAAATATATATGGTATAAATGAATAAAAAATCACTTATTAAGCTGGATAATTATGCCTTAAGAAGCATAATTATTCACGCCTAAAGGTGGTAATAAAGAACAAATAATCTCTCTTAGTTTTATGGCCTTGTTTACTGGAGTGCTTAAACCCGAGGGATGTTTTCTCATCTGGTGCCCTAAGACTGTCTGGTCTGGAAGTCATCAGTTAAAGGCTCACTACCCGGGTGAACTAGAAAGCCTAATAAAACTAAGGGAAGAAAAAAAAGAAAAAGTAAAAAAAAAATATAAATAAATGGCTTGATAGTTAGAATTGAAATCCCAGAACTCTTCACTGTCACAAAGTGCATATTATCTAGGTTTTATGAAAGATAAATATTCAATCCAATTTTGAATTCTTACCTTAATTGAAGACAAGATATTGTATATAGACTAAGTTTAAAGGAGAATAATTTTTGATGGACTTATGATCTTAGATCGCTTATATTTTTACAAAAATATTTTGTAAACTTGTCTCTCTTTCAAAAATGCTTTTTCAAAATACTAACATTTCTCTTCTTTCTTTATGGATTTTGTGGGTGCAATCCACTGAAATCCCTCAGGAGACAAAACTCCTCCTTTAGGGGTAATCTAGAGGTTTAACGGCTTGTTGCACGCGCTCAGTGCAATCGCGTCACCTGCAAAAGTGGTATAATAAGGTTTCTCTTTTCTTGTTTTGCTCGGGATGAGCAAAAGATAAGTGTGGGGGTGTGATTAGCCTACAGTTCTGCATTATTATATCATATTTTCTCACCGATTTATGAATAAAATGTCAGTCTAAACCATGTTTTGGTCTCTCTTGCAGATAATCAAGACAAGGAGGGCAAAAGAGTAATAAGAGTTTAATTAAACCCATTTTCGAGTAATTAAATCTGCATTTCTTGGAGGTCAAGTAAGAGATCTTCTAGAAGATACATTGAACCTAGACCCTTGCACACGTCAGATGAATATACGGATGAAAATACTTGAACCTGAGCATATCTAGATGGTCCCCAAAGCGCCGCGAATCCCTGCACCAAAACCAGGGACCTAGGTCCCTGGTATTACCACGAAAATGCGACAATAGCCGCGTTCCCGTGGCAATTTGGTGGGGCTTTTAACAAATATCTAAAAATATACAAAAATAGTACAAAATATAATTGTTATCATCAAAATAAGTTCCAACAAGATCTGCTTCTCGATCTCCAAAAAATGACTCATAAATCAATTCCTAGAACCAGCTTGGATGAAGTAGACACTCAAAGTTGTTTGGAGAAGCTTTGAGAATGAAGAGAATGAAAAACCAAGCCTTGAAAAAATTGGACGTGGAATGTAGCTCAAGGAGAATTTTTCTTCAAAAATTAGTCTCAAATGTTTTCTAAAATAGTGTTCTTCAAATCTTAATAATTCTTAGGGTTTAAATCAATGTACCCCTATTTATAAATATCTAGGAGAGATTAAATCCAAAATAGCTGTTTTGGATTGGCTCAGAAAAAAAACAAAATAAAATATAATCATTTGGGATAAATTCAGGCTTTAATCAGTATGTCGATCAACCGGACGGTCGACCAGCAATGATCAAATTTTTGGTTGTTGGTGGTTGACAGTCAACCGGTCGGTCAATCGTCGAGGCACAATTAGTGACCCAAAGCACATGGTCGATCAGTTGGTCGATCGGTGTGCACAAGCTTCCACTTGTATTGACCGTTCATAATTGGTCGACCGGGCGGTCGACCGGTAGAGCAAGTTTGCTCTACCAGCGGTCGATTGTGCGGTCGACCGGCGCTAGGTCAAAACTAGTGTCTTTGAAAGTTCTAAAATACATTTTGATTTTTTTCACAACCTATTATAAATTTCTTTTACAAAACATAGCTCATGAATATATTGAAGCTAAAAGCATGTGTGATACTGGATCAACACATAAATAAAATATAGAACTTGTTTTTTGGAGAAAAAGAAAATTCTATTTTGTAAAGTCTAGGTTTCAAAAAACATTTTGAAATTCTGTTTCGAAAAAGAAAATTCTTTTTTCAGAAATATAGATCAAAACACAGAAGTATAGAAGTGTTTGCGTGTGTGTGTGTATGTGTGACTCATGAGCTTCTCGATCATTTAGGTTGATTTTAACATTCTAATTCTTACACGACTAAAACGAACAAACATAATTGTTTTTTTGCTTCTTATCTTGATCCTTCTTTAAACTTCAAGCTAGCTTTCAATCAAAAGTGCTATAGGTGCTTTAGGTTCTTTTATCTTTGAAGATAGCTTCTAATGTTGTGAGTCTTGAGTGAAGCTAATTGTTCCTTAGATTTTTCCTGAAACATAACTTACAAATATTTATTAGTAAAAAATAACCTCACGAGTTCCATCATCATCAAAACTAGGGTTAAAGGGCTTTGGCCAACAATCTCTCCCTTTTTTTTGATGACAAAACTCATGGAGTTATTTTACATAAACCTGGAGAAACTTCAAGTGAAGCTCCCCCTAAACATGTGCACATATGAAAATTCATTTTAAGTTCAATACAATAGTTAAACTATACTTATGGGATTTGTATAGAGTGAGCACTAAGCATAACATTCATGCATGCATAGATATAAATATGCAATAAGGGTATGCACAAATGATTTCCTCCAACCATCCAATCTATCAACCTTCCAAAAAGAAGGGATGATTATAAAATATTTGATTGCCAAAAAGAATACAGAGAATATGAAAAGTTTATGTGATTGGTTTTGACTTTGAATCTTTCGCAATTTAACCGTATAACGAGGACTATACAGGTTGAACCTCAGGGAGAGATGTGATGGAAGCATTTCAATATTATTATTTTCTTACATCTTCTTCTTTTGTTTAGAGAGTTTTAAGAAAGAGATTAGTTAAAAGAAGTTTGATTTTGAAATTAATGTAGAGAAAGATCACAACCTATTAATAATCTACCACCATAAACAAATAATACCAACAAGAGATTACCTTCATGCTAAACTCTAAACATGATAGATTACCCTAGGATTCAAACAAAATGCATAAGATAAATAATCAAGGTTCTAATTGAAATAGCACGAGTTAAAATTTAACATTAAAATATCAAGACAATGGTCAAGCATAGATTAAGAAAAATAGTTAAAGAGCACTAGTAAATAGTTGACCCAATTATTATCATCATGCACCTTCAAGATAGACTTAGAGTTTAAGCATGCATGAAATTTAATTGGGTTCTCTATTCAATACTAAAGGTTCATGGTGGTGATATTAGCAAGTCATAAGAAATGGACATGGTGAAAGAGAAACAAAGCATGATTTTTGAATAAGATGATTGCATGAAATAAAGAAGTGAAATAAAGAACAAAAAGCAAGTAAATAACAAAAAAGATATGAAAAGAACAAAAGCATCTTGTATTGATCTCTCACCTTGAATTACAATGGCTTCTCCTTCGTATAAATCTTTTTAAAAGTAAAAAAAACTTGAAAATTACAATAAAAATTAAGAAAGAAAATAGATATAAAGAAAACCCTAAGCTTGAGCTTCTGAGATATCTCTCCGCTGTTGCTCTTTAAGGGTATTTATAAGAGATTTGAGAAGTAAAGTACCACACAAACACCTCCACCAAAACTCGACAGATGCGGCCTCTAGAAGGCTGCGATTCCACCACAAAAAGGGTTTGTTGTAGCTTTTTTGTAGAGTTTGGTCACGCACTTTAGCGCCTGACTTCATCTCGTCTATTCATGTGGAGATCTATCGTCTGATTCTTTATTTGATCCCCGAATTTTGAAATATTTCAATCTCCTAGATAACTTGGCAATCAAGTTATCTCTAAATTCAGCTTAAATTCAAATGTTCTCCCTTTTATTTTTGACTTGTTGCGCAAGCAACTAGAATTTGAATAGGAGTCTACCTCTATCTTCCATTGGGATGAGAAGTTATCTTGTTTTATCCTTTTTCTCCTCTAGTTTTTAAATTAAATTAATTTAAAACCCAAATTCAAATAGAACAGATTAGAAGATTCCTTTATCTTCCCAATTAATCTTTATTTTCATAATAATTGTGGGCTTTTGGCTTCTTCTGGGTTTTTCTTGGATTATGGAGGCCAGCACATTATTAAACAATAAATGAATTAAATAGTAATATTTTATAAAAAAATTATGAAAAATATGACTAAAAGTATGCATTATTGATGACCAATCACACCCCCGACACTTATCTTTTTGCTCGTCCTTGAGTAAAAATAAAAATAAGAAAAAAATCAAATATCTAACATCCTAATCTCACTTTCGTAAGAATCACGATTATAATTAGAACGTACGATAAGCCATTAATTACCCTTAGAGGATGAGTTTTTTCTCGTGAGGGTTTTTAGTGAATTACACCCACAAAATCTATAAAGAAAGAAAAAAATGTTAGTATTTTTGAAATATCATTTTGAAAAAGAGAAACTATTTGAAATGTTTTAAAGGAAATCAAGTAATTTATAAGTCTTAGGATCACTAAATTATTCATTCCTATACTTAGTCTCGATGCAAAAATTTTATTATCAATTTAGGATAGGATTAAAACTGAATTTCTCACTTAGTCTTTTATTTTGCCGTAAGTCATATGCATATTTGTGACCATGAGTTTTTGACTCTCTTTTCTTCAACTTCAACTCTTATGTCTTGTACATAATTTTTTTCTTTTTTTTTCTTTTTACAGAAATTCGAAGTATTACCACGTTGTTGCTCTTTAAGCACTTCTTTTTTTAAAATATGAATAACTCATCTAATTTTTTTTGTATAAGTACCAAGGCTTATTGAGGCCCTAATACCTAAATAATTGTTTACTAGATATGTTATACATATTATATATATATATATATATATATATATATATATATATATATATATATATATATATATATATATATATATATATATATATATATATATATATATATATATATATATATATAACTTATCTAATTACCTTTTGCGTAAATATCAAGGCTTTCTTAGGCCAAAGCACCTAGCTAATTAATAAATACATTTATTTATTTTTCATATATATATATATATATATATATATATATATATATATATATATTTATAAGGCACAAGAGTCTTTGTTTCAAATCCTAAGTGTGTAAGTGTATAAAGTATGCATATTTCATCAAGGTAAAAATCAATGCTAAATTATTTTTTCAAATTTTCCTCTAAACCTAAAAATCAAACATATAATCTTATTTTGATCAAGTATTAAGAAATCCTAATTATGATTTTTTATTCCTTAAAATTAACTTAATTACTTTTAAAAATAAATCAAAGTACTGTTTTCTTTTTCAATTTTTTTAAAAAGAAAAAAGTTTGTTAGTAAAACTACCTATGTTAGCATGTTAGCATGTTAGTAAACCCTCCCCCACACTTGTCTCATGCATTGTCCTCAATGTATAAATGTATGTATGCATGGACTAAAGTGTAGAAAGAGGTGATGTCATGTTACCGATACATTGGGTCAAGTAGACTAATGGCTGTTTTTTTCCTCTGGGCTGATTCCAAAAACGGCTTTAAACGTTGACCATTTACCTTGAATCATTATCATTTTTTTATGTTACATATCTCTACTGCTCCATGTGAAGACAATGTCCTAACAACAAACGGTCTTGTCTGCCGTGATTTTAACTTCTCTGGAAAAGATGAAGTCTAGAATCGTCGAGTAATACTTTTTATCCGGGAACAAAAGTTTTTCTCATGATATGTTGAAAAATCTTAACTCTATTTTTCGTGATCTTCGCATTTTCGTATGCCTCATTCCTCAACTCCTCAAGTTCAGAGATTTACAATTTTTAAAGCACCCCAGTCTTAACTAAATTAAAATTTAGCTGCTTAATAGCCATAAGGCTCGGTGCTCTAACTCAACAGGAAGGTGACAAGCCTTTTCAAAGACAAACCTATATGGAGACATCCCTAGAATCATTTTAAAAGCGGTCTTATATGCCCGTATGACATCTACCAGTTTGGTGGACCAATCTTTCCGATTTTACTCACAGTTTTCTCTAAGGTAAGTTTGATTTGTCTATTGGAGACTTCTACCTGCCCATTGGTTTGAGGGTGATATGGTGTTGATAACTTATGAGTTATGGCATATTTTTACATTAGAGCTTCAAAAGTTCTATTGCTAAAACATGAGCCATTATCACTAATTATGACACGTGGAGTTTCGAAGTATTAGAAGATGTTATCTTTCAAAAACTTTACAACAACTTTGTTGTCATTTGTTTTTCTAGGAATGACTTCTACCTATTTAGATACATAATCCACAGTCACCAAAATATATTGGTGCCCAAATGAAGTAGAAAAGGGACCCATAAAGTCAATGCCCCATATATCAAAAAGTTCTATTTCTAGAATTAAGTTTAGGGGCATCATATTACGTGCCCACCATTTGGCATCTAGAGCAAGGCTTGCAAAAATCAAAAGCATCTTTAAATAGTGTGGGCTAGTAAAACCCACTTTGTCGCACTTTTTCTACAGTCTTGCGAGGACCAAAGTGTCCACCGCATACGGGCTCATGACAAAATGAAAGGACACTTTCTCATCGAGGACACATCTCCTAATGATTTGATCAGAATAGTATTTGAAGAGATACGGTTCCTCCCAAAAGAAATACCGAGCTTGAGACAAGAATCGGTATACTTCTTGTTTTGACCAACGAGATCGGGTTTGATTTGTGACTAAGTAATTTACTATGTCGGCAAGCCATAGTTCCCTAAAGGTAGCTAAGAGTTGCTCATCGGGAAAGTCATCATTAATTGGAAACTCATTGGACGGAGCGTTGAGAATACATGAGAGGCGATCGACAACGACATTTTTTACACCCTTCTTATCTTGAATTTCGAGATCGAGAAGGAGGATCAAACGAATGAGTCAAGTCTTTGCATCCTTCTTTTCCATGAGATATCAGAGTGCAAAATGGTCGGTGAATATAGGGGGTTTTGGTTCTAAGTAGGCATGGGCGAAATTTTTCAATGCGAACAATACTGCCAAGTATTCCTCCTCGGTTATAGTATAGTTCAATTGGGCATCATTAAGGGTCCTACTTGAATAGTAAATCACATACTGCATGTTGTCAACATATTATCCTAAGACAACACCTATAGCAAAATTAAAAGCGTCGCACATGATCTCGAATGGTTTGGACCAATCGGGGATAGAAATTATGGGTGTAGAGATAAGTCCATCTTAAGCTTCTCCCAAGCGGTAAGACATCCATCATTTAAGATGAAGGGCAGATCTTTAACTAAAAGGTTAGTTAACAGTCTATTAATCTTGCTAAAGTCCTTAATGAACCTATGATAGAATCCGGCGGTCCTAAGAAAGATCAGATATCTTTCACACATTTGGGTACGGAAAGCTTAGCTATAATATCTATATTCGGTTTGTCCACTTTCTTAAAAATCTCCTGACCTAGGACAATCCCATGTTGTACCATGAAGTGGCACCTTTCTCAATTCAATGTCAAATTCTTCTTGGTGCATCGTTCGAGGATAAGTTCTAGATGGTGAAGACATTGGTCGAATGAGTCTCCATAAATGGAGAGATCATTCATGAATATCTCTAAAGATTTTTTGACCATGTCGGAGAATTAGCTTAACATACAACCTTGGAATGTCGCAGGGCATTACATAAACCGAAAGGCATTCGGTGATAAACGAAAGTCCCAAATAGACATGTAAATATTGTTTTCTCTTGCTTCTCCGGAGCTATGGGGATCTGATTGTACTCCGAGTAACCGTTCAAGAAATAGTAATACTCGTGGCCGGCTAGTCGTTCAAGCATTTGATCAAAAGATAGAAGAGGAAAATTGTCTTTGCGATTGGTAGCATTTAATTTCTGATAGTCAATGCAAACTCCAAGCTTTGAACGGATCGTGTTGGACTAACTCTTGGTTTTAATTCTCTACCACTGTAAAATCAGATTTCTTAGGGACCGCATGTATTAGGCTGACTCATTCACTATCAAAAATAGGATAAATTATCCCATTATCTAAAAGTTTCATTATTTCAGCTTGAACTACTTCTTGCGTTATAGGGTTTAACCTACGCTGTGGTTCCCTTTTTGGTTTTGCCTCTTCATTTAGGTGAATACGGTGTTGAACTATAGCTAGACTTAATTCCTTTATGTTGGTCAGCGTCCAACCATGGCTTTCTTATATTTTCTATGGATCGTCATAAGGTCTTCTTCTTGCCTATCAGTCAAGTCAAATGCAACAATGACTGGAAGAGTCTTTTGTTCGTCTAGGTAGGCGTACTTGAGATGTTTGGATAAGGTTTTGAGTTCTAAGGAAGGGGATGACTCAATAGATAGAGGAATCAAGCTTGTTGTCTCTGGATAAAATGAACTTGGGCTCGATGCTCACTTGACTGTAGAATTGACAATCTCATCAAAGCTTGAATCGTCGGATCCCAACTCGTTATCACACTCAACTTCTAGTTTTATATCCTCATTGTGCTCACTCGTTAAATTCTCAATGAGGTTCACTTCAAAAGATTGATTGTCCATATCATCGGGTTAACTTCCTTGGTTAAAAACATTAACTTTCTTATTCATGTCCCCAATGGTTAGTGTCATGGATCTGTTTCTACAATTGTTGATTGCATTTGCAGTGGCAAGGAATAGATGTCCTAGAATAATAGGGGTTTGAGACCTATAATTTGACACTGGTTGGGTGTCAAGGACAATGAAATCTACCGGGTAGATGAATTCTCCAACCCGTATGAGAACATCAGTTACTTCTCCTTTTAAAATTTTGACAGATCGGTCAGCTAGCTGAATTGTAACTTGAATAGGGCTAAGTTTGCCTAACCCAAGTTGTTGATATACTGAGAAAGAGAGTAAGTTGATACTTGCTCACAAATCAAGAAGTGCTTGATTAATTTCTGTTTGGCCTATTGTGCAAGAGATGATGGGACAACCTGGATTCTTGTACTTGACGGGGACCTGATTGGACAATAGCTCACTAATATTAGTAGCTAGAAAAACCTTCTTCTGCACATTGGTCTTTCTTTTCTTGGTGTACATATCCTTAAGGAATTTGATATAGCTAGGGACTTGTTGGATTGCATCAAGAAGGGGCACATTAATCTTTAATTGATTAAAGATCTCGCGTATTTTCTCCATTTGTGCATTATTGTTATTCCTAAGCCTATTTGAAAATGGTGGGCTATAGGCTTATACACCTGCTCGGCTGACCTATCTATAGAGTTTGGAGGATTAGAGCTAGAAGGAATGGGCGCTTGTGTTGGATTCGATAATGTTGACACTTGATTATCAACTTTTCTTTCTGACCCTAATGTATGAATCACATTATACTTTAGATCTTGAGTCTCATAGCTTGCCTAAAGTTTCTAAGGTTCGACAATGGTTGACTAGGAAGAGTTCCTTTCTGTTTTTACTATTTGGATTAGCTTGTTGATTGACTTGATTATTCTCTATCCTAAGCATGGCTTGAATCAGTGTGTCTTAGGTCTTGTTGAAGGTATCTAACTTTCTTTCCATATTGGATAATTGATTTTGGAAAGAAGATAGCGGAATTTGATTGGAAAACTTTTGTTGATAAAAGGATGGTTGGAATTATTGGAGAAGTTGGGCCTTACTTGATCATTGGTATCTTGGGCTCATGAGAAATTTGGATGATTTCTCCAATCAAGATTGTTGGTTTGTGAGTATGGTTGGTGGGCTTTGCGAAGGCTGCGTTCATGGGTTCCGGTAATGTTTGATGAGCAAGAAAAACAAGACACTCGTTGAATACATGGTTCATTACTTGGCAGTAAGTGCAGCCCGCCATTGGGGCAGTGTTGGGTTGACTTTGCTCACCAGAACTGACTCCTTAGTTTTTATGGTTTCTAGGTTTTGCATAATGTTAGCAAATTTTGCTTCAGTTGCTATGAAATCCTCTATTGAGTGGAGACCTCTTTTTGAAGATATAAAGTTTGCAGTTCTAGACTCTTCGGTAGGTTCCCGTTGTAGGGTTTTTTCTACTAGATCTTCATATATTTCTTACCATTCGTTTTCATCTTTTTTCAAGAACTTCCCTCCACACATGGTTTCAAGAAGAGTCTTATTTTGATAATCTAAATCATCATTGAGAATTTGGCATAGTTGCCACTTCTCTACGCCATTATGAGGGCATTGGATAAGAAGCTTTGAAACGCCTGAACTATTTTCAAAACGGTTCGTTGGGTTCTAACTTGCACTGCGTTATATTTTTCCTCATAAGGGTGATTTTATGAGGAGGGTAGAATTTTTTTAAGAAGACCTTGATAAAATTATC
Source organism: Agave tequilana (assembly GCA_038442645.1). Classification (NCBI taxonomy): domain Eukaryota; kingdom Viridiplantae; phylum Streptophyta; class Magnoliopsida; order Asparagales; family Asparagaceae; genus Agave; species Agave tequilana. Next base: position 165,865 of record JAVJIF010002868.1, read on the forward strand.
CCACGATGTGATAGATCCAGCCTCCAAGCTGTAGAGCCATTTCTTGGCTAAGTCCTTAAGGAAAAATGGGATGAATGGAAACCTAATAGCATCGTCTACAAGGTTGGGTAATTTCATCATTTGGCATACTTTCTCAAATTTTCTTATGAAGAAATATGCAGCTTCGGACTTTCAGCCATGATATTTAGGGAGTGTGTTGATGAATTAAGGCTTAAGCTCAAAATTGTTGTCGCCAATCGATGAGAGTTGTGTTGGCTCAAAGCCCCGTCACTCTAGTTTTGAGATGATTAACTCATGTAGTTATAATACTAATGATCTAAAATTTAATTGATGTGAAACTTGCACAAAAAACACAGAATTTCAGAACTTTAAAATAGAGATGTGCAAATACTCAATACGACCGCTATAGTAAGTGGCTATGCGGGTCGTGATCCACAAGGAGAGACTAGCGATGGAAGCTTTTTAATAAGTTCTCTTTTAGGTTACAAAGAATGGTTAAAATTCTTCTTTAGCTTCTTAAAAGAAAAGAGAATTACGTTGAAAAGTTTAAGTTAGAAAGAAAGTGATAGATAGAGAAGGTGGAGAAAATAGAAGTGGATATGTACAAAGAAATTAAAAAAAATGATAAAAGAAGTGGTAGATTGTGATGTTCTAAACTAAAGAATTAAAAGAAAAGAAACTAAAAATTACTTACATCTTTTGGCCAAATACTTACCTTGAATCTGTGGCAATGATGTTACCTTGAAGTAGAGGCGATCAGCGCATAGCCCATAAGAGTTAATTCCCGTCTCTTTCACATTACATCATCAAGACAATACAAGTATGAAATGATATAGAATAAGACTAAAAATCCATCGTCATGAGCTATCGGTGGCACTCGCAAAGTCAAGGCTCTTTCGATGCTATAAGACTCACTTGGATAGAAATTTATACCAAAAAAAGAAAAGTAGAAAGGAAGAAGAAGAACACAAAAAATAAAGAAGAACTTACAAATGCAACTATAGATTCAATCTTGTAACAATAAGAGAAAAGGAGAACAACTTACACCGGTGTCACTCTCAGCACAAGCTTCACTCTCATTCTCCTTTGAAACTCTGATATCCTCTGAATTATCTAAATAAAATTAAAAATTACATAAAAAAATAAGAACCTACACTAAAAGAAGGAAAAACTGGCCTAAAGTCTATCTCTGCATGGTCGCTCCTTTTTTTTGCCTTTGAGATTGTAGGTATTTATAGGAGAAATACAGAGGGTAGAAGAGTATGAAGATAAGGGAAGCTGGCTATTTCTGAATTTAAATCCTCCCATTATCTCCAAACTTTATTTGATGTGGATATTCAGTTCTGATCTGCAGCTTATTGGCATATTGATTTCTAAATATAACTTACCAAATGACAGAATTAGAAATAATGATCAACTTAAGAGTTGTAACATTTTAAGTTCTCATTCTGAATCATCTTAAATCATCAAATTTGAGTTCTAGTAGCGAAAGTTATGATTCAAATACTAAAATGTATCCAACCAGAATCTGAGTCAAAATTACTTCATCCCATCCGTTGATCTTCTCTCTATCCGTTTATCCCTTTGGATTTGGACCTGTATTTGACGTTATCCTCAGTTGATCTTTAGCTTTAACCACTTGATTTATCAAAAACTGAATTTAACCAACTGAATTTGGGATCATCCTCCTCTAACCAAATAGATCTAGTTAAATCTAAATTTAACTGATATTTATTTGATTTTATCCTCTTTCTCCCCTATTATCTTAAGCAAAATAGACATTTAAGACAAGATGTGGATATGTAATAAAGAATAATGCAATAAATGTGTGTAATCACACCCCCACACCTATCTTTTGCTCATCCTCGAGCAAAATAACAAAACTATATCAAAGATTATTAGACCACTTTCGCAGGTCACACGATTGTACTGAGCTTGTGCAACAAGCCGTTAAACCTCTAGGTTACCCCTAGAGGACGAGTTTTGTCTCGTGAGGGTTTTTAGTGGATTGCATCCACAAAATCCATAAAAAAAGAGAAAAATGTTAATATTTTGAAGACACATTTTGAAAGAAAAATATTTGAAATATTATTATAAGATTTAAGTAATCTATAAGTTATATGAAAACTGAATTTTTCATTCTTAAACTTAGTCTCTATTCAAAAATTTGTTATTAATCAAAGTAAGGAGTCAAATTGTGCTTCTCATCTAGTCATTACTTTATCCTAAGTCATATGCACCTTCATGACCGTGAAGTTTTAGCTGAGGGTTCTTTAACTCTAACTCTTTGCCTTATTTAGTTATTTATATATATATTTATTTTATTTTTGATGGTATCATTCCTTGGTTCTATTAGGCATTCTAATCTGCCCATGGAATGAGCCTTTAATCAGTGAATCCCAAACCAAATGTTCTTAGGGCACCGGGTGAGAAAACACCCCAAGGACTTAAAGACTCGAGCAAATAAGGCCACAAAACTAAGGATTTTATTATATGAACCGCTTTTAGGCGTGAATACTTATACTTTATGAGGCATAAATGCCTAGCTTAATCAGAGGATTTTTATAGATATATATATCTTTCTTTTTTACTTTTTTTTTCAAACTTATCTAATCATCTTTTGCATAAATACCAAGGCTTGCTTAGGCCAAAGCACCTAGCTAATCAATAATTAGATTTGTTTATTTTTCATAGATATATATATTATATATATATATATATATATATATATATATATATATATATATATATATATATATATATATATATATATTTATAAGGCATAAGAATCTTTGTTTTTGAACCCTAAGTGTGTAACCGTATAAAGTGCACATATTTCATCAAGGAAAAATTAAGACTAAATTACTTTAACAAATTATCTTCCTAACCCTAAAAATCAAACAAATAGTCTTATTTTGATCAAGTATAAGAAATCCTAATTATGATTATCCTATTCCTTAAAATTGACTTAATTTCTTACAAAAAAATATGTTAAAATATTGTTTCTATTTTCAAAAAGTTTTTTTTAAAGGTAAAGAAAATGTTAATAATAATTTTTTCTATTTTTTAAAAAAAGGAAAACCTAAGTTATGTTAGAACCTTTCCCACTGCCTATCTCATGCATTATCCCCATTGTATGAATTAATATATAGATGCATGAAAAAGAAGAAAGGGAAGAAAAATATTACCTTAAGGTGGTGGTCTGATTGGTCCACGAAATGCGGCCCAATCGAATTTGCGTGGAGTTCGGAGGAACCCTCCTCTCTAATATAACCCACTAAAATAATGGATATATGAATGATTTTATTAAGAATTTTACCCCATCTAATTTTCAAATTTCACAAATAATTTTGGAGTCAATTTTTTCAACACCCTTGTCCCAAAATAGAGTATGAAAAGATGGAATGATTGACTTAGACTTAGGAAGTATGGAACTAATACCGACTCAGGAGAGTGACTTAGGTCAAGTAAAGATTCAGGAGTCAAGATTGGTTCAGGAAGTGGTCCAAATCAACAAGTTGAAACTCAAGTCCACATTCATTTCCCAACAACGGAATATGACTTAATATTGGTGATTCAAGTTCAAGAATGACAGGTGTGGGAATCAAAACTGACTCTAAAATATTGCTCAAGTTGGGTAACAAAATAGGAGTCAATATTGTTTCAGGAAGTTGAACTGGATCACAAATCTGAGAATCTAGGTCACATTTCTCATTGAGTTCGATTTCATAAAAATGAGAACTTCCCAATTTGTCAATGAGACTTTCAAAAGTATGAAATTAGTCAAGTTTAATATGATGATCATAAAAGATTGGTGATTTAGTTTCATGATGAATTGGTACAGGATCTAATGTTGACTCGGGGAAAAGATTAAAATCAGGTGAAGACATCGGAGTCATTATTGAATCAAGAAGTAGAATTGAATCACTAAGTTGAGGTTCATGATCATATTCAAGTTCAATTTCAGGAAGGGGATAACTTTCCACAATGTCAATTTCGTTTTCAAAATTTGGGATTTGGGCAAGTTCAAATGGTTGTGCTAAAATAGAATCTTATTTTTCAAAACAACATAATTCTTCAGCTCTAACAGAATGGTTAGCGACATCAGAAATGGTCAAACGGTGAGAATGGAGAGTTTGGACCATTAGATCTATGTCATGATTAGAGCGATTTGAGCCTAAGTCATGGCTTTAAGCATCTTTTCATAGTCGATTGGTTCATCATTTTGTTGCGATTGGACTTGAAAAGATGAAGTTTTGTTTTGGAATTTATGGTGAACTCGTCCGTCAGTTTTTGTGATTATTGCTTAGACTCACGCATACTCATTTTCAAGATTGATGATTTTCTATTTTAAACTGGTGGAACTGAGTATGAATATTGAAAATATTCTGGACAAGGTAGATAAGGAGGACAAGTTGGTTGAACATTAGACTTGGGGGAGGTGAATCCCCATTGACTCTGTGAAGAGTTGAAATTATTCTGAAAATTATGGTAATAAGATTGGGGGTGTGCATTATATTGATTCGGATAAGACCAATCTGGTACACTAGTTTGGTTAAATTATAATATACCGGGTTGGTAATATCTGAAAAAGAGATCGGGGTGTAATATGGATTACCATTAAAATTGAAAAAATTATTGTTATAAGCATATCACACAGGAAATGCCAAACACAAATAAAGAAAACAAACAAAAAAGCAAACAAATAAAATGAAAAAATCTAACCTAAGTTAGGGTAAACCTTAGACCTAGATGACTCCTAACTGGTTAGACTGTCCATGGGGGGTATATTGCTGAATCTGACCACAAGTTAATTGGCCAAGTAAGGGCAAGATTAGTGGGAGGTATCCGCGCAAAAGCGACGGGCCTAATTAAGCCAAACCACCAGCCTTCGGGGTTTCGCCCCTCAATCCGCAACCTTAGTCACCGATTTGGCAAGAGTCAAATTCAAATCAACTTTCCCCTTAGGTCAGTCTCCTATTTGAGTCCTAGATGTCCCTAGGGCCAACATCTACTCAGTTTTAATTAGGCTTGGGTTAGTGAGTGAGAAGATTGTTTGTGGGCTAAGAGAGGGTAATGACTTCCCCACCTTATCTTGTTTAGAGGATAAGCCCTTAAATCAATTTAGTACAGTGTACAAGTATATAGAAAAAAATAACACTCAAGCAATATTTCATACAAGAATGAACCTTATACTAAATATTATGTATACATACCTTGGCTCCATTACTCTTCAATAGTAAATAGAAAATGTAATGAAATAGACACGTGCCTAAATGCAAAGTCTAAATCATTTTTAGCATTTACAATCAACTTTTTACTGTTGTGTTAGAAATGTATATACAGTGAGTCAAACAAGGAGATAAATGCTACAGATATTAAACTATGCAATTCAGCCAACCTGCAAAAAATATAAGTTAGTAGTTCACTCAGATTGCCAAAAGAATGTAGCAACTGAGGGCTTCTAGGCTCTGCTTTCTGAGCAGAGTTTAGGGCCACTTATATGTCCACTGTAGCAAAAATTTCTTATTGTTAAATCTGTATATCAAGAATAAAGAAGAAAGTTAGCAAAAAATGTAAACTTAAAAAGAAGATTATTTACCGTCCCTCCCCGGCAATGGCGCCAAAATTTAATTGATGTGAAACCTGCACACAAAAATACAGAATTTCAGAACTTTAAAATAGAGATGTGCAAGTACTCAATACTATCGTTATAACAAGTGGCTATGCGGGTCGTGATCCACAAGGAGGGACTAGCGATGGAAGCTTTTTAATAAGTTCTCTTTTAGGTTACAAAGAATGGTTAAAATTCTTCTTTAGCTTGTTAAAAGAAAAGAGAATTATGTTGAAAAGTTTAAGTTAGAAAGAAAGTGATAAATAGAGAAGGTGGAGAAAATAGAAGTGGATATGTACAAAGAAATTGAAAAACAGTGATAAAAGAAGTGGTAAATTGTGGTGTTCTAAATTAAAGAATTAAAAGAAAAGAAACTAAAAATTACTTACCTCCTTTGGCCAAATACTTACCTTGAATCTGTGGCAATGATGTTACCTTGAAGTAGAGGCGATCAGGGCATAACCCATAAGAGTTGGTTCCCGTCTCTTCCACATTACATCATCAAGACGATACAAGTATGAAATGATATAGAATAAGACTAAAAATCTATCGTCATAAGCTATCGGTGGCACTCGCAAAGGCAAGGCTCTTTCGATGCTATAAGACTTACTTGGATAGAAATTGGTACCAAAAAAAGAAAAGTAGAAAGGAAGAAGAAGAACACAAAAAATAAAGAAGAACTTATAAATGCAACTATAGATTCAATCTTGTAGCAATAAGAGAAAAGAATAATAACTTACACCGGTGTCACTCTCAGTACAAGCTTCACTCTCATTCTCCTATGAAACTTTGATCTCCTCTAAATTATATAAATAAAACTGAAAATTACATAATAAAAACCTACACTAAAAGAAGGAAAAACTGGCCTAAAGTCTATCTCTACATGGTCGCTCCTTTTTTTGCCTTTGAGATTGTGGGTATTTATAGGAAAAATGCAGAAGGTAGAGGAGTATGAAGATAAGGGAAGCTGGCTATTTCTGAATTTAAATCCTCTCCTTATCTCCAAACTTTATTTAATATGGATATTCAGTTTTGACCTGCAGCTTATCGGCGTATTAATTTCTAAATATAACTTATCAAATGAAAGAATTAGAAATAATGATCAACTTAAGAGTTGTAACCTTTTAAGTTCTCATTCTGGATCATCTTGAATTATCAGATTTGAGTTCTGGTAGCGAAAGTTATGATTCAAATATTAAAATGTATCCAGCCAAAATCTGAGTCAAAATTGCTTCATCTCATTCATTGATCTTCTCTCTATCCGTTTATCCCTTTGGATTTGGACTCTGTATTTGACATTATTCTCGGTTGATCTTCAGCTTTAACCATTTGATTTATCAAAAATAGAATTTAACCAACTGGATTTGGGATCATCCTCCTCTAACCAAATAGACTAGTTAAATTTGAATTTAACTGATATTTATTTGATTTTATCTTCTTTCTCCCCATAATTATCTTCTGCAAAATAAACATTTAAGACAAGAAATTTAGCAGATTTATTACATGATAAATGTGGGTATGTAATAAAGAATAATGCAATAAATGTGTGCAATCAGGTAATTTCATCATTTAGCATACTTTCTCAAATTTTCTTGTGAAGAAATATGCATCTTCGGACTTTCAGCTATGAAATTTAGGGAGTGTGTTGATGAATTGAGGCTTAAGCTCAAATTGTTGTCGCCAAACGATGAGAGTTGTGTTGGCCCAAAGGCCCATCACTCTAGTTTTGATGATGATTAACTTATGTAGTTATAGTACTAATGATCTTGTGCTTATATAGTTTCAGATATTTGATCAAGATCTTAGTAGGTGTTTAGCTTCAACAAAAGATTCGAAGTCAAGTTTTGAAGTTAGCACATATTGATTCAAGAGCTAGCACGTACGCACATCAAGATCGCATCAAGTTCTCAAGAGAAGTCTAGTTCATTGGATTAAGGTTTGGACCAAGTGAAGAAGGAGAAGAAGATTTTTAAGAGAAGGTTTTTAAGACTTATGTCATGTTTGTAAGTATTAAGATTTAGTATTTTAGATAAAATATAAAGGATATATTAGTTGTGTAATGCTCAAGCTCATACACATACACACACAAGATTTATATGTGTTTCGTAAAATAGTTTTGATTTTAGGAAATACCGTTTTGATTTTGAGATTCAAAGTATACATCCTTATGTTTCATGATTAGATACCATCAAAACAAGTTTATATGGTTTATATATGTTTTTGATTTCATTCATGCACATTGTTGGTTCAAATATTTAGAAAAACTTATTTGGTGATTCTATATCAAATGTTTGAGTTTTGTATTTATCAAAACTTATTTTAGAACTTATTGTCAAAAATATAGATATTTCATCACATATGTGTATTGCATCATATCCATACACACTAAGCTTCAAAAGTGTTTAAAATATCTTTTTTTTTGTATTTGAAAAAGTTTTGAAAAAATCGTTTTTCAAATTGAAGATTGATTTAGAAAAATACGAATTTTTGTTTAAGGTAAAATTTCTATATTACAAAAATGGTTCAAAATATTTGTAATATGTGTTGATTTTTAATCACACATATTTGTACATCAAAGTATGTTAATGAACTTATTTTTGTAAATTTTATGTGATTTTATGGGATTTTATTGAAGTTAAAAAGACTAAGTTTTTAATCCAAAAATGTGCTGACCTGGCCTTCTGCCAGTCGAACGGCCGATCGACTGAGAAAGAAGTCGATCGACCGGGCGGTCAACTGATGTGTACAAAACATGCATAACCCTTTGGCTTGAAGGCCGGTCGACCGGGCGGTCGACCGTCCAGAGTGCTGTGCTCTCAGGATCTGACCCCGGTCAACCGGGCGGTCGACCGGCAGGTCATGCCTAGGGCACGGTCGACCGGGCGGTCAATCGGCAGGCCCAAATGGTCAAAAATATGACCGTTGGTCGGTTGACCAGCTGGTCAACTGACAGGTCATTTTGACCTGCAGTTTGACTCCAACGGCTAGTTTTTGGGAGTCTATATAAGGGGGCTGTTTTGGAATGTTTTCTATAAGATTTCAAGAGAGTTTTAAAGCCAGTTTTTTCTACCTCTCTTAGGGGTTTTCTCCAGTTGTTTTAGGGCTAATACTTCCATATCAAAAGGAGAGTTTTCAAGAGTGTTTTTCAAAAGAGATTTCTTGAGTTTTCCTCCACTACTCTATCTTGTTTTTCTCACACAAACTTGAGTTTTCCATAGTCATATCTATCTTATAGGAGCTTTGTTGTGAGATTTTTTTAGGTGATCAAAGTGTAGAGATCACCAAGTTTTATCTTTATAGTTGAGAAGGCGAATTTGCGGGTTCATGTTGTGACGAGTTCTTGTGGGAGCTCAGTGTAGAGGTGCGGCCTTGGCAAGCTAGTGTGCTTGCGTGTGTTATTCTTGTGGGAACAAGAGAGGGACTAGTGAGTCTAAGAGTTCTAGTGTGAACTCGTTATAGGTGTTGCGGCACTGAGTGATCTTGCAGAATCGATTTTAGTGGAAATCCTTCATAGTGTTGAAGGCGGGGACGTAAAACAAGGGCGCTCGAACCTCGAAACAATTCTCCCGTGTATGCGATTGCTCTCTTTCTCCCACTCTCTTACTTATGTTTATATATCTTGCATGCTTACATTGTTTATCTCATTATATGCTTAATATATCTTGTGCTTAATTGTTATATGCTTGAGTTTGTTTGCTCACACTTGTATTCAACCATGAGAGCCATTGCGGCACCTCAACTCTTAATCTAGAGGAATTTTGAGGAGATAGTCTAGAGCCCTTCACCGAAAATTCGGCTACACTCTTTTGTTATACCTTGTGTGTTGGCTTAATAACTTTAGTTTGCATAAATAGTTTTTAATTCCGTATCATTCATCATTAGATTAGCTAGTATACCTATTTACCCCCCTCTAGGTGTATTTTTAATTGGTATCAGAGCTTGGTGCTCCTGATTTGGGTCTAACAACCTTGAGTTAATGATCCTCATTTTAGCTAATCACGATACTCGTAAACATACATATGGATTTCATGACACCTCCCATGTTTGATATTCTTAATATCCAAACTTGAAAAGTTAAGATGTCAATGTACCTCAAAGCCCTAGGAATTCATGTTTATTTTGCCACTATTAAAGATTCATATTGTTTAAATGGAAAATATCTTGAGGCTAATACAAAATCCCTTCATGCTTTAAAGAGTACCCTAAATGATGATTATTTATGTAGAGTTGCTAACTTTGATTCGGCTTTTGTAGCATGGAACACACTAGTCTCCCTTGGTGAAGAAAAGCAATACTATATGGGAAGTGACTCGGATGATGGAAGTGATGCTTCCAACATATGCTATCTGGTTCAGGGTGATAACCCCCTTGAGGTAAACTCTGAATCCGAAGTAGAAGAAGATATTGATATGCCTTATGATGAGCTTGCATCTTTTTGTCAAAAACTTCATGAAAAATATGATATATTCAAAATTAAAAACAATAAATTGAAAAAGGAAAAACACTTCTTTGTTAAAAGAAAATGATTCTTTTAAAAATAAATTTGAATGTGTTTCAAAAGAAAATAAATTTTTAAAAAAGGAGAATATTTTCTTGTCTTCAAAATTAAATGACATTTATGAAGGAAATATTTCTTTGAAAAATAAAATTATTTTGGTAGAAAGAAAAAGAGATTGTTTTAGAAGAAAATAACTCTTTAAAAAGAAAAATTATTTCAAAAGAAAAAGAAAACATTTCTAAAAAGAAAAGGATAGTTGATTCTTATTCTTGCCATGCTAATAATGTTGCATCATCTTTTGATAACAATAAGATTTATGTTTTGAAAAAGAGAATTGATTGTTTGAGCTCAAATTTGAGTGATTGTGCATTTAACCATAATAGATTGGAATCTATATTTCGCAAGAAACAAATTCTACATGTCATGCACATCCTACACGGCATACACCTCATGTACATCATGATCACACTCATTCTCATATGCATGCTAGAGTGTACACATGTACACATTGTGGCTGCAAAGGCCATCTTGCAAGATTTTGCTTTGATAGATTAAATTCTATAAATTTTGCAAATAATAATGTTTGGGTTCTTTATGATGCTAACTCCTGTGGACCCAAAAAGAAATGGGTGCCAAAATTCTCATCTCTTGTATTTGATTTAGGTGTTGGCTCTCACATGACGTGAGAGGTATAGTGCTTTGGTGGTGGATGTATGAGCTAGATGGACATACCAAATTGTTGCATCGCTATCAAGGATGTTTGGTGGGAGGACCACCATGGTTTGGAGACTTAGAGAATAGTTCATATGGTTTGGTAACTATCTCTAATTCCTTATTTTAGTTTACATGCTTTTACATTTGATAATTTTTAGCATGTTTTGGTTTCAATGCTCATTATGTTAAATGATCATGTTTTGTACTTCATGTGGTGAATACTTGTTTAGATGTAGTTTTCGTTAAAACTTGTATTTATACTTGTACAAGTAGCGAGCTACACTTGATTATTATATGTTTGTGCTTCATTACTCATTTGTACTCAGTACATGTACATGTATAACCTAGTTTTGATGATTCTTTCATTTATATTTATTTTCCCTATTTTTGTACATGTTTAGCTTCATGTATATGTTATTTTTGTCTTAAACTTAAAATATACATGTATACCCTTGAGTCACTTGCCTTCATGCAAAATTCTATTATGGAATCGTTTGTGTTTGGGATATATATATGTATATTTTTTAGTTTCGATAGAACATACATATACCTTGAAGTTTGTTTAATTTTGATGAAAATTTTGGTTTTGATGATTTTCATGTTTTTGATAAAAGAATTTCATATTTATTTTGAGCTTTATTGTTTATTTTCATGAATATACTATTCACATGATTCTTGCGCGCTCACATTATTTTTGTTTACTCATGACCTTGTTTTCATGAGCATTTATGAGCTTTATAGTTTCGAGTGTCAACTCTGATGTATTTAGCATGCTTCATAGAATATATGATTTGTTTTCATGTTTGAAGTTTTTTAGTTAGTTATTTCAAAAATTATTTTAAATTAGTTTCATAATCTTTAATTGATACAATTTTCAAACATGTTAAAATATTTTCAAATCATATTTTTGAAAACCCCTACCAACTTAAAGGGCGGATGGTTGGGCAACCATATCTTATATCCCTTATTGAATATCTTTTATCATGTGCATGAATAAGGTGGTAGGTATGAGTTATACACTTAGTCTTCAAGGAAGTTTATTTTTGTGTACTCATATGTGTTACTTATATCTGTATGCTTCAAAATTCAATTAGTATCAATTTCAATTGGTATTTTTATTTTCATACATATATATATATATGATTTGATTTTGCTTGTTTTATAATATTTTCACGTTCTTAAAGCACAAATTATGTTTATGTTAAGCTTGAGTTTATTCCAAATGTTAATTAATATCTTTACAAACTTATACATTGATTTCAATTGGTATTTATTTGATATCAAAATGTACTTCATGTTTCACCTTCAATTGGCATCAAAATCTACTATTGGTATCTTAAAAAAAAAATTCTTTCAAGTGGTACTAACTACTTGTTTTTGTCAACTACTATTTGATTTTATTGGTATCAAAATCTGTTTATCGACTTAAGAAATTTCAAAATTTTGTATTAAATATTATCAAAAATTCTTTCAAAATTTGTTGATATGTATTGCCTATATGTAAAGGGAGCTTTACATCTCCTATATATAGATTCATGTTGAATGTATCTCATATTGAGGAGCTTGACCTCTCTTCTTTACGTGATACACGTGTGTAAGGGGAGTTTAACATCTCCGTTTATACATTTATATTATGCTTTACGTGGGTTAGGGTCTAGTCATCCCTTCTCCATGTAATGCATGTATGCAAGGGGAGCTAACTTTATGCCTCTCCTCTTCATGAATGTATATCGCATATACATCTTTATTGTTTGTTTGTCTTCACCCCTTTGTTGATGAATTGAAATAAAGGGAGAAGAATTTTGAAAGTTTATATATGCATGTTTATATTCTTATTTATGTATATATGTTTTATTTAGTTTATGCACTTTATTGAATATCTTTATTGTTTATTGCTATGCATGAGTTAAGGGGGAGCTTCTATGAAGCTTATCTTTAATCCATGTATATATAACTCCATGAGTTTTGTCATCATCAAAAAGGGGAAGATTGTTGGCCTAAAGGCCCAGCACTCTAGTTTTGATGATGATTAACTCATGTAGTTATAGTACTAATGATCTTGTGTTTATATAGTTTCAGATATTTGATCAAGATCTTAGTAGGTGTTCAGCTTCAATAAAAGATTCAAAGTCAAGTTTTAAACCTAGCACGTGTTAATTTAAGAGCTCGCACATCAAGATCGCATCAAGTACTCAAGAGGAGTCTAGCTTATTGGATCAAGGTTTGGACCAAATCAAGAAGGAGAAAATTTTCAAGAGAAGGCTTTCAAGACTTGTGTCATGTCTGTAAGTGTTAAGATTTCATGTTTTAGATAAAATGTAAAGGATAGATTAGTTGTAGATTGCTCAAGCTCATACACATACACACACAAGATTTCTTTAAATAGTTTTGCTTTTAGGAAATACCATTTTGATTTTGAGATTCAAAGTATACATCCTTATGTTTCATGATTAGATTCCATCAAAACAAGTTTATATGGTTATATATGCTTTAGATTTCATCCATGCACATTGTTGGTTCAAATATTTAGAGAAACTTATTTGGTAATCCTATACCAAATATTTAAGTTTTGTATTTATCAAAACTTGTTTAGAGCTTATTATCAAAAACATAAATATTTCATCTCATATGTATATTGGATTATATCCATACACACTAAGCTTCAAAAGTGTTTAAAATATCTTATTTTTGTATTTGAAGAAATTTTGAAAAAATCATTTTTCAAATTGAAGATTGATTTTGAAAAATACGGATTTTTTGTTTAAGGCAAAATTTTTATATTACAAAAATGGTTCAAAATGTTTGTAATATGTGTTAATTTTTAATCACACATATTTGTACTTCAAAGTATATTAATGAACTTATTTTTGTAGATTTTATGTGATTTTATGGGATTTTATTGAAGTTAAAAAGACCAAGTTTTTAATCCTAAAATGTGCTGACTTGGCCTTCTGCCGGTTGACCGGGCGGTCGACTAATGTGCACAGCCATTCGACTTGAGGGCTGGTCGACCGGACAGTCGATTGTCCAGAGAGCTGTGCTCTTTGGATCTGACCCTGGTCGACCAGGCGGTCGACCAGCAGGTCATGCCCAGGGCACGGTCGACCGGGCGGTCGACCGGTAGGCCCCAACGGTAAAAAATATGACCGTTGGCCGGTCGACCAGCCAGTCAACCAACATGTCATTTTGACCTGCATTTTGACTCCAACGGCTAGTTTTTGGGAGTCTATATAAGGGGGCTGTTTTGGGCTGTTTTCTACAAGATTTCAAGAGAGTTTTAATGCCAGTTTTTTCTACCTCTCTTTGATTTTTCTCTTGTTTTAGGGCTAATACTTTCATATCAAAAGGAGAGTTTTCAAGAGTATTTTTCAAAAGAGATTTCTTAAGTTTTCCTCCACTACTCTATCCTATTTTTCTCACACAAACTTGAGCTTTCTATTGCCATATCTATCCTATATGAGCTTTGTTATGAGAGTGTTTTTAGGTGAACAAAGTGTAGAGATTACCAAGTGTTCATCTTTGTATTTGAGGAGGCAAACTGAAAAACACCTAGAGGGGGGGTGAATAGGTGTAAGTGCTAATCTAGGAACTAAATGCGCTAGATGCGGAAACTAATGCAAATCTTGCACAAACTTAATACAACACAACAAGTGTAGCCGAATTCCCCGTGAAGGGCTCTGGACTAACTCCTCTTGATTCCCCTTGAATGGGTTGAGGTGCTATGTGAAGCTCTTGTTGGTTAAGTATAAGTTAGGCACACACACAAGCAAGCCAAGCAAATAGGGATGAATAGCAATATGAATATATGCAAGGCAACACAAGCAAATAGATATGTATGATATGAATGAAGTATGATGCTTTGCACAAATAAATGAGAGAGAGAGTTGAGAGATATTGGATCAAATGCAAACACACGGATATGTTTCGAGGTTCGAGCCCCTAGCTCTACATCCCCGCCTATACCACCGTGTAGGATTTCCAATCCACTATCTCCCACCGAGGGAACCTCTACCGAAGAGGATTTGTTACAACAATGGAGTACCGAACTCCTCTCTCAATACAAACACCTCCTCACACAAGAGGGGTAGGCCCTTAGCCAAACAACCACAACACCTCTACCGAAGAGGGTTTACAACCAAACTCTACCTCTCACTAGAGGGAGCAAACCAATCACCCGATCACCTCTACCTAAGAGGGATACACAAAGAATAAGGGTGTTTACGACAAGTGGTTCCAAAGACCACAAACTCAAATTCTCTTTCTTTTTCTCTTTTTCCACAAAACAAATGATCCTAATAGATTAGGATAGATGATAGCTCAAGTGTGGAAAACTAGGTGTTTTTGGAAACAAGCAACAAAGAAAATACTTGGGAAAACTCTTGTAAAAGATAGAGAATGAAAACCAATACAAATATCCCAAATTCCTATTTTCTTTGATTTTCTAAAAACCCAAAAACAAATAAGATGAATTCTTTTTGGCCCAAAAACACTTTTGAAATCTTTTAAAACACTTCAGAAAACTGAGAATTTTTGCTCTTCAAAATCTTGGTGAAAACCTCAAACAAATGGGGTATTTATAGCCCCATCAGAAAACTAGCCGTTAGGCTGATGTGGCAGCCTGACGGTCGACCGGCCCGGTCGATCGCCAACGGTCAGAAATGTGACCGTTGGGCAACCACGGTCGACCGGCCCGGTCGACCCAAACAAACAGAGAGCACTGCTCTCAGACCGGTCGACGTCCAGGTCGACCGTCCCAAAGCTGCCAAACGTGCACAGATTTGTGCACGTCGTCGACCGTCCCGGTCGACCGACTTCAGCCTAGTCGACTTGGTCAGATGACTTAGTCGACTGGTTGAAGCCTGAAACAAAAATCTGGGTCAGAAAAATAGTTTAAAAATATTTTGAAAAATCTTTTAAGTCTTCTAAAAATCCACAAAACTTGTTTTAACATTTTATATTGAAACACAAACTTGTGATAAAAATTTCAAGACATATATCAATCATATCAATTCATTTTGAGTCTTGCAAATTTTATCGAAACCAACACTTGTATTTTTATCAAACTTGATTTTTCAATACATGATAGGATAGTCAAAATAAGTTTGTCTAGCAAGTTTAAAGCATGTATGTATATCTAGAATATATCTAATATACATAGAAATAAAGTAAACTTATTTTGATCTACTATTCATGAAAACCAAATCCAAAATATAAATCTTGTGTGTGTTGTGCACTTGAGCATATCAACTATACTAAGCTTTACAAATGGATCTAAAACACACTATCTAAACTATGGATACCTAAGTCTTCTTGATGATCTTCATCTTCAAGTTAACTTGCTCCAAAACTCCATCCATGGGCTAGGCAATGTGTGATCTTTAAGCTTTGGCCCTGGAATCACTATGAAAAGCTTCTAAACACCTTTGTTGAAGCTAATCACCAACTAATATCTTGGTTAATGATCTGAAACTTAAAATCACAAGAATATTAGTAAACATAACTACATGAGTTAATCATCATCAAAACTAGGGTGGAAGGCCTTTGGGCCAACACAAACTTTCGGGTTCGTGTTGTGATGAGTTCTTGTGGGAGCTCGGTGTAGAGGTGCCGCCTCAGTAAGCTAGTGTGCTTGCGTGTGTTGTTCTTGCGGGAACAAGAGAGAGACTAGTGAGTCCAAGAGTTCTTGTGTGAACTCGTTGTAGGTGTTGCGGCACCGAGTGATCTTGTGGGATCAATTTTAGTGAAAATCCTTCATAGTGTTGAGGGCGGGGACGTAGAGCAAGGGTGCTCGAACCTTGAAACAATTCTCCCGTATTTGCGATTGCTCTCTCTTACTTGTGTTTATATATCTTGTATGCTTACATTGTTTATCTCAATATATATATATACTTGATATATCTTGTGCTTAATTGTTATATGCTTGAGTTTGTTTGCTTACACTTATATTCAACCATGAGAGCCATTGTGACACCTCATCTCTTAATCTAAAGAAATCTTGAGGAGATAGTCCAGAGCTCTTCACCCGGAATTCGGCTACACTCTTGCGTTATACCTTGTGTGTTAGTTTAATAACTTTAGTTTGCATAAATAATTTTTAATTTCTCATCATTCATCATTAGATTAGCTAGTACACCTATTCACCTTGCCTCTAGGTATATTTTCAAGTTGGATAAAAAATAAAAGAGATGTCCTAATAGAATAGAACCTATCCTGCGGGGATAGTGGTTGTGCCATGTGTGGATCGGATTTGGCTGGTGAACTATTCCTAACTAATCTAGACGTAGCTGGGTCTCTTGACCAAGCTAACATACACAATCAATAGCAAACAAGATCACACCAAAAAGTCAAAGTCAAAATCAAGTAAGCCTATTCTAGGATAGACTTAGACCTAGATGACACTGATTAGTCTACAGTTCTGTATTATTATATCGCATTTTCCTGCTGATTTATGAATAAAATGTCAGTCTAAACCATATTTTGGTCTCTCTTGCAGATAATCAAGACAAGGAGGACAAAAGGGTAATAAGAGCTTAATTAAACCTATTTTCGGGTAATTAAATCTGGATTTCTTGGAGGCCAAGTAAGGGAGCTTCCAGAAGATGCATTGAACCTAGACCCTTGCGCACGTCAGACGAATATCCAGGGAAAATATCAGAATCTGGATATACCAGGAAGGTCCTCGAAGCCAGGAGAAGGTCCTCGCCAAAACCAATGACCCAAGTCCCTGGTTTTGTCACGAAAACGCGGCAATATGGTGGGGCCACGTGTCGATCTTCGATGCGTGGCCTCATCTCGTCTTCTAGAAGTCCCGTTTGCCTATATAATGCCCTGCAGAGGCCCAGAACGGAGGTAGATTTGGATTTAGGCTAGGTTTCTATCATCTAGCTGTAGATTAGGATTTTCTTTCTCTTTTATTTTGTATTTTTTTCTTTTATAGATCTTGTAGCAGGGCTGAGAGATTCAGAGAGATAGAGAGATATTGATGCAATAGATGGTGACAATCTTTGTAAAGGTGTCTCCTATCTTCTCCATTGTAATCTTCTCCATCTTCTACATGATGTTTAACTAATCTTTTCTTCTCATGGCAATCTAACTACTAACCACTAACCATTTAACTACTTACTTGATAATCCACATGAATCTAGTAGTCTCTACAAGGCCTTGCTTTTGCAAGAGCCATTGATGGCTCATGATGATGGATTCTAACATTTCTAACATCTAACCCACTAAATTGCTAACTTGCAATGTCTTCTTTATTTCATGTTTACCTCTAACTGGTTTTGATGATGTAATAGCAGCTTGCAACTTGTTGTGTGGTATGATGTGTTGTTTGAATGTAGAAAAACTATCTTATGTGCCATACTCTGTATCGTCTATTGAAGCTAAGAATTAGTGATGGCCAAGGATCCATATGTGGCAACTATCACTAAGAAGTTAGCATGTTTAGTGAAGTAATTAGTAGTTAGTAGCCATGAGTTTTCTTTTATCTTTGTTTTGAAAACCAAATCTAAAATCTTTTATCATTTTCCCATTATTGTTTTTATCATCCTCTTAGTTCACCTTTATTTCATTATCTTTTTGTTTCCACAACCACTTCTCTTTTGTTTCCTTCGCCATTTTCATCGCCTTCTTTGCCTATCACTCTATGGATTTCTTTTATTTCTCTTTTTCTAATTCTTTAACAAAGAAGAAATTGTTAACAACCGACGTGAATAAGAGCTATTAATGTTTCTATCGCCTCCCATCCCTATGGATTCAACCCCTTAAGCCAATGCTATAATGGAAGTATCGAGGGAACATTAGTACATACAAACTTTTCATTAATTTCATAAAACACACGTTTTCGAGTGCTGGTTCCGTCTCGATCAAATTTTTGGCGCCGTTGCTGGGGATGGGAATGATTTTGATTTCATGTTATTGTTAACATTTTCTTCTCTGTTTTGGTGTGCAGGGCAAGTTTTACAGATTCTTTGCATTGCAGAAGGCCACCCTTGCTTGCCTCTTTCTACTCTAGAAAGCAGAAAGCTTGCTTCTAGAACCTTGTCGCAGAAATCAAAACAAAGCCGCGCAAGCACGGCAATTTTGTAGCAATTATATTTTGTATTTTGCAGGGACTTTGCAAGTTGCTTATATTGTTATATTCTGCTGCCAATTTTCTGCTTTGATTGCCTACACATTGTAATAAATTAAAGAACTAAAATGCAGTATTTGGACGCTTTTAAAACGGTTTAGACATTTGCATTTAGGCACGTGTCAATTCAATTCCAATATAATGTATTTTGTTCTGTTGCTGTGAACTGGATTGAGGTGTACATATGGCATTGCATATAGCATAGGACAAACACGTGGGTGAATTACTCGCTTTGTGTTATATTCTTGTCTATATTGCACACTTGCACGAATTGAAATTAAGGGCAAAACCCATACAAGATAAGTTGGAAATTTTATCACCCTTCCTTAGCCCAAAAATCACCTCCCCACTCACACAAACCAAGCCCTAATAAAAATTGATAGACGTTGGCCCCTAGGGACATCTCAGACTCATTAAGAGATTTACCAAGTGTGGAACTTATTTTGAATCTTACTCTTATGAAATCAGTGTCTAAGGTTGAAGATTAAGAGGTTACGCCTCAAAGATACCGTAGTTTTGCGTAATTAAGGCCCGTTGCTTACGCACGGATACCTCCTACCGTATTTTTCCCTACTTAGCCGATTAGTTTGTGGTCGGATTCATACAACAACCTCCCTCAGGTAATTGATCAGTTAGGAGTTGTATAGGTCTAGGTCAACATTAGTATAGGCTTGGTTTTGATTTTTTCTTTCTCTTTGTTTGTTTGTTTATTTTTCCTTTCTTGTTTGTGTTTGTTTGTGAAATGGAATTCAACAATAATAACTCTTTCAATCATAATATAAATTCATATTTCACATCAGCCTCATTGTTGAATAGCTCCAACCCAGCTTTGAACAATATGACCCAACTAAATAATCAGGATTGGAAGTATTCAACTCAATACCCATACCCCCAATCTTATGACCATAATTTCCAAAATAAATTCCACTCTTCACAGATTCAATGGAGATTCAACTCCCCTGAGTCAAATTTTCAACCACCTTGTCCACAATTTTCACAATATTTATTTTGCAATTTTGCTTCCTAACCTTTTCTAAAATCACCAATTGAAGAAAAATCTGAGTTAGAAAAGAGTATAGATGCCAACCTGCAAGAGACCGAGCAACAATTTCAGAAAATGATGACCTTTCCAATTCCACAATATGTTTAAGAGTCTTACTCAGTCCACCTCCTCATAATGAACAACCATCTGCCCTGGAAATGAATAAGGAACTTTTGCGTGAGTCCAAACTTCAATCTCAAAATATGTTGGACTCATAATCTTCACAATCTTTCCAAAACAAAGATCCCTACACTCCCTTTCTGGAACATCCACTTGAAAAAAAATCACATCTAGAAAAGAGTATAGAAATCTTGCAAGAGTCCGCACTACAATTTCAAAAATCTTCTTCTCAGTCTATTGATAGGTTAGAAACACAATTGAGGCAATTGGTCAACATTTATAAGAATGAAGAAACTCTCTCTTA
The DNA here is from genome assembly GCA_038442645.1 of Agave tequilana. Taxonomy (NCBI): domain Eukaryota; kingdom Viridiplantae; phylum Streptophyta; class Magnoliopsida; order Asparagales; family Asparagaceae; genus Agave; species Agave tequilana. The sequence continues at coordinate 186,288 of JAVJIF010002868.1, forward strand.
TCAACCTTTGACCAATTCAGCTATCCCTAACTCTATCGATCTGACCCAGGACTCTTACTGTTTTGGAAATCAAGATTCCTACACTCCCATTCTAGAGCATTCACTTGAAGAAATATCACATGTAGAAAAGAGTATAGAAATCATACAGGAGTCCGCACTACAATTTTAAAAATCTTCTGCACAGTCTATCAATAGGTTAGAAATACAATTGAGTCAATTGGCTAGCATTTATAGGAATGAGGAAACTCTATCTGATCAACCTTTGATCAATTCAGATATCCCTAACTCTATTGATCTGACCCAGGACTCTTGTCATTTTGGAAACCAAGATTCAATTTCAGCACACCCATCTGAACTTGACCAAACTTCAAATGTTAAAAATCTCATTGATATTTTGGCAAGTTATCCTTTTTCTAAGATTAAACTTTAATTTCGGATTATCCGCGAGAGGTATATCACCGAATCGGACCACGAGTTAATCGGCCAGGTAGGTGGTAAGATTGGTGAAAGGTATCCATCAAAGACGGGCCTAATTATGCAAAACCACCAACCTTCGAGATTTCGCCTCTCAATCCCCTACCTAGTCACCGATTTGACGAGAGTAAAATTTGAACAACTTTCTTCTTAGGTCAATTTCCTAGTGAGTCCGAGAAGTCCTTAAGGCCAACATCCATTCAAAGTTTAAATTTAGGCTTAAGTTATGAGTGCAAATGAGATATTGTTTGTGAGCTAAGGAAGGGTATTGACTTTCCACCTTATCTTGTTAGGGGTTTAGCCCTTAAGTCGATTTTGTGCAAATGTGAAAAATAATAGAATAGTATCACTCAAAGCAATTAAGTCACTACAAGTGTTTTCTAACTTAGATGCTATGCAGACTTAGCTCGATCTCCAGTACTCCTCGACAGTAATTGAAAATTTAAAAAAAAAAATAGACGAATGCCTAGGTGCAAGTCTATCCGGTTTTTAAATTTCAATAACAGGTTACTGTTATTGTTAGAAACAATGCCTAGATAAGTTACAGTAAAATCTAACAACTAAAGCATATACAGAACTCCAAACTAATGACTACAAAAGAAAAGAGAAATCCTAACTTACTGGGATTGTTGCGTTTGCGCAGCTTTTCTGAAGCTTCTAGGGTTATGCCTTCTAGGGTAGTGCTATGAATTACTTATAATCCTTTACAAATGCCAACTTCTTGTAACTATCCCTGTACACACAACAACGAAGAATTCAGTTAGAAAATAATGTATACCATTCCCTCCCCAGCAACGGTGCAAAAATCTGATTGCCAAAAAAAATACAAAGAATATGAAAAGTGTGTGTGATTGGTTTTGACTATGAATCTTTTGCAATTTAACCATGTAGCGAGGGCTATACGGGTCGAGCCTCAGTGAGAGATGCGATGGAAGCGTTTCAGTATTATTGTTTTCTTACACCTTCTTCTTTTGTTTGGAGAGTTTTAAGAAAGAGATTGGTTGAAAGAAGTTTGGTTTTGATATTACTGTAGAGAAAGATCACAACCTACTAATTATCTACCATCATAAACAAATAATACTAACTAGAGATTACCTTTACGCTAAACCTTAAACATAATAGATTACCCTAGGATTCAAGCAAAACACATAAGATAAATAATCAAGGTTCTAATTGAAATAACATTAGTTAAAATTTAACATTAAAATATTAAGACAATGATCAAGCATAGATTAAAAAACTAGTTAAAGGGTACTAGCAAGTAGTTTACCTAATTATCATCATCATGTGCCTTGAAGATAGACGTAGGGTTTAAGCATGGATAAAATTTAATTTGATTCTCTATTCAATACTAAAGGTTCATGGTGGTGAAAAGTGAATTTAGCTACTCATGGTGAAAGAGAAACAAATCATGATTTTTGAATAAGAAGATTGCATGAAATAAAGAAATAAAATAAAGAATAAAAAGCAAGTAAATAACAAAAGAGGTATGAAAAGAACAAAAGCACCTTGTATTGATCTGTCACCTTGAATTACAATGGCTTCTCCTTCTTACAAATCTTCTTCAAAGTAAAGAAAACTTTAAAATTACAATGAAAATTTGAAAAGAAAATAGATCTAAAGAAGGACATAAGCTTGAGCTTCAGAGATGCCTCTCCTTTTTAGGGGTATTTATAGAAGATTTGAGAAGTAAAGTCCCACACGAACACCTTCACCAACGATGCACGCGACCTCTAGAAGGCTGCATTTTCGCGGCAAAAAAGGGTTTGCCGTGGCATTTTTGTGAAGTTAGGTCACGTGCTTTGGCACGTGGCCTTATCTCGTTTGCTTATATGGAGATCTATCCTCTGATTCTTCGTTTGATCCCCGAATTTTGAAATATTTCAATCTCCTAGATAACTTAACAATCAAATTATCTCTAAATCAAGCTTAAATTCAAATTTTCTTCCCTTTAACTTCAACTTGTGGCGCAAGCAACTAGAATTTGAATAGGTGTCCACCTCTGTCTTCAATTGGGATGAGAATTTATCTTGTTCTATCCTTTTTCTCCTCTAGATTTTAAATTAAATTAATTTAAAACCCAAATTCAAATAGAATAGACGAGAAGCTTCCTTTATCTTCCCAATTAATTTTTATTTTCATAATAATTGTGAGCTTTTGGCTTCTTTTGGGCTTTCTCTTGGATTATGGAGGCATGCTCATTATTAAATAATAAATGAATTAAATAGTAATATTTTATAAACAATAAGTATGAAAAATATGACTAAAAATATGCATTATTGATGACCAATCAACATGCAACAAATATATATTCATATCAAGTAATAAGATCACAAGGCAAGACAAGATCACAAAAATAAGTGCTAATCCAACATAATATACTAAAAACAAGTCTTGTACCACACAATATATTACAAAACCAAGCATTATACTCCAAAGTCTCAAAATACCAAATATCAAGATCAAAGTTATATAGTACCATAGTCCAAAGTCACACATAACATAAATCTAAAATAACTCAAAGTAGAAGATAACAACCTAGAATTCCTTCTTCTTCTCCCCCTTTTTGTCAACATAAAAAAATTAGAGAGCTCAAGAGTCTTCCTCATCAATGAAGCTTGTGTTGGGCATAAAGTGTGCGTCTTGAGGAGGATTTGCGATTGGACGATATACTTTGGATTGATCTGAAGGGGCATCCATGGATCGAATGGAGGACTTGTAGCAGGAAAGAGCTGAGAGTAACTGTCAGGAATGAGAAACGGCCAATCATTCTTGGAGAGTCTAACATCACTGTATCTCTAGAGATAATGAATAGATGAGCAGACGTATGACATATTATTTTGAAACTCCTGTCGAAGTCCTTCCTGATTTGCCATGATCTTCTCAGTGGCAGAAGTGAAGCTCAGAGATAAATTCTGGACCTGGGTCGTAAGAGCAGCATATGGATTTGCTGCAGAAGAGGAGAGCATAAGCAAGCGTGCTAGTTTGCATCCTTTTAAGAAGTGTGTGATTAATATCCATAAAATGAGCAATGGCTTTCGCGCAAGAAAGATCAATCTTGAGATGTTTAAACAATCAAGTAAGGATCATCTCATAAGGGAGATTTCTATTCAGACTCAAAATGTATTAAAAAAGCATAAAATCGATGATTAGTTTAGGTATATTGATTCTAATGCTTTTTAAAAGGTAATAGATCAGCATTGGAGCACAACCCCGAGCATGACTATACTCTCCCGATTTTCTGAAACAAACACATTTTTAGATCTACATGATGATTCAGGTTGTTTAGATTTCTCAGATCTCTGACGTTTGGACATGTTGAATAATAGCCGATGTAGTATCTCCTAATCAATAATATTGTATTATTATTTTTAATATCTTATTTGGCTTTACCTGCCATTTTGTTAATTAACTTTATTTATAGTTATTATTATTAGATATACAAATTATTTCTAAGATATTAACATTTGCTTTATTTATTTATTATTGCCATTACCACTTATTAAAATGTTTAGTTACTGGTAATATTATTATTTGTTATTTTTAGTAATGAGTGTTTCATTATGATTATAATTATTATTGTTATTGTTATAATTATTTTAATTATTATTAGTAGTATTGTTAACTTTTATTGTTATTAATATTATTATTATGTATTGGTATTATTGTTGTGAATTATTAGTACTAGAGTATTATTATTATTTTAATTATTATTATTTTTTCTATTATTACTTGGTTAATTATTTTTATTATTTATCATCATTGTTATTATTAATATTATTGCCTGAATTATTATTTTCCCTTCTTTATTCTTTTTTTCATACCTATTTATCTAAACCCGAAACCCACCAACCCAATAATCTATAACCCAAAACCCAATCCCCATAATCCTAACTTAATTCAAATTCAAATCCTAGATCTTATAATTGCTTAATCCGAATTCTAACTAATCAAATCTTTATCCTAGCAAACAAAATCATAAATTTTAGCTAATTCTAATCTAACTTCTAACAAAAATCATATCTATCCTAACTTACACAAGTCCAAATCTCATTTTAAAAAATTAGAATTTCAGTTAGGTTTAAATTGTTTGACTTAGTAGTTAGGATAAAATTTACTGAGGTTATGATTTGAAAATCAGATTTGGATTTGTGTAAGTTAGGCTAGATATGATTTTGTTAGGATTTAGATTAGGATTAGTTAAGATTTATGATTTGATTTGCTAGGATAAAGATTTGATTATATCGGATTTGGATTAGGTAGTTAAGATCGAGGATTTGAATTTGAATTAAGATAGAATTATAGGGATTAGGTTTTGGGTTATATATTATTGGGTTGGTGGGTTTTGAGTTAAGATAAATAGGTATGGGAAAAAGAATCAAGGAAGGAAAATAATAATTCAGGCAATAATATTAATAAAAACAATGATAATAAATAATAATAATTAACCACGTAATAATAGAAATAATAATAATAATCAAAATAATAATAATAATAATACTCTAGTAATAATAATTAACAACAATAATACCAATACATAATAATATTAAAAACAATAATAGTTAATAATACTACTAATAATAATTAAAATAACCATAACAATAGCAATAATAATTATAATCATAATGAAACACTCACTACTAAGAATAACAAATAATAATAATATTACTAGTAAGTAAAAATATTAATAAGTTATAATGACAATAATAAATAAATAAATAAAGATAATGTTAATATCTTAAAAATAATTTGTATATCTAATAATAATAATTATAAATCAAGTTAATTAACAAAATGGCAGGTAAAACCAAATAAGATATTAAAAATAATAATACAATATTATTGATTAGGAGATATTACATTCTACCCACCTTAGAAAAATTTCATCCTCGAAATTTTCAAAAAGTAGGAAGATGTAAAAAAATCAAAATTAAGGTAGAAAACAAACAAGCTTCCACATCGTTTCTCTGCATATCATGGGTCCACCAACTTCCGCTGTGCGATCTGATCTCTGTTACCAGCTTCAATATGGACTAACCAGTACTAAGAGATAAAATCAGGAAAATAGAATTGATATGAAAAATAAGAATCAAGGAGAAAATTTCAGGTCACTCTAGAAGTAGATTGAAATTAATAATACCAAAAGAATCAAGTGATGGATTTTCAAAGGAAGGATACTTGATTCCCAATTGGACTCAATATCATTGTGTGAATCCTATATGTATACTGCAGTATCAATATAACTTGTTTCAAATTATCGGTAAGAACAATATTCTCTTTTTGTGTCGAACCAGGGTCTGATACCAAGGAAACCCTATCACGCCCTGCTTTTCAAAATACATGGGAACGGAGTTGCGACGAGAGTCAGCGACGTATATACCTGAGGAATATACCTCACGTATAGACGCTAAGCCTAAAGTAACCTAAACAAGCTATATAATCACTATGATAAATCAATATCACTGCAATATGACATATAAATATCTAACACAATGATAGCAGATGAATAAAGGAAAGAAATGACAATTGGATACGATATAAATAGAATCCGAAAATAACATGTATAAAAAAGCAAGAATACCTATAATCAAGAAGAAAGAGACTCTACCTCATCGCAACGCATGTAATCCTCTCCAAGTACTTGATCAGCATTAAATAGCCACAAATCTGAATATGCAAATCTAGGGAGTCAGAACTCCTAGTGAATGTATAAGAATAAACTAGAAAGTGCATGTGCATATAACATGTGAGCAGATAAAGAAAAAATATATATATACTGGAATAAGAAAATGGCATGAATAAAGTAAATAAACAGTAATGTGAATAACACACAGTAAAGTATGTATCCAGTCAGGTATCCGATCAGGTGTTTATCACAATCTATATATCAGGCGGGTAGAGTCAGTCAGTACTAGAGTCAGATGTCTAATCAGGTCAGGTGTAACATCGAGTGTCCATTATACATACATGTATCGGGCAAGGATAATCAGTTACAGTATATTATTATTTATTATATCAGCGAACACCAATTACAACCTGCAATAGGCGCATTCCATACTACGCCTATCACACGTGTCAATCGAGGTCCTAAGTTATTGAAACTGATCTGTTAGAGATATTGTCCATGTTTTAGGTGGGTCTCGTACATACCCGGGACCACGCCCCAGACTCCTGGCGCTGAACCGGGCCCTACCGCAAGATAGTCAAGAACATGCATAACTTGTATAATAGGAATAAGAACAGGACGGGGTGTCAATTACCCCTCAGGACCCTATAGTGGAACCCTCTTTCGGCTGCGCAACCTATATCCGAGATCCATCCAAAATACAGACGCTGTCTCCTCCATCAATTTTTTCAATCCCAATATAAGTTGTTTAATATAAGGTTATTTAGATTATCAAGATTATTTAATGTACATGTTACCTAGACTACTAGGAGAACTCAGTGGGTAACAATGTCAACATGTGTAATAAGGGTACCGGTATAACAGGATATATAATATCAGTGAATATGATACCAGTATAACAGGTTATGTAACAAGTATAACATGAGGGTGTTATTACCATATAACAATATTTTTTCAGCAATTATGGTAACTTGGATATTATAGTTATCAGGTAGATGCTAAGTATAATTAGTCAAGTTTTCCAGGTAAATCATGATATCCAGAATGAGTAATAACATACAGGCATAAATAAAATAATTTAGGCAAAATATACATTCAACTCAGATCCTCAAAGTCATCAACATATCCACCCTCTAAGTCACCAATAAGTCAGGTCTATCAATAACTTGCCATAAAACTCATAATCATATAATATAGTCAATGATATTAAAGAAATCACTCTCATTCGATCTTCAATAACTAAAGTAGTCATGAACTAATCATGAAGCAACAGATAATTATTTTGCAGGTTCCAACACACCAAATAATTGTCCAATAAATACTACACATGAATGATGATATCTGTCCACAAATATGAACTAGATCAGTCATTCTATAGGTCGAAACAAGTCACAGTCTAAAGTTATACCACAACTAGTCCTGGGCCAGTAGCGTCAAACAACTACACATGAAATGACGCTGATAAATACTCAGATTAACTACATAATCAAAGTGAACACTCACTAATATCTCATGAAGAAATACAGATAATCATGCTGATAAAATATATCAAATAGTCACATGAAATAATAAAAGTAACATATTAATACTTACTGACAAGGATAAATAAGAAAATGATACAAGAGTAAACACTCACAAATATCATCTCAGTAAATTTTAGTAGGATAATTACATAACTAAATAAAATCATTTATCACAAAATCTTTGTTCAACTGAAGGAGGAAAAGAACACTCACCTAAACTTGATCCCAAGTCCAAAGCACTGAAATCATAAGACCCTGATAAATCTACATAGTTAATTTCAATAGAAATTGTTAGAATTTTTTTTTACAAGGTGTCTTACTTGAAAGTTTTAATGAGTTTTAATCTTGATTAATTAGTTTGGGGTTAGAAATAATGAATTTAATATGTCTCAATTTAAATTAATTTTTAATTTTTGTTGGAGTTTCAATAGACTTTAAACCATTAAAATGCTTAATGAGTCTGAATTTACCATTAAGGGAAAATAGCTTTAAAGTGAGTGATTTGAGTTAATTCATGTTGCTATTTATCTAAAAATTTTATCATAGAAAGTAGAATTATTGTAGACTATTGTTTATATTTTCCTCTATTTTTTGATATTTTTAGCTAATTATTTTTATTGTGCAATTCTTCTTTCTTCTTCCTTTCTTTCTTCTTTTTTTTTCCCTTTGTACATCCAGCAGCCCAAGCTTAGGCTAGGCCCAGGCCTGGTCTAGGAATTTTTATTATCTTTTTTTTTAAGTAGCACAGGGCCTGGCCCTATGTTTCCTGGTCCAGGCCAGGCCAGGTCGGCCTTGGCCCACCCAGTGGGTCCAGGCCAGCTAGGCCAGTCTAGCCTTGGATTTCTAGTGGAAATCTTCTTCTTCTTTTTTTTATATCCTTTGTTTTAAAAATTTTGAAAAAATTATGTAAATTAAAATTATGGGTTGTTATATTCTCACATGTTGGATTTATGGTTAGGTTTGGATAAAAAAAAATTCATGAATAACCATGGTATAGACATGATTTTTAATAAACTATTTATATCAAATAAATTATGAGAAGATAGATTAATTACTTGGATTTGATCTCCTCTAGCATGTTCCTCAATTTCTGCATTTCGAGATTCTTTTTCATTCGTGCTCCGCTTAAGAAGAAAAGAAAGAAGGAGGTGGGGAGAGTTGGGCTATGATTTTTCTTATGAGGTAGAAAAAGTAGTAGTTTAGGCTTTTAATAGGTTATTGGAGATTTTAAAAATTAGAATTTCAGTTAGGTTTAAACTGCTTGACTTTGTAGTTAGGATAGAATTAACTGAGGTTATGATTTTTAAAATAAGATTTGGATTTGTGCAAGTTAGGATAAACATGATTTTTGTTAGGATTTAGATTTGGCTTAGTTAAGATTTTCGATTTGGTTTGCTAGAATAAAGATTTGATTAAATAGGATTTGAATTAGGTAGTTAAGATCTAGGATTTGAATTTGAATTAAGATAGGATTATGGGAATTGGGTTTTGGGTTATAGATTATTGGATTGGTGGGTTTCGAGTTTAGATAAATAGGTATGGAGAAAAGAATCAAGGGAAAATAATAATTCAGGCAATAATATTAATAATAACAATGATGATAAATAATAATAATAATTAACAAATTATAATAGAAAAAATAATAATAACTAAAATACTAATAACAATACTCTAGTAATAATAATTAACAACAATAATACCAATACATAATAATAATATTAATAATAATAGTTAACAATACTACTAATAATAATTAAAATAACCATAACAATGGCAATAATAATTATAATCATAATGAAACACTCATTACTAAGAATAACAAATAATAATAATATTACTAGTAACTAAAAATATTAATAAGAGATAATGGCAATAATAAATAAATAAATAAAGCCCATGTTATTATCTTAGTAATAATTTGTATATCTAATAATAATAACTATAAATCAAGTTAATTAACAAAATGGGAGGTAAAGCAAAATAAGATATTAAAAATAATAATACAGTATTATTAATTAGGAGATATTACAACAAAGTTCCCAACTAAAATAAGGTAGATATGAATAGAATTATAGGAAAAAATCAGAGAGAAATAGCAGAAATTATATGAAAATAAACTAGGATGAAATTGAGAGAAATTACCTAGTGAAAGTCAGCATTCCTCCACCAAACTAAAGTGGGTGTGGTGTAGAAATGTTTTTCAAGAGATTTTGAGAAGGAGATTAGAAAGAATTTTGGAGAGAGAGAATGGGTAGGGAAGAAGGTATGTCGACAGCAAGAGAAACATGAGAGAAGGAGAAAGGATCTAGGGTTTTAAAACTAATTTAATATAGCAGTTGCCGAGCTTTGATCGACTGACCAAACACAAGACCACTGTAAAACAAAGTCATATACCATAGCTTGACCGAGTAGTCTGCTGACAAAAACAGAGAGTTCTGAGACTCTTGGTCGGTCGACCGGGTTGGCCCAAAAATCAAAATTTTGAATTTGTAAGATGGTTTTGTTAACCAAAAATTATTTAAATAAATATGTAAAAATATATTAAATGGTTAATCATCATAGACATGTTATAGTTAAAGGAAAATCAAGTAAGATTTTTGTATACAAAAGCTTTTCAAAATGTTATAAAATAATATATATTTTGATAGCATAGACATTACTTATGTTTTCCATGCCTAAATGTCTATTAGTGTATTTGATATCACACATGCTTATATATACCAATTGATATGTATGTATTTCATATAAACAATCATGAGACCAATAGAAATTGAATATCTACAATAATTGCACATAGAATACATGCTAATTCATCCAAAAATCATATAAATAATTTTAAATAGTTATACATTCATGAAATAGGTCAAGCAGTCTATCAATACTAAACAAATGTAACATGTATTTAGTTCTAGACAATTATAACATGATCATGTAATAAACAATTTTAAACAAGGTGGAGATGTTACCAATATACGCTAAGTATTCTCCAACAAGAATTGTGTTTTCCCACCTAGTTTCCTTGATAGAGATGTATTAAATTCGTTGGTCTGTCAAGCTACAATGCATCCACCATCAAAGCACCATCTCCCACTATGTCTTGGAGGAGGACACACCTACATCAAGTAAATTTGATATGTTTTTTGATACTCAAATCTTTTTGGGTCCTCTAAGGTTAGTATTCTCACAAACCCAAGTATTTTTGTTTTTCATATTCAATTTAGCATAACAAAACTTTGCTAAATGGCCTTTGCAGCTACAATGTGTACATGTGCACACCTTATCATAAATATATGCATAATTGTGATGTGCATTATGATCATGCTTGGTATATGCTTGTGAGATGTGTTTCTCTTGAGGTTTTTTCTTTGGAAACATAGCATTAATCTTCTTCATATTGAAAGCACAAATCTTTTAAACTTGCATCCAAAACATCAATTCTAGATTTCAAAAATTTAAACACGTCTTGGTCGAAAACTAATTTTGAGCTTTTGCCCTTGCTAACACTTTTATGCAATTCAAAAGAGTCTTTTCAAAACAACATGATAAATCCCTTTTTCTTTGAAAACCATTTCAAGCTTATTTTTTTCAAAATATCATTTCTTTTCTTAATGTTTTATTTTGAATATTAGAAAACTCATATCTATTTTGTAGTTCTTCAAAAAAAAAAAATGAGCTAGTTCATCCATTGTAAGTTCATCACCATTTAAAGATGGTTCAAAAGTTATCTTAGTTGATTCCTCTTTGTTTGCCATGAAACAAATATTAGCGGTGTCGACTTTTTCTTCTTCGGACTTTGTGGCATCCCATGTGGCCATCACCTTCTTCTTGTGCATTCTTTTTGAGATAGTTGTTTGTAGAGAGGGACATGGTCCATCTCTTCTTTCTTGCGTTCATTCGTCATAGGTGGTCTTGTTCTTTGAAAATTACTCATCCTTCCTTTTATGTAGAACATCTTGCCAACCTTCCTAATAAGCATGGCAAAATCTTTTTCATCTCCTTCATCCATTGATTTATCTTCTTCCACAATGGTTGTCTATTGACTTTTTCTTTGATGGTTCTCTTCCTTCACGAACTTTCATCTCCATCTATATGTCTTGAGGTTCCTAATAAACTCGAAGAAATCCATCTCTTCACGATCATTTAGCTCCTCGAAAGTCATTGCCTTGAACTCCCAAGCTTTAGGAAGAGCTCTAATGACTTTTCTTATTTTTTGGTCGTTATCGATTTCATCACTTAAGAAAGATAATCCGTTAATGATTTTAGTGAAGTGAGAAAGCATTTCATCAATTGTCTCATTGTCAAATATGTAAAAATTCTCATATTGAAAGCGAAAGAAGTCAATTTTAGATCTATTGACTTATGAAGTACCCACTTTAGTAATAACTAAATTATTCCAAACTCATAAACCAATTTGCAATTAATAACATGAGAAAAATCATCATCATTTAATGCTTGTGTTAATACACGTATTGTGTCTTTGCATTGGCCTTAAAGTCTTTCGCAATGGCTTCAGACCATGTATTCTCATCTCCATGAGACTCAACAAATTATTTGGTTGTGGCCTTAGCAACCCTAACTTCTAGGGACTTAAGGAAAAGATTCATTTTTACCTCTCACAAAGAGAAGTTCAACCTATCAAATTTGGGTGGGGACTTGATGCTAGAAAAATCGTGTAATGCCATGAAACAAATATGTAAATGAATATATGCAACAAATAAAGCCAAACTAGGATCTCTCTAAGGTGGTTAAACCAAATACTAAAGATTTAGCTCTGATAATAATTGAAATCACCTAGAGGGGGGATGAATAGATGATGGCTATAGAACCATAACAAATATGAAGAATTAAAAATAAACTAAACTATTTAACACAATAAATGACAAGTAGACAACATAAAGCAAATATTATGAAGTACAAGAGTTATCAAGCATAAAAGATAGAGCAATATAGAGCATGCACAATAATAAAGAGTGAGTAAAGAGACAAATGAGAGAAGGCAATCACAAATACAGAGATATATTTCGAGATTCGAGCTACTTGCTCTACGTCCCCGCCTTCACCGCAATGAATGATTTGTACTATACTTTATCTCACGAGATCATCACGCTACAAGTTCTCTTCAAGAACATGAGGACCCACAAGCCCTTCTCACTTGGTGCCGCAGCACCTTACATGAAGACAAGTCCTCAAGCTTATTGAGGCCACAATCTGTACAACTCGAATACAACGAACAAAAGATCTACTTCTCGATCTCTGGAAAAATGGTTCACAAATCAATTTCTAAAATCAACTTGGATGAAGTAAAAGCTCAGAGTCATATGTGGAGAAGCTTTGAGAATGTAGAGAATGAAAGACCAAGTCTTAGAAATATTGGATATGGAAATATAGATCAAGAAGAATTTTGCTTCAAAAATTAGTCTTAATTGTTTTCTTGAAATCTTAATAAATCTTAAGGTTTAATCAATGTCCCCCTATTTATAGAGGTCTAGGAGAGAGATTAAATCCAAAATAGCTGTTTTGAATGAGCCTAAAAAAGGACAAAATAATATATAGCCGTTTGGGACAAATTTAGACTCTAATCAGTCTGTCGGTCGACCGAGCGATCGACCGCCAATGGTCAAATTTTTGACCATTGTGGGTTGGTAGTTAACCAATCGATCAACCGTCACTAGGCACAATTAGTGACCCAAAGCACACGGTTGACCGATCGGTCAACTGGTATGCATAAACTTCCATTTGTGCAGATCGTGAATAATCAGTCGACCTTGTGGTTGACTGGTAGAGCAAATCTACTCTACGAGTGGTCGATTATGCGGTCGACTGACACTAGGTCAAAAACAATATTTTTGAATATTCTGAATACATTTTATTATTTTCACAACTTACTATAAATTTCTTTTACAAAATAAAGTTCATGAATATATTTGAAGCTATAAGCATGTGTAATACTGTATCAACACATAAACAAAATATAAAACTTATTTTTATAAAAAAGGAAATTATATTATGTAAAGTCTAAGTTTCAAAAAAAGTTTTGAAATTCCATTTCAAAAATGAAATTTTTTCTAGAAATATAGAATAAAAAAACAGAAGTATAGAAGTGTGCGAATGTGACTTATGAGCTTCTCGATCATCTAGGTTGATTTTAACATTCTAATTCTTACATGACTAAAAAGAACAATCATAAATATTTTTTGCTTCTTATCTTAATCCTTCTTTAAACTTCAAGCTAGCCTTCAATCATGAGTTCTATAGGTGCTTTAGGTTCTTTGGATCTCTTTGATGATAGCTTTTAAAGTTGTGACTCTTGAGTGAAGCCAATCGTTCCTTAGATTTTTTTGAAACATAATTTACAAATATTTATTAGTACAAAATAACCTCATGAGTTCCATCATCATCAAAACAAGGGTTAAAGGGCCTTTGGACCAACAATTACATGAACAATTTAAATCAACTAACTTATTTGGATTCAAATAATTAAATATACATGTAAGAAGTCAATTAGCTCATCATATCTAAGCATGGATAATATATATAGAGTCTAGACTAACTAATAAGAACATGTGAGCAAGATTATCTTAAAACAAATGGAGATTTTATCGATACAAATTACGCAAGTAATCTCCATTTATAAAAGGATGAGTTCTTCCACCTTTCTTCCTTGATAATGATGCATCAAATTGGTATGTCCTTCAACATTCAAATGTATTCACCACCAAGGCACCATCTCCCCCTACGTCTTGAAGGAGGACACACCTATATCAATTAAATTCGGTGTGTTTGGGGTACTCATATCTTCTTAGGTCCTAGCGGGTTAGTATTTTCTCGAACTCAAATATTTTTATTCTTCATATTCAATCTAGAATAACAAAATTATGCAAGATGGCCTTTGCGGGCACAATGTGTACAAGTGTTCATCTTATCATACAAATGAGCATGTGTGTGTTGTGCCTTGCGTACATGCTTGGTGTGTGCTCATGAAGTATGTTTTTGTTGGATTTTGCCCTTTGGAAATATACAACTAATCTTACCATATCAAAAACACACTTTTTTAAAGTAGAATCTAAAACTTCAATTCTATTTTGAATACTCACAAATTTATTTTTATCAAAAGTAATATTAGGGGCTTTGCCCTTGCAAATATGTTTGTGGTCAATAAAATCCTTTTTGGTTTTTTCAAAACAAATCTATAAATCATTCTTTTCCTTGAAAATAATATCCAATTTAAATTTTAAAAGTTTATTTTATTTTTTCAACTTCTTGTTCTAAATTTTGAAATTTCATAACGCTCTTGCAATTCTTCAAAAAAGATAGCAATTTCATGTAGGACCCGAGATGATGCCAAATGCGGAACTTTCTCTGTTGGCACTTATGGATCTAAACTACAAAGTCAACACAAATACTAAACAAAGAAGAATTAAAGTTAATCAAATAAATAAACTTGCAATAAAGGAAATCAAATCTCGGAAAAGTTTAGACAAACGCAAACATGAGAGATTTATCCTGGTTCGGTCCTCGTGACCTACATCCAGTCCCCAAGCCACCCGCTTGAGATTTTCCTTTATCCTTGATTTTGTACATCCAAAATCACAACCATGCACACCACTTGACAAATCCCCTTTGCCAAATGTGTACACCTTCTCTTCCACCAAGAGAACACCTTCTCTTCCACCAAGAGAACAGACTTTACCTTGTACAACTACTTCTACACCAAGAAGATACCCGTGTACAATGATTGCTTTGAGTATTACAACACTTTCCTATAAGCCTTGACACTGTATGTGAACGTGGATAAGGTCTAATATAGGAGAAACTTCATAGAACTTCACTAGAGAATCAGAATTTGGTGAAGAACTGAAGTGGGAACAATTTTCAGGATAGGCAGAATTTTTGATCTTAGAAAACTGAAGATTAGGAATGGTATTTGGCCTTAGGATTAACCACCCTTTATATAGCTGCACACTAGGGTAAGTTGGGATAGTTATAGGTGCCTTTTGAATGATTGAAACATTGGAAAACGTTTCACAAAAGACCAGATAACAGAAACTGGCCAACAGTCAGAAACTGCATATAGTCGACTTGCCTTTTGAGTTAGTCGACTATACAAGGCAATTTTCCAAAGAGTAATCGACTATGTTTGACTATAAGTGGACTAGGTCAAGATAAGCTCAAGTGACAGTTTTCTGGATAACTGAATCAAGTCGACTGCAACTTCTTATAAGTCGACTGGATCATGGATTAGTCGACTAGGGGCATAGGATTAGTCGACTACAAGGTCTATTAGTCGACTAAGTTTGTCTGTCAAGTCAACTAATGGACAAACAGAGAGTTGGGTTTCTGTTGGACACATAACTAGTCGACTAGGGGGTTTGGGTTAGTCGACTACCAAATGGATTAGTCGACTATAAAGAGTTATAAGTCGACTATATAGACATGATATGTGTGTGTGCATCAAGGCTTTTGACATGCTATTATACTATTACAAAACACATCATATCAACTCTCTTTGGGCAGTCTTGATCATGAAGAACTCTTGATTCGTCGTGTGTTAGAGCTCCAAATGAAATGCTTCACAAAAGTCTTCATCAAAACAAGTTCCAACTTTCTCCCCCTTTTTGATGATGGTACTCCCCCTGCAGAAAATATGTTATATTTTCCTCCCCTGCAGAAATTGGGTTATAACAAATATAGAAATACTTTGTTCTCCCCCTGCAACAAATATATCATTATATATATATATATATATATATATATATATATATATATATATATATATATATATATATATATTCTTATCAACTTTTATATGGTACCTGCAAGATAAACGTTAGATGGTACCAAACATAAAAGAACATATTAACCTTTAGGAGTCCAAATCCATTTAGAATTTGGTTTCCACCTGTTAGTATACACATAGTTGCAAGAATTACATATATCATGAATGTATGATGCAATATAGGCATTTTTATCATGAATACTTAAATTCTTAGGAATCCATGTAAACTTATTTTTCTTAGACTTTCTTTTGACAAAAGAACTATATGGATTACTACAATATGAACATTTTTTTTAACAAATCCAATACCATAACTATTATGTGACAACTTCTGAAAAGATAATAAATCATTCAATTTTTCTTTTCCTTGATTGAACTTAGTCACATTTTGCAACATATCTTCATATTTCGTTTTGAAAACTGAAATATTTTTATCTAAAATAGAAATCCTTTTATTCAAAGACTCAGTTTCCTTTTTAAGAAAAATGTTCTCTTTTATAAACTTTTCATTATCATTTTTCAAAGATGATATGACTTTTTCAAACTCATCTTGTTTGAGAATTTATAGAAGATACTTGTAAAGCATAACATGAATTTTCCTTTAAAAGTTTTTCATTTTCTTTTGATAAAACTTTATTTTTCAGTTTTTCATGCTTTAGATCATTAAATAATTCATGAAATGCATCAGAAAGTTTAGTAAATGATACCTCATCATCTTCTATGGCCATGTAACAAAGATTGACACGTTCTGTGGTTACTTCTTCGTCAGAAGACGAGGAATCACTGTTTTCCCATGAGGCTTCATAGTTTTTCTTCTTTCTGAATTTTATGCTCATGTATTTGCCTTTATTCTTGAGCAATGGGCAATCCATCTTCATATGACCTGGTTTATTGCAATTAAAGCATTTAAATTTACCTTGCTTTAGGAATCTCCTGAATTTCTTTGAAAACATTGCCATCTCCTCTTCATTGTCATCGGAATCGTCCGTGTCGGAGGATGCATGGAAGGCGAGTTCTTTCTTCTTTGAGTGGTGTTGTCGTTCATCCTTCTTTCTTTCTTCTAACTGCACTTCATATGCCATTAGATTACCAATTAGGTTTTCTAACGACAAAGTTGAGAGATCATTGGCTTCTTCAATTGCTGTTGTCTTCTTCTCCCATTCTGGTGTGAGTGCACGAAGGATCTTGCGAACTCTTTCAACTTGGGTGTAGTCCTTTCCAAGAGATGCTAATGAATTGGTAATGTCGGTGAATCTTGTAACCATTTCGGATATGGTTTCATTCTCCTCCATTTTGAATAATTCAAACCTGTGGATAAGAACAGATATTTTAGATTCCTTAACTTTATTTGTGACTTCGTGTGTTACCTGAAGAGTATGCCATATTTGATGTGCAGAAGTGGCTGTTGACACTCTGTTGAACTCTTCTTTGGTTAATGCACAGAACAAGGCATTCATCGCTTTGGCATCAAGGTTCACATTCTTCTTTTGATCATCACTCCAAGCGCTGTAGTTGGTTGTTGGTTTGGTGTACGATGCTTCAACGATATTCCAAAGTTCGTAGTTGAGCGATTGCAAGTAGATCTTCATTCTACACTTCCAATAGTTGTAGTTGGATCCGTCAAATAGCGATGGACGTTGTGTAGAATGTCCTTCTTTGAATTGGGATGATGAAAACTCCGTTGCCATCCTTGTTGTTGACTAGGTATGCAGGGCTCTGATGCCGAATGTGAGACCTTGCCAATTGTAGGACCTCGCTCTGATACCAATTGTAGGACCCGAGATGATGCCAAATGCGGAACTTTCTCTGTTGGCACTTATGGATCTAAACTACAAAGTCAACACAAATACTAAACAAAGAAGGATTAAAGTTAATCAAATAAATAAACTTGCAATAAAGGAAATCAAATCTCAGAAAAGTTTAGACAAACGCAAGCACGAGAGATTTATCCTGGTTCGGTCCTCGTGACCTACATCCAGTCCCCAAGCCACCCGCTTGAGATTTTTCTTTATCCTTGATTTTGTACACCCAAAATCACAACCATGCACACCACTTGACAAATTCCCTTTGCCAAATATGTACACCTTCTCTTCCACCAAGAGAACACCTTCTCTTCCATCAAGAGAACAAACTTCACCTTGTACAACTGCTTCTACACCAAGAAGACACCCGTGTACAATGATTGCTTTGAGTATTACAATACTTTCCTATAAGCCTTGGTACTGTATGTGAACGTGGACAAGGTCAAGTATAGGAGAAACTTCATAGAACTTCACTAGAGAATCAGAATTTGGTGAAGAACTGAAGTGGGAACAGTTTTCAGGATAGGCAGAATTTTTGATCTTAGAAAATTGAAGATTAGGAATTGTATTTGGCCTTAGGATTAACCACCCTTTACATAGCTGCACACTAGGGTAAGTTAGGGTAATTATAGGTGCCTTTTGAATGATTGAAACGTTGAAAAACGTTGCACAAAAGACCAGATAACAGAAACTGTCCAACAGTCAGAAACTGCCTATAGTCGACTTGCCTTTTGAGTTAGTCGACTATACAAGGCAATTTTTCAAAGAGTAGTCGACTATGTTTGACTATAAGTCGACTAGGTCAAGATAAGCTCAAGTGACAGTTTTCTGGATAACTGAATCAAGTCGACTGCAACTTCTTATAAGTCGACTGGATCATGGATTAGTCGACTAGGGGCATAGGATTAGTCGACTACAAGGTCTATTAGTCGACTAGGTTTGTCTGTCAAGTCGACTAATGGACAAACAGAGAGTTGGGTTTCTGTTGGACACATAACTAGTCGACTAGGGGGTTTGGGTTAGTCGACTACCAAATGGATTAGTCGACTATAAGGAGTTATAAGTCGACTATATAGACATGATATGTGTGTGTGCATCAAGGCTTTTGACATGCTATTATACTATTACAAAACACATCATATCAACTCTCTTTGGGCAGTCTTGATCATGAAGAACTCTTGATTCGTCGTGTGTTAGAGCTCCAAATGAAATACTTCACAAAAGTCTTCATCAAAACAAGTTTCAACATTTCATCCATAGTCAAATCATCTTCATCGAGTGAGATTTCAAAAAATACCTTAGTGGGGTCATCCTTATTTGCCATGAAGCAAACATTTTTCAGTATCAACTTCCTCATCGCATTTGGTTTCCAAGTCATCCCATGTGGCCACCATGAATTTCTTTTTCTTCTTGTGTAATCTTTTTGAGGAGGTCGCTTGTAGAGAGGGACAACTAGCAATCAAATATGTCTTCTTGCAATAAAAGCACAAACCCATTTCTTCTTTCTTTCTTTCATTTCTTTCTTATGGTCTTGATCTTCAATGGTTGTCATTCTCTCCTTTTTGTACAACATTTTGCCAAACTTTCAAACTAACATGGCAAAATCTTCTTCATTCTTATCCATGGAATCATCTTCCTCTGGTACGGATGGGGATGCTCTAAAAGCGACAGCTTTCTTCTTCGGAGGCTCCTTTTTTCTTGTACTTTCATCTCCATTTAGTGGGTTTTGAGATTTCCAATAAAGCCAGAGAAGTCTATCTCCTCCCGATCGTTGAGCTCCTTTAGAGTTGTAGCTTTTACTTCTAAAGATTTAGGAAGAGCTCTAATCACCTTCCTTATCTTTTGATCATTATTGATGGTATCACCTAATGAAGATAACTCGTTAGTGATCTTGTTAAATTGAGTAAGCATTTCATCAATACTTTCACTTTTAAGTATATAAAAGTTTTCATATTCAGAATAAAGTAAATCACTCTTAGACCTTACCCTCATGAGTAACAATTTAATCATTCCACACTTTATACGCAGATTTACAATTAATAATACATGATAAATTATCATCATTTAATGCTTGTGTAAGTGCATATTGTGCCTTAGCATTGACCTCATAGTTCTTAGTAGTGGCATCGGATCATGTATCCTCATCATCATGAAGTTCTATAAATTTCTTATTGGTGGCCTTAACAACCTTAAATCCTAGAGAATTGAGGAAGAAGGTCATCTTTACTTTCCGATAGGAAAGTTCATCCCATCAAATTTGGGCGGGGACTTGACGCTAGGGAAACCGTGTGATGCCTGAAACAAGCAAGCATATTCAAAAAATACAACAAATAATTTAGCCAAACAAGGATCATTCTAAGGTGGTTAAATCAAAATCTAGAGAGACTCTGATATCAATTGAAATCACTTAGAGGGAGGGGGAATAGTTGATGGCTTAAAGATTTATGGCAAATAATGTGGAATTAAAACAACAAAAGCTATCTAGCAAAACAAAGAGCAAGGAACAATCCATACAATTAAAAATAATGACACACAAGATATAGATAGCAAGATATAAAATGAGCGAGTTGAGTAAATAGAGAAAGCAATTGCAAACGCATACATTCGAGGTTTGAGCTACTGCTCTACATCCCCCCTTCATCGCAAAGAAGGATTTCACTAGGATATGATCCTGTAAGATCACCAACTCTACACAACCGAACCGGCAAGTCCTCTCGCTTGGTACCGCAATACCTACAATCATGAACATGCAAGCGCGTTTGAGACCGCGACGTCTACAACATTTGAATACATGAAATTGAGTGATCTCTTCTAGATCACCAAATAGCTTACAACACAACCCTATAACCAAGATAAAGATTTGAAGCTCAAAGATTGAATGTGAGTGAAGAAACAAAGCTTGACAATATTTGGATGTGAAATTTGAGCTCAAACTAAAATTCTTTGAAAATTCTCACCAAAATGATTTAAAATCTTAGAGTATATGTTTAGCAAAGATTCTTAGATTTTTTCTACAGTCCTTCTATTTATATAGCGTCAAGTTAGTAGAGAAAAACCCGATAGCTGTTGAGAATTAAATCAGAAAAAGCGTATTAAAAATAGCTATTTGAGCTTAATAAGGCGATTAACAAATGTCGATTGACCGACCGGTCAACTGTCAATGGTCAAATTTTTGAATGTTGGGAATCGCGGTCAACTGGGCAGTCGTCCGAATCCAACATAGAGTTCTGTGAGTTTCTGTTGGTCAACCGTTCGGTTGACCGATGATGATAAGCAGAACAAATACTAGCACACGGTCGACCACTCGGTCAACCGACGTGCACAAGTCTTTAGTTGTGCATGTTGTGCAAAATTGGTCAATCGCTCGGTCGATTGATAGAGCAAATAGCTCTGTAGGTCGGTAGACTAGATGGTCGACCAGCCAAAGGCCAAAGTTGAAGTAATGAAATATTTCGAAATACACTTTGATTTTTCATCAAAGTATTTTGATTATCTCTTACAAAACAGAGTTCATGGATATATTTTGAAGCTTAATTATATGTGATCCTATGTTAAAAAAGTAAAATGTATAACTTATATCTTGTAAAATTGGAAATTCCTTTTGATAAATATGTTTTCAAAAACAGTTTTTGTAAAATAAAATAAACTTGTTGAAATTCTTTTCAAGAATTTACAAATGAAAACACAATAAACATTTTGTGTATGTGAATCTCTTGAGCTATCAAACCTCTAAACTTAGTCAATTTTCCCAATTAAGACTAGAAACAAGGAAGAGAAGGTGAATCTTTGAGCTGTTAACCCTCTAAACTTGGTCAATTTTTGAAAAATGATCTAAATAAAGAAAAATAAATCTTGTTGATTGCTTCAATCTTGCTACTTTTTCGATCTCTTGAGCTGGACACTAAACTTGAGTGCTATGATATATCTTGATGCTTTAGCTCTTGAATCACTTTGTAGTTAGCTTCAAAAATGTGAGTCTTTTGGAAAAGCTAAATGTAACACCCCAATCTCGCAGATACGGGGACGCTCGGTGACGTACATACGCATGGCGAATATACCCTCATATACGTACACTAAGTCTCAATATAAGAGAATATATATAATATACACAGTTATTCCAGTATTAAGTAAGTAAAAGAATACATGAAAAAAGGGTTAGTGATCATGCTAGATATAAAAATAGGAATAAATCTGAAAATACAGACATAACAATAAAAATACCTCTAAATAAGAAAGGTGATGGGTCACCTAACAATATCTCAGGAAATACCAAGTGCTGCGATATCTAAGATCTCCAACCTAGGCATGCAAACCCAGGATCGTCATAAAGTGACCTAGTGAGCGGTAAAATGAAAGAAGCAGTAGCAATATATAATAATAACAGTATAATAATATATAATATTTGCTTAACTACCAGTGATGCAATATAATTATACTAACGATCGATATAACTAATACAAATATTATATTCACATTATAACAGTAGTAATACCTAGCATGCATGTTACAATGGTGATACTACTACAATCTTATACAATTATATAATAGAAATAATAATTAATATTATCGAGAAGAGTCTTATATATCATCTATCTTTATACTATTAGGTTATTACAATCAATAGGAGTTATACCATTTATATGTTATTGTCAGTATCTGAAATATGATAGAACATTTAGTGACATATCAATATAGTCAACTTGTGTAAGTAATATATATCATCTTTTATTATTTTTCATTTAAAGTTTAAACTCTAGTAAAAATGGTATGATAGTATAGTGAATAATATGAATAATATGAATAATATGAATATGGATACATGTAGTAAACAGGATAACCATACTAATATAAAGAAAACACGTGAAACATGAATACATGGAATGCTGAGTATATGTGTACATGAATAAAGTGAACAATACAAGAAGTCCAAAGTATATATATGACATAATGGCAGATAAGATAGCAGAAAGTATAACATATATAAATGGACAATAATATACATGTACCAAGCATGTCATGTGATTTGTACAATAATAGTAATCAATACCATCTGGTATTTTAATCAATCTCTTCCAATATTCCATATCACTAGCAGTTCATACCAGAGCCCGTACTCCAGACGAATCCATCCGAACATGGCAAACAGGTACCATTATCCGAATGAGAGCGTGACCAAATAATAAGCGTTCTCGACGTTACTATTATTTATACCATTTTATTATGTTAAATGAAAACTCAATGGTCAAGGAGTTTTAATCAGGTGGGTGTATCCCGTACATACTCGGGATCACAGCCTTAAACATAGTTTCGTAGCTGCTGAGAGCAGGGCTGGCCCGCTAAGGCAAAATGAGTAACAGAAAATGGGAGCTCAATGAACTATAATAATTGTAGCCAGCACTACCACGTCCCCTACAATGGGACTATAATGAATTCAGATATCCACCTGATAAGATCTAATCAACCATTAAGTTTTCCCAATCTCTATGTCATATTTATTATATTTAAAGTACATAGTGTATCAGGAAAAAGAACAGTGCATGGTACATGTAACACGATAACATGACATGAGCTCTGTTTATAGCAAAAAACACGATAACAAGAAATGGAAACAGGAGTTGTGGGGTTCAGGTGGCTCCCGTGGCTTAGATCTACGTGACACTTAGTTTCACACATCACATATCAATAACTCACTTGTCCATTAACAAAAATATCATATCCATATCAGAATTACAAGATATAGTCATGCATTATATTCAGTAAGCCATGCAACAAGAATACATGAACAATCAAAGTATGTATACATGTGAATCCATATAACATCTAATGTAACACAGGATCTGTGTAACAAGTATGCAAGTACATAAAAAAACAGTGTTTAGTTTAACAAGTATTTATATGAAATAACAATGACCAGTGTACTAGGGTGTCCGTGCATCGATGATACTGGTGCATGAAATAATTAAAATACACGTAGAGGGGGGATGAATAGGTGTACTTGCTAATTTAGGACAAATGATGTGAAACTTAACACCCAATTGCAACCCGCTATGTGTAATTAAGTGTGAGCCCGAATTCTCCGTGAAGGGCATGGAAACTACTCCTCGAGATTCCTCTAAATTAAGAGTTGAGGTGCTATATTAAGCTCTCTTGGTTCAACACAAGTGTGGGCACACACAAACTATATCTAGCATATGAATATGTGCAATATAAAGCAATGCAAAATATAAGAGAGATGAGTTGAGAGATAGTAGATCAAACGCAAACAACAAAATTTGTTTCGAGGTTCGAGCCACTGCTCTACTTCCCCGCCTTCATACAGAAGGATTTTTACTTATGTCCACACAGGATCTTCCACAAAGGGATCTCCACTGAGGAATTTCAACTCTACACTTGGAGTACACTACTCCTCTCAAACACCTCTACACAAGAGGGATAGGCATAAAACCAAAGCAAAGAAAAGATTATAATCTTGGTGATCCAATGATCACAAATAACACTTGGTGATCACAATAGATCACAAACAATTTTTCTCACAAAAACAAGATCCTATAGATAGGATTAGTGATGATAGCTCAAGTGTGAGAAAACAAAGTGGTTAGAAAAGAGAAAAACAAAGAAAAATAATTGAAAAAAATACTAGATAGATATGTAAATAAATATCAAAACCAATTTCCCAAAGACTTCCTTTTCTTTGATTTTTCCAACACTTTGAAAACAAATAAAAAATAAAGATTTTAGGCTCAAAAACTTCTTTTAAACTTGCTGCAAAATACTTGAAAATATGGGAAGAATAGCTCTTTAAAATCTTAGTTAAATCAGCTCAAGAGAACCCCTATTTGTAGGCTCTCAAGAATATAGCCATTGGGGTCCAAAAAAGATCAATTTTGACCTATCGGTCGACCGGCCAACAGTCATATTTCTGACCGTTGAGCCACCGGTCAATTTCCTGGTCGACCACCTCAGGAAAACTCGCCTACTGGTCGACCACCCGGTCGACCGAACCTAAAGGCACTTAGGCTTCTTGGTCGACCGCCTGGCCGATCGGCACTACCTGAGAGTTGGGTAGTTACAGTCGGTTGACCGTCCGGTCGACCGGCCTTATAGGCAAGGCCTTGTGCACATTCTTGTGCATATCGGTCGATCGACTGATCAACCGAGCTCTGGTTCGATCGATTGGCCGGTCGACCACCAGCAGGCTCAGGCTAAGGTTTATACGGTTTGAAACTTGATCATTTTAACACCTATAAAATCCCATAAAATCTCATAAATTTCACAAAAATAAGTTTTTATAAATATTTGAAGAACAAATATGTGTGACCAAAAATCAACACATATTACAAATATTTTTGTGATATATAAATTAAGCTTTAAACTAAAACCGATATTTTCCAAAACACAAAGTTTGAAATGGAAATCTGGTTTTTCTCAAACTTGTATAAATACAAAAACAAGATATTTGAACTCTTTTAAAGCATAGAGTGTATGGGTAGAATCCAATACACATATAAAAGATATATCTATATTTTTGACGTTAAATTTAAAATAAGTTTTGTTAATTACAAAACTCTAAACACATGAAATAGAACCATCAAAATAAGTTTTTCTAAATATGAAGTATAGATGTATATAGATGAAATCCAATATACATTAAATTATGTAAACTTGTTTTGATTTTATCTATTCATGAAAACTATATATATGTGTACTTGAAATCAAAAACTAGTTAAACTGAAAACAAAACGTATTGAACTTGTATGTGTGTGTGTGTGTGAACTTGAGTATATCAACACTAGTCTATCTTACATAAGATCTAAATACAAACTAAAACTAAGCAAACCGAAGTCTTCTTGTAAAACTCCTTCTCCAAGACGACTCGATCTAAACACGACCCAAAGAGCTTGACTCCATTTGAGTGCTAGATGCGATTTTGTCACGCGAGCTCTTGAATCTACATGTGTTAGTTCCAAAACTCTATTGTTGAAGCAAAACACCTACTAAGATCTTAATCAATGATATAAGATCATTAGTAAAATAACTTTCATAAGTTAGTCATCATCAAAACTAAAGTGAAAGGCCTCTGGGCTAATAATCTCCTCATTTTTGATGATGACAAAATTTATGAGGTTATATATATGTATCCATTAAGGATAGGCTTCATAGAAGCTCCCCCTTAATATATGTATAATCAATAAACATATAATGATATGCAATGAAGCTTAAGACACCAATAAAAATAATATATATATATATATATATATATATATATGTGTGTGTATATATATATGTATGCATAAACACATAGTAAAACATGCATATATAAACCTGAATCCTTCTCCCCCTTTTTGTCACTCCTCAATAAAGGGTTGAAGACAAACAAACCAATAAATATAATTTAAAACAAAATTTTGATACTAATGAACACAATCAATTGAAAGAACCAATTGAAAGAACAATGTTTTTATGAATTGATACCAATAAAGGGACATGATATCAATTGAAAGTAAAAACTAAATTTTTAGGTAAACACAATATTCAATTTGCAATAAGGATACCAATTTGAAAATAATATCAATTTTAAATTATTGATATAAATATTGAAAATATTAACATATACCACAATAAAGTATCTTTTATCATAAAGAGTGGGAGTAAGATATCAATTAAAAAATATAACTAATTGAAAGATAAAACAAGAATTTTTCTTTCCCTTTGTGAAATACCAATAAAAATAATGCATAAGCTTGTATAGGATATTAACTGAAAAATAATTGACATTAAGGACTAAATCAAACTTTGCAAGAAATAATTTGTGCTAAAAATGTATGGCATATATGTTTAAAGCACAAGAAAAGTTCTATATGCATGTATCAGAGCGATATAATGTTACTTTAGGTATGATCCATACATATATAGAAAATATGAGTATATAAAATAAATTTTCATACCAATTGCAATCAAATTTTAGTTGACAAAATAAATGTTAGTACCACTTAGATAAACAAAAAATTTAAGATACCAATAGTAGATTTTGATAACAATTGAATGAGAAATTGATACTAATTGTAAGTACCAATTGAAATGAAGCATGAAATACATTTTGATATCAAAAAAAATATAGATACCAATTTTAAATTAATGTAAAAGCTTATAAAGATACCAATTAATATTTAGAATTAAGTCAAGCTTAGCTTAAACAATTTTGTGCTTTAAAATGTGTAAAGACATTGCAAAACAAGCACAATAAAGATCATATATATGTATATATGAAAATAAAAATACCAATTAAAATCTGAAGCATACATATATAGAAAACAAATATGAATATACAAACATATGAAATATCATGAAGATCATGTGTATAACTCATACCTATCACACAATTCATGCATAAGCTTAAAAGATATTCAATAAGGGTGTAAAAGGCATGATCGCTCATCCAACCGCCCTTTGAAGGTAGGAGTTTTCAAAAATGTGATTTGAAAATATTTTAACATAGTTTGAAAATCACTACCACATGAAGAATAATGAACTAATTTAAAGTAGTCTTCAAATTAGTTTGAAATCTTTCAAGTAAGGAATAAAATAATAAGTATCCCATAAAAACATGAAAATCACACGATCATCGATACTCAAGTAGCAATAAAGCACATATATGTTCAAGAAAAAAATTATGAGTAAACACCAATCATAGAGTGCAAGAGACATGTGATAAGCATAATCATGAAGATAGGTAATGAAGCTCATATGAAATTTTTTATAAATATGAAAAACATAAAAATTCAATTTTCATCAAAATAAAACAAAAGTCAAAGTATATGTATGTTTTGTCTATACTAAAGTATACATACATATCCAAATATAGACCAGTCTACAAAAGTATATTGCATGAAGGCAAGTGGCTCTAGGATATACATGTATATCTATTAGTTTTAGACAGAAAAAATATATACATGAAACTAAACATGTACAAAAATAGGAAAAATAAGTATAAATGAAAGAATCATCAAAAATAGGTTATACATGTACATGTAATGAATACAAGTGAGTAATGAAGCACAAACGTATAATAATTAAGTATAGCTCATGAAGTACAAAACAAACATGATCATCAGGCTAAATGCACGTGTTTTAGAACTAATATATACATAGTAGTTAAACAATAGTGAGACTACAAAATATGAATCCATATGGATATGGGTGTATCTCAAAAACTATTTTTGTATATTACATGTCTAATAACATTGCATTTAACATAATGAGCATTAAAATCACAACATGCTAAAATTAAAAAGTATGTAAATTAAAATAGGAGTTTAGAGATAGTTACCAAAGCATATAAACTATTCTCTAGGTTTTCAAACCATGGTGGACCTTCCACCAAACATCCTTTGAAAGTGATGCATCCAAAAATATAATCTTTAGGCTCAAATTGCATCCACCATCAAGGCACCAATACTCTTACGTCAAGTGAGAGCCCATACCTATATCAAATACAATAGGGGTAGATTATGGTACTCACACTTTTCTGGGTCCATAAGGGTTAGCGCTTTTTCTAACTCAAACAAATTTATTTGCAATTTAAAATATTTATTCATCATAACAAAATTTTTCAAGGTGGCCCGTACGTTCGCAATGTGTACAAGTGTACACATTAGTATACAAATCATGTGTGTGAGCATGATGAGCATGTGTATGCCGTGTTTTGTGTGCGTAAATATGTGGGGTATGTTTCTTTAAAAATTATAGATTCTAATCGTGTGTGGTTCATGGCACATTGGCTCAAAGTGGAGCCCAAATAATCTACACTCTTTTTCAAAATACAAATATCATTTTCAATAATTGAAGAAGAAGTGGAGCATGAAACATGTTTATCAATAAAAGATGAATCTATAGTAGCATGACAAACATGGGGATCGAAATTATTTTTCAAACAAATATTTTCCTTTTAAGCTAAATCTAGTTCTTTTGAAATTAAAACAATTTGTTTTTCAAAGAATTATTTTCTTTTAAAACAAAATTATGTTCTGAAGACAAAATCTCATTTTTCTTCAAACATGATCAAATTCAATTTTATTCTTTAAAAACTCATTTTCTTTTAAAACAAGGTCAAGTTGGGTTTTTAATGAATCTATTTCACTTGAAACCTTAACCCTTTCTTGCAAAACCATATTTAGTTTAGAAAACAAAATTTTGTTTCTTCTTTTAATTCAAAATTTTTTTTTTCAAAAGTTTATATTTATTTAACAAGTTTTTTACAAAATAAGAAAAGATCTTCATTTAAAGTATGGGCATCCATACTATTATGATTATCATTAGAAGAGTTAGCACTATTATCTAGATGAGTATCTGAATGTAGCTCAAGGGACTCATTCCCTTGAACCATATAGCAAGTTTCGTCGAACTCATCCACTATGGGTTCCTTCTCCACATGTTTGTCATTTATAGCTCAGGAGAGGTCAATGTATTCCATACTGCAAAAGCGGAATCACA
This sequence comes from Agave tequilana, assembly GCA_038442645.1. Taxonomy (NCBI): domain Eukaryota; kingdom Viridiplantae; phylum Streptophyta; class Magnoliopsida; order Asparagales; family Asparagaceae; genus Agave; species Agave tequilana. Next base: position 215,979 of record JAVJIF010002868.1, read on the forward strand.
ATGAAAAATCATAGAAAATTGATCTTTACTAAGTGTGTGCCTAAGTGCCACTAAGGCTTGTGCATTAGCCTATATATACTTTTCATTATCAAGATAAGATTTCTTGGTAGTGGAAAGGTAAACTGCAATCCCAGGGATTTAAGGTATGCACTCATTTTAAACTTCTACATATCGATGTTAGTAACATCATACATGGGAGGGGTAAGGAAATCCATGAGTGTATAAACAATATGTGTGCAAATGCAAATCTAAATTAGCTATCCAAGGATCTCACTCCTAGGTGGTTAAACAAATATCAGGAGCGTAGGCTCTGATATCAATTGAAATACACCTAGAAGAGGGTGAATAGGTGTACTTGCTAATCTAGGACAAATGATACAGAATTTAAAACTCAATTGTAAGCCACTATGTATAACCAAGATTGAGACTGAATTTCCCGTGAAGGGCTCTGAAACTACTCCTCGACATTCCTTTAAATTACGAGTTGAGGTGCTATATGAAGCTCTCTTGGTTCAATACAAGTGTGGGCACACACAAACTATATCTAGCACATGAATATTTGCAATATAAAGCAACGTAAAATATAAGAGAGATAGAGTTGAGAGATAGTGGATCAAACGCAAGCAACAAGATTTATTTCAAGGTTCGAGCCACTGTTCTACGTCCCTGTCTTCTCACAGAAGGATTTTCGCTTATGTCCACACAGGACCTTCCACAAAGTGACATCCATAGAGGAATTACAGCTCTACACTTGGAGTACACTACTCCTCTCTCAAACACAATACATCTCTACACAAGAGGGATAAAGAAAAGATTACAATCTTGGTGATCCAATGATCACAAACAACACTTGGTGATCACAATAGACCACAACAATTTTTCTCATAAAAATATAATCTTATAGATAGGATTAGAGATAACAGCTCAAGTGTGAGAAAACAAAGTGGTTAGAAAAGAGAATAACAAAAAAAATACTTGGGAAAAATACTAGATAGATATGTAAATAAAGATCAAAATCAATTTCCTAAAGACTTCCTTTTCTTTGATTTTTCCAACACTTTGAAAAAAAATAAAAGATAAAGATTTTTGCCTCAGAAACTTCTTTTAAACTTGCTGCAAAATACTTGAAAAGATGGGAAGAATAGCTCTTGAAAATCTGAGTCAAAACAACTCAAGCGAATGCCTATTTATAGCTCTCAAGAATATAACCATTGGGGTCCAGAAAAGGTCAATTTTGACCTATTGGTCGACTGGCCAACAGTCATATTTCTGACCGTTGAGCCACCGGTCGACCGCCGGGCAAGGCACTCAGCCTTGTTGTCGACTGCCCAGCCGACCGACACTACCCGAGAGTTGGGTAGCTACAGTTGGTCAACCGCCCGATCGATCGACCTTATAGGCAAGGCCTTATGCACATTCTTATGCATATCGGTCGATCGACCAATCGACCGAGCTCTAGTTCGGTCGACCGGCCGGTCGATCGCCAGCAGGCTCAGGCTAAGGTTTATAGGGTTTGAAACTTGGTCATTTTAACACCTATAAAATCCCATAAAATCTCATAAATTCTACAAAAATAAGTTCTTATAAATATTTGTAGAACAAATATGTGTGACAAAAAATCAACACATATTACAAATATTTTTGTGATATAGAAATTAAGCTTTAAACTAAAATCAAAATTTTTCAAAACTTAAAGTTTGAAATGGAAATCTGATTTTTCTCAAACTTGTATAAATATAAAAATAAGATATTTAAACTCTTTTGAAGCATAGAGTGTATGGATAGAATTCAATACACATATAAAAGATATATCTATGTTTTTGACATTAAATCCAAAATAAGTTTTATTAATTACAAAACTCTAAGTATATGAAATAGAATCATCAAAATAAGTTTTTTTAATTATATGAAGTATAGATGCATATAGATGAAATCCAATATACATTAAACCATGTAAACTTGTTTTGATTCTATCTATTCATGAAAACCATATATATGTGTACTTAAAATCCAAAACGATTAAACTGAAAATTAAACGTATTGAACTTGTGTGTGTGTGTGTAAGAGCTTGAGCATATCAACACTAGTCTAACTTATACAAGATCTTAACACAAACTAAAACTAAATAAACCAAAGTCTACTCGATCCAAACATGTAACGCCCCGATCCTGCGGATACGGAGACGTTACTGTGACGTATATACGCAGGTCAAAAATATCCTCACGTATATACGCTAAGCATCAGTACAGGTAAGGATCAGAGTACGAAAGCATGTGGTACATTATACATTCCAACATATGAGTACAATTACAAAGTTATCACCAGATGTGACACAATATTATAAGAATATTACATCACCGATAGGCGCAAGTGCGAGAATTCAAAGAGATGTACAAGTATGAACAGAATAAAAGGGTGCTCACGAGATAGCAGGAGATGCCGCGAGCCAACCAGGAGGAGCAAGGATGGGACTGGAGCTACAACTGGTCTCTGGGCTGTCCACTCCGCAGAAGTGAGCTTAGTTCTCAGCAGGAAGAATCCCCTTCAGTCCAAACTTCGAGACCTGGACATGAGAATCCAGAGGAGTCAGAACTCCCCGGCGAGTGGAGATGCGAAAGCCAGATGGCGTGCTGAGATAAGCACAAGTGCATCAATAAAACCGAATCATAATTATGCATTGAAAATCGTGTTGTTAGCATAAGCATGCAAAAGCAAGTAAATACATAACAAGTGATATCAAGCAGGGAATACTGATGGTATGATGAGATAAGGGAAATTAACGAGACGAGAAGTAAAGTAGATAGGGAAACACCAGATATCTCCTAAACTAACATAAAATTGACAAAACCGAATAAAACCGAGTACGAGCAAATCTGATTGTACAGGTTTAGGTCACGGCTCCATGAGATTAGTACCTCGAAGGAATAATCCAAACAAGGAAACCCTCATCTATATGCCTTTACCTCATGTTACCGTAATCTGAGCGCGTACAACCCGGGTTACAAAACAACGCAATAAATTGTATATTAGCATTTTATTATAATTGGGGCCGTCTAAGTTCCAGGCTTCAGTATGTGTCCCATTCCACATACTTCCACTTACAACTTATAGAGCAAGTTATTTGAAAACTAATAAAGTTCGATGAATCATGTTTCGGATGGGCCCCGTACATGCCCGGGACAACGGTCCAAGAGTATCCGGTGCTGAGCCGGAACGTACCGCTAGGTACCGGGACTTATTTACGCCCGAACAAGAATAGAGTATCGCAGATCCCATAGAAATAGGCCTAGGGAGTGTGCATACCCGGCAGGAAATAAACAGGAGTAGGGGTGCCAGCATACCCCACGGAATCCCTGGTGGCCGCCAGGTGATCCCTCAAGTATGTGGCCACGCGTGACTCGATAAGACCACCATAAACATGATTATTCAGGGCCCATCAGTTTCCCCCAAACCGGGTGGAAGTTGTCTTATTATAATTTAATATATAGTTAGCAATTCACAGGAATAAAAGGATCAGGACATGATCAGGAATTCAGGAGTACATGAATACTATAGATTCGGGTCACTGTATATATATAATACAAGATAACAGGCACATGATTCAAGTCATTGTATATCATACAAAATAACACGGCAGGATTCCCGTGAATGTGATAATCACAGGTCAGGTATTAATATGTCAGGAGGCAGGTGATAAGTCATATTATAATGAGGAGCAAATGCTAAGTAGTAAGTCATGTCAGGTGATAACACATCAGTTGCTAAATGATACAGACAGGTGTATGTCAAGAGTTAATATAACAAGTATGTACATCACAATATAAAACGGGAATACCAATAGAAATACATAATGCAATACAAGTCGACCCAACAATGCGGGAAAGTCCAAAGGGAAGGCGATGACACTCGCCTAAATACGGAAAATACTGTGGAATCCCCGTTCTCCGGGATTCAGGTAATCAACGCGTAAACGCGTTCAATAAAATAAAGATCATATTATGTAGAAGAGGAGAGAGAATGAGCCAGAAGGAGAGAGAATGAAGACGCGGGATTCGCAGACGCGAGAGTTGCGTTGCGTAGATATCACAAACGCGGGGTTCAAGAACCGCGTTCTAGCAGGGATACGAGGAGAACGCAGACGCGAGCATGAACTCCGCGTCGCATTGATATGAGAACGCAAAGGTCGCATTAAATAATTACTTGGACGCAGGGATAAAATCCGCGTCTAATAATCACACAACAAGAGAAAGGAGGAGACAGAGAAATAAAAGGGAGACGCAGGGAAAGGGTGAGAAGGGGACGCAAGGGAGAAGGAGAGAGGGAGACGCAGGTTTGGAATTAAAGGAAAGGAAGAAAAAGAAAGAAAGAAAAGAGAAGGGAAGAAAGAAAGAAAGAAGGGAAGAAAAGAAAGAAGGAAAGGAAAGAAAAGAAAGAAGAATGGAAGAGGGGATGGTCGGCTATATTGCCGGCGGCGGCCGGAGGTGGCCGGAGATGGTCGGAAGTGGCCGGAGATGGGTGGCCAAAGCCCCCAGTCCAATCAATGGTGGTGCAAGTGTAGTTGAAAATGAAAAATTGGTGTTTTAAAAACGAGGCTTCGAAGAACGAAGCTATAGCTCGTTAGAAAGAGTATTCCGAGGAGAGGAAGATGGCGTGATTCGTGGTGGTCAAGGTGATGTAGGTAGTGGTGGGGAAGGTGGTGAAGTTGGTGGTGAGAATTGGTTGTTTGGTGGAAAGAGAGGAAGAAGGTGGTGTGGTGGTGGTGTTATGGTTGTTGTTGTTGGAATGGAGGAGGAGATGGAGGAGAAAAAGGTGGTGGAATTAGTGGTGGAGAAGATGGAGGAGGTGGAGAGGATGGCCGGCTAAAGGAAGGCACGGCAAGCTCTTGGGCTGCTGCCGTTGCTTGCTGTTGGAGAAGAAAGAAGAGAAAAATGAAAGAGAGAGAAGGAGTGGGGGTGTTTATATAAAGGGTAGGAATTATTATTACAAGTATGCCATCAACCAATGAGACTTGCGTCTCTTGTAAAAAGAGACCCGCGTCCAATGAAATGAAAATTCGCGTCTGGAAATTGCCCAGACGCGGGGATGAAACTTGCGTCCAGGGAAAAAAGCGAAAGTTGCGTTTAACAGAAAAGACAAAAGTCATAATGACTTGATTGGAATTGATTAGCAGTGCATTAAATGCAGTATGGAGAGGATTTCTGCATTTAAAGATTGAATCCGAGTTTGGTAGAACTCGCGTTTAACGAGGAGAGAGAAAATAGAAAAAGATAAAATTAAAATATCTGGATAAAATTCCGGTATCTGGGAAAACACCGAAAACTCCAGAAAAGTCCAAAATTTTAGTAGCTTGGAAAGCTTCTCAAAAATTCTCAAAAATAATAAATATTATTTAAAAATTTTTGGTGAAATAGATTTTCAGATATTCATTTTCATTTTCAAAATAAAAATCCTGAAGTCAACAGTCAATACCGGTCTATACCGGGTCGGCCGGATTTTGATAAAATCTGAAAAATCTCAGAAAATTCCTAAAAAGGAGAAAATATAATTCTAAGAAGAAATATGAAAGCGGAATTTAGAAATTTAATTTCAATTGTAAACTAAAATTCGTAGAATCAACCAGTGATACTGGCCGACACCAACTCCAGGGGAATTTTGATAAATTTAGAAAAATCTCAGAAAAAGTATTTAGATAGAAAATATGATTTTAAGAAGTTATGGGAAAGTCATTTCTTAGAATTCAACTCCGTTTGTAAATTAAAAAATCTGAGAATCGGTCAGTGGCACTGGTCGACACCGGTTTTGAAGATTTTCAATTTAATTCTGAAAAATTCAGAAAATCATGAAAAATGTAAAATATTGGAAAATTTGAAACTAAAATCAGTCAAATCTGAATAGCAGAAAGGCCAAATCGAGTAATAAACAAGGATCGGGTCCCCGGTTCAGACTAGGGCAGAATCCGAGTCCACGAATCCGGATCCGAGGTAAAACGATCATATAAACAATTCATAATACAAAACAAATACATGAAGTAAATCAAAAAAATACGATCGAGAAATCTGAATACGCAACTAAGTACGTATTCTGGGAGCGGGGTGTTACAAAACACAATCTAAAGAGCTTGGCTCCATCTGAGTGCTAGATGCGATTTTGACGCGTGAGCTCTTTAATCTACATGTGTTAGCTCGAAAACTCCTTTGTTGAAGCTAAACACCTACTAAGATCTTGATCAATGACTGAAAATATATAAACCCAAGATCATTAGTAAACTAACCTTCATAAGTGAGTCATCATCAAAACTAAGGTGAAAGACCTCTGGGCTAACAATAATAGTATCCGTGTAACAATAATATAAGTACATAAAATAACAATATCTTGTATAATAGAGTATTCATGTAAAAGTGACTGTGTCTAGTGAAATAGGGTATTTGTATATCAGTGGTACATGAGCATGAAATAATAGTATTCAGTGTAACAGTATCTGTGTAAGAGTGCTAGATGGACATGAAATGATACTGTACAATGTGATAGATGTTACAGGAACAGATGTCAGTCGATATATATAAACATGAAGATTTCATTATTATTACTATGATCGATATCACAAATGGATTGTATACAAGTTTCTATTTTAAACTCTTCACAACCATTTTAATAATTATTAATTTAGTACTCTAGAATGTCTTGATCAATAATTCAATAATCACTTATTACCAATTTATAACTAATCCATTTGTATTTTATATTAAATCAATAATCATAATTAAATATTATCTTATTAAATATATTTAAAAAAATACTCACATATATTTTAATCGTGATTTACCATTTATATGACTTATTGATCTATAATTATAATTTGTTAGATAAATCAATAACTCAATTTAGTTTCACATGACAAAATATTTATTTAAAAAAAACACTCATTTAGCTATTACAGGGAGGTAGCTCATTCTTCTACGATCGCAATGGTTTAAAAATTATGCAAATCAGAGTCTGGATGCTCACCATATAGCCCGAACACTAAAATTATTAAAATAGGTTGATATGTAATTTATAATATTTAAAATGTAATAGCTATTATTTAATAGGGGTTTTGTGTAAAATTACCTTTATATAGTTCTAAAGCGGGTTTGGATTGCTAAAGGTTGAGTTCAGATCTAAAATCCAAACCCAATTTATAAGTGATGGGTTAATAGGTTTAATGGGTTAACAGATTTGGGTTACATATGGGTTTGGGTCCAAATAGGGAGAGAGAAAGAGAGAACGGGGGAGAAGAAGAAAGGGCAGCAGGGGCGGTTGACCTGGCTAGCCTGCGATGGTATGGCTGAGGCAGAGGCGGCCGATGACGGATCTCGCTGGGTGAAGCGGCGGGTAGAGGAGAAGATGAAGAAGAGGGAAGAAGAAAAAAGAGAGAAAGAGAGAAATTAAAATAGAATAGGAAAGAGAGAAAAAGACTATAGAGAGAGGGAAGCAATGGGGATGGCCAGATAGTAGGGTGGCGTGATGGCCGGCAGTAGACTTCGCCATCGGTCGACTATGAGCAGGAAGAGGGAAAAGAGAAAGAGAGTGAGAGAAAGAGAGGGATAGTGAGGAAGAGAGAAAGAAAGAGAAGGAAAGTGAGAGGAGGGACAAAGAGAAGAGAGAGGAAAAGAAAAAAGAAAAGAAAAGCGAGATTCGGTGTCGCCGGAGGTCTGCCGGCGACAGTCAGTTGCTGGAGGAAAGGTGAGAGATAGCGAGGGAGAGAAAGAGAAAAAGAAAGAAAGAGGGAAAGACAGAGTGAGGGAAAGACAGGGTGAGAGGAAGAGGGAGAGTGAGAGAGAGTGAAGGGGGAGAGAGAGATTAATAGAGAGAAAGGGAGGAAAGAGAGAAGGTGATGGCATATGTTGGTGGCTTGCAGTGGAAAGAAAAGAAAAGGATTGGGTAAGAAGAAAAGAATTATTAAATGTCATTTAATTAATATTTTAATTGGGTCAAAATTTAAATAAATTCAAATAGTTCCCAAAAATCCTATAAAATAGAAAATATTATTCAGAGGAACAATGTGAAATTGGTTTCAAGAAATTATATCTGGTTTGCAAGTTAAAATCCTAGAATGTATCAGTGATGCCAATCAACACCTGTTTGGCCAGATTTTTGACTAATTCAGAAAATTCTCCAAAAATATGTTAAGGTAGAAAATATAATTTTTAAAGACTAATTTGGAAGCAAATTCTGAAATTTCAGCTCCGTTTGTAAATTAAAAACCATGGAGTCGATTATCGATATTGGTTGACACCGAATACGAAGATCTTTCAAAATAATTCAGAAAAATTGTAGAAAATTCTGAAAAATCTAAAATACTATAAATGATATTAGAAGCTAAAACTAGTTTAATCTGACTACCCAAAAAGTCAAATCAAATTTGTACGCCATATGGAGTACTGATCCGATGACACATATATCTAAAACCGAGGGTTACACTTTTACTTCCTTACAAAAAAAATTTTGTCCTTGAAATTTCAATTCAGGTGGGAGAACAATATTTACAACTCATGAAACTTGGATGTTATGGGCCTATGATGCTTTCGCTATGCCACTCTGATATCTATAATGAGCTTGGGGTGGAGAACTAGTGTTGTGAGTTAAAGATAGATGATTGGAATCAAAAGGATGAAGAGAAAGCGAGAAGGAAATCATAATATTCTGGTTGACAACTGAATTAGGGAATAAAAAGGGTCTAGGAATGGATTTTCAACAAAATGACATTCTTATGCTCGTATCTGGATCCTCAAATCCTGATGCAAATTAGTTTTAATCTGAATCTAGTTGTACTGTTAGTAAGAGCCCGAGCATTTATCTAGGTAGTTACCCATATTTTGTGTAAATCTGACTCTAATACCAATCCGTAATACCCCAATCCCGCGAATACGGGGATGCTACGATGACGTACATACGCGGGGCGAATATACCCTAACATATGTATGCTAAGCCTCAGTACCAGAGAATATATATAATACACACAGTTATTCCAACATTAAGTAAGTACAAGAATACCTGCAAAAGGGGTTAGTGATCACAATATATATGAAAATAGGAATAAATCTGAAAATACAGATATAATAATTAAAATACCTCTGAATAAGAAAGGTGACGGGTCGCCTAACAATATCTCGGGAAACACCAAGTGCTGGATAATTAGGATCTCCAATCTAGGCATGCAAATCCAAAGTCGTCAGAAAGCGACTTAGTGAGTGATAAAATAAAAGAAGTAGTAATAATATATTATAATAGAAGTACAACAACAATAATATATTATTTGCTTAACTACCAATGATTCAATATAATTATACTAGCGATCGGTATAACTAATACAACTGTTATATTCACACTATAACAGTAGTAATACCTGGCATGCATGTTACAACAGTGATACTAATATAATCTTATACAATTATATAATAGGAATAGCAATTAATATTATTAAAAAGAGTCTTATATATCATCTACCTTTATATTATTAGGTTATTATAATCAATAGGAGTTATATCATTTATATGTTATTGTCAGTATGTGAAATATGATACAACATTTAGTGACATCATTATAGTCAACTTGTGTAAGTAACATATATTATCTTTTATTATTTTTTATTTAAGGTTTAAATTCTAGTAAAAATGATATGATAGTATCGTAAATAATGTGAATAATATGAACATGTATGCATGTAATATACAGGATAACCATACTGATATGAAGAAAACACATAAAATATGGAATACATGAAATACAGAGTATATGTATACATGAATAACGTGTCTGTGAAGAATACAAGAAGTGCAAAGTATATGTGTGACATGATGGTAAATAAGATAGCAGAAGTGTAACATGTATAAATGGACAATAATATACATGTATCGAGTATGTCATGTGATTTATATAATAATAACAATCAGTACTGTCTGGTATTTTAATCAATCTCTTCCAGTGTCCCATACCACTGGCAATTCATATCGGAGCTCGTACTCTAGACGAACCCATCCGAATATGGCATACCATTGTTCGAATGAGAGACTGACTAAATAATAAGTGTTTCCGATGTTATTATTATTTATATTGTTTCATTATGTCAATTGAAAACTCAATGGTTAAGGGACTCTAGTTAGGTGGGTGTATCCCGTGCATATCGAGGATCACGTTCTTAAATAATTTCCTGGCTGCTGAGACTAGAGCCGACTCACTAAGGTGAAACAAGTTACGAAAAATGGGAGCTCAATGAGCTATAATAATCGGTAGCCAGCACCGCCACGTCCCCTGCAGTCGGATTATAATGGATCCAGACATTCACCTAATAAGTTCTAATTAACCATTAAGCTTCCCTCATCTCCATGTTATATTATTATATATAAACTACACAGTATATTAAGAACAAGACAGTGCATGGCACATGTAACATGATAACAGGACATGAGCTCTGTTGATAGCATGAAACAAGATAATAGGAAAATAGAAGCTGTGGGGTTCAGGTAACCCTCGCTTCTTAGATCTATGCGATATTTAGTTCCACATATCGCATATCAATAGCTCACATGTCTAGCAACAGGAATATCATATCCATATCAGAATTTCATGATATAGTCATGTATTGTATTTAGTAAGTGATTGAGGTTGAACCTACACAAAAAAATATAGAATTTCAGAACTTTAAAATAGAGATGTGCAAGTGCTCAATTCTATCGCGATAGCAAGTGGCTATGCGGGTCGTGATCCACAAGGAGAGACTAGCGATGGAGCTTTTTTAGTAAGTTTTCCTTTAAGATACAAAAGATGGTTAAAATTCTTCTTTTAGTTTTTGTAAAGAAAAAGAGAAAAATTAGGTTAAAGTGAGTTAGGGAGAAAGTGGTAGAATGAGAAGGTGGAGAAAATAGAAGTGATATGTACAAAAAATACTGAAAAAGAGTGAAAGAGATTTGGAAGATTGTGGTGTGATAATTTACACTAAAAGTTAAAAGAAAAAAATCAAAAATATTTACTTACCTCCTTTGACCTAAAGCTTACCTTAATTCTTTTGCGACGATGTTACCTTAAAGTGGAGGCAATCAGCATATAGCCCATAAGAGTTGATTCTCATCTCTTCCACATTTCATCGTCAAGACAAAACAAGCATGAAATGATATAGACTTGAGACTAAAATCCATCGTCATGAGCTATCGGTGGCACTCGCAAAGGTAAGGCTCTTTCGATGCTATAAGACTCACTTGGATAGCAATTGGTACAAGAATGAGTGAAGTAGAAAAGAAGAAGAAGAAGAAGAAGAACACAATAACAAAGTACATAAAAAGGTAACTATAGATTCGATTTCATAACAATAAGAGAAAGGAAGAACAACTTACACTGGTATCACTCTCAGCACAAGTTTCATTCTTATTCTCTTATGAAAGTCTGATCTCCTCTGAATTACATAAATATAAACTAAAAATTACATAAAAAGAAAAATAAGAACCTAAGTTACAAACTACAAATTAGCCTAAGTTTCACTCTCTGATTGGTCATCCCCTCTTTTGCCTTTGAGATTGTAGGTATTTATACGATAAATGCAGAGGGTAGAAGAGTATGAAGATAAGGAAAGCTGGCTATTTCTGAATTTGAATCCTTCCTTATCTCCAAATTTGATTTGATGTGGATATTCAGTTCTGATCTACAATTTATTGGTGTATTGATTACTAAATATAACTTATCAAATGACAGAATTAGAAATAATGATAAACTTAAGAGTTGTAGCCCTTTAAATCCTATTTCTAGATCATCTTGAATCATCAGATTTGAGTTCTGGTAGCGAAAGTTATGATTCAAATACTAAAATGTATCCAGCCAGAATCTGAGTCAGAATTGCTTCATCTCATCCATTGATCTTCTCTCTATCCATTTATCCCTTTGGACTTGGACTCTGTATTTGACGTTATCCTTGATTGATCTTTAGCTTTAACCACCTGATTAACCAAAAACTGAATTTAACCAACTAGATTTGGGATCATCCTCCTCTAACCAAACAGATCTAGTTAAATCTGAATTTAACTGATATTTATTTGATTTTATCCTCTTTCTCCCCATGATTATCTTCTGCAAAATAGACATTTAAGATAAGAAATTTAGCAGATTTATTACATGATCAATGTAGATATGTAATAAAGAATAATGCAATAAATGACGCAATCACACCTCCACACTCATCTTTTGCTCGTCCTCGAGCAAAATAACAAAACTAAACCAAAGATTATTAGACCACTTTCGCAGGTCATGCGATTGTACTGAGCTTATGCAACAAGGTGTTAAACCTCTAGGTTACCCCTAGAGGATGAGTTTTGTCTCGTGAGAATTTTCAATGGATTACACCCACAAAATCCGTAAAGAAAGAGAAAAATGTTAGTATTTTGAAAACACATTTTGAAAGAAAAATATTTGAAAGATTATTATAAGTTTTAAGTAATCTATAAGTTATAGGAAAATCAAATTTTTCATTCCTAAACTTAGTCTCTATTAAAAAAATTTGTTATCAATTAAAGTAAGGAGTCAAATTGTACTTCTCATCTAGTCTATTACTTTACCCTGAGTCATATGCACATTGTGACCGTGAAAATTTTGACTAAGGGTTCTTTAACTCTAACTCTTATGCCTTATTTATTTATTTTTTATTATATTTTTTATTTTATTTTTGGTGGTATTATTCCTTAATTTTATTAGGCTTTCTAATCTGCCCATGTAACGAGCCTTTAATCGTTGACTCCCAAACCAAACGGTCATAGGGCACCGGGTGAGAAAACACTCTGAGAACTTAAGGACTCGAGCAAACAAGGCCACAAAACTAAGGATTTTATTATATGAATCGCTTTTAGGCGGGAATACTTATGCTTTATTAGGCATAAATACCCAGCTTAATCAGAGGATTTATATATATAATTTTTTTCTCAAACCTATCTAATCATCTTTCACATAAATACCAAGATCTACTTAGGCCAAAACACCTAGCTAATCAATAATTAGATTTGTTCATCTTTCATAGATATATTTTTTCTTTTTTTTTCTTTTTTCATAGGGCATAAGAATCTTTGTTTTTGAACCCTAAGTATTTAAGTGTATAAGGTGTGCATATTTCTTCAAGGTAAAGATCGAGACTAAATTACTTTCACAAACTTTCTTCCTATCCTTAGAAATCAAACAAATAATCTTATTTTGACCAAGTATAAGAAATCCTAACTATGAGTCTCTTATTCCTTAAAATTGACTTAATTTCTTACAAAAAAATATGTCAAAATATTGTTTCTATTTTCAAAAAGTTTTTAAAAGTAAAGAAAATGTTAATAATTTTTTATTTTCTTTTTTTATATAAAGATAAAACCTAAATTATGTTAGACCCTCCCCCATACCTATCTCATGCATTGTCCTCAATGTATGAATTAATGCATAGATGCATGAAAAAGAAGAAAGGGAAGGAAAATATTACTTTAAGGTGGTGGTTCCGGTGGTGGTCTGATTGGTCCACGAAATACGATCCAATCGAATTTTCATAGAGTTTGGAGAAACCCACCAGAAATCTCTCTTATATAACCCACTAAAATGATGTATATATGAATGGTTTTTATTAAAAATTTAACCCCATCTAATTTTCAAATTTCATCATTAATTTTGGAGTCAATTTTGTCAACCGCCTTGTTCCAAAATGGAGTGTGAAAAGATGGAATGATTGACTTGGACTTAAGAAGTATGGGAACTAATACTGACTCAAGAAAGTGACTTAAGTCAAGTAAAGGTTCAAGAGTCGAGATCGGTTCAGGAAGTGGGTCCAAATCAAGAAGTTAAAACGCAAGTCCACATTCATTTTCCCACAATGGAATGTGACTTAATATTGGTGATTTAAGTTCAAGAAAGACAGGTGTGGTAATCAAAACTGACTCTAAAATATTACTCAAGTCGGGTAACAGAATAAGAGCCAATATTGATTCGGGAATTTGAGCTGGATCACAGATTTGAGAATCTAGGTCACATTTCTCGTTGAGTTCAATTTCATAAAAATGAGAACTTGCCAATTTATCAATGTAACTTTCAAAAGCATGGAATTGGTCAAGTTCAATATGATGATCATAAAAGATTGGTGATTCAATTTCATGATGACAGGATCCAATGTTGACTCAGAAAAAAGATTGAAATCAGGTGAAGACTCCGGAGTCATTATTGAACCAGGAAGTAGAATTGAATCACCAAGTTGAGGTTCAGGATCATATTCATTCTCAAGTTCAATTTCAAAAAGGGATAGCTTGCCAAACTGTCAATGTCATTTTTAAAATTTAGAGTTTGGGCAAGTTCAAATGGTTGTACTGAAATAGAATCTTATTTTTCAAAACAACATGACTCTTCGGCTCTAACAGAATGGTTAGCGACATCAGAAATGGTCAAACGGTGAGAACAGAGAGTTTGGACCATCATATCTATATCATGATTACGAGCGATTTGAGCCTGAGTCATGGCTTCAAGCATCTTTTCATAGTTGATTGGTTCATCGTTTTGTTGCGTTTGGACTTGAAAGATGAATTGTTGTTTTGGAAGTTGTGATGAAATTGTGAATCCGTCAGATTTTATGATTGTTGCTTGGACTCACGCATACTCATTTCCAAGATTGGTGATTTTCTATTTTGAACTTGTGGAATTGAGTATGATTCTTGAAAATATTGTGGACAAGGTGGATAAAGAGGACAAGTTGGTTGAAAATTGGACTCGGGGGAGGTGAATCCCCATTGACTTGTGAAGAGTTGAAATTATTCTAGAAATTATGATTATAAGATTGGAGGCATGGGTTATATTGATTCGGATAAGACCAATCCAGCACACTAGGTTGGTTAAAGTTATGATATGCCGGATTGGTAATATCCGAAAAAGAGATTGGGGTGTATATGGATTACCATTAAAATTGAAAAAAAAATTATTTTTATAAGCCATATCACACAATAAAACACAAACAAAGAAAAAAAATAAAGAAGCAAACAAATAAAAAGAAAAAAATCTAGCCTAAGTTAGGGTAAACCTTAGACTTAGATGACTCCTAAGTGGTTAGACTGTCCACTGGGGGTATATTACCGAATCTGACCACAAGTTAATCGGCCAGGTAGGGGCAAGATTGGTCGGAGGTACTCGCGCAAAGGCGACAGGCCAAATTAAGCCAAACCACCAGCCTTTGGGGTTTCACCCCTCAATCCCTAACCTTAGTCAGCGATTTGGCAAGAGTCAGATTCAAATCAACTTCCCCCTTAGGTCAGTCTCCTATTTGAGTCCGAGATGTCCCTAGGGCCAACGTCTACTCAGTTTTAGTTAGGCTCGGGTTAGTAAGTGAGGAGATTGTTTGTGGGCTAAGGGAGGGTAATGACTTCCCCACCTTATCTTATTTTAGGTTTTGCCTTTTAGATTGATTGTGCAAAGTGTGCAGGATATAGAAAAGTAACATTCAACAAGTAAATAATCACTCAAGAATGTTTCTTAAACTATATGTTATGTATACGTACCTTTACTCCAGCACTCTTCAATAGTAATGAAAAAATGTAAACGAATTAGATACGTGCCTAAATGCAAAGTCTAAACAAGTTTTAGTATTTAACAAGCATCAATTTACTGTTGAGATTAGAAAGCATGTACAGTGAGTTAATCAAGAAAATAAATAACTACAGAAATTTAGCTTTGCAATTCAGCCAACCTATAAAAAATAAGTTAGTAGTTTACTCAGATTGCCACTGGAATGTAGCAAATCTGAGGGCTTCTGGGCTCTGCAAGTAAGCCAGAGCCCAGAAGCCCTCAGATTTGCTACATTCCAGTGGCAATCTGAGTAAACTACTAACTTATTTTTTTATAGGTTGGCTGAATTGCAAAGCTAAATTTCTGTAGCTATTTATTTTCTTGATTAACTCACTGTACATGCTTTCTAATCTCAACAGTAAATTGATGCTTGTTAAATACTAAAAACGGTTTAAACTTTGCATTTAGGCACGTATCTAATTCGTTTACATTTTTTCATTACTATTGAAGAGTGCTGGAGTAAAGGTACGTATACATAACATATAGTTTAAGAAACATTCTTGAGTGATTATTTACTTGTTGAATGTTACTTTTCTATATCCTGCACACTTTGCACAATCAATCTAAAAGGCAAAACCTAAAATAAGATAAGGTGGGGAAGTCATTACCCTCCCTTAGCCCACAAACAATCTCCTCACTTACTAACCTGAGCCTAACTAAAACTGAGTAGACGTTGGCCCTAGGGACATCTCGGACTCAAATAGGAGACTGACCTAAGGGGGAAGTTGATTTGAATCTGACTCTTGCCAAATCGCTGACTAAGGTTAGGGATTGAGGGGTGAAACACCAAAGGCTGGTGGTTTGGCTTAATTTGGCCTGTCGCCTTTGCGCGAGTACCTCCGACCAATCTTGCCCCTACCTGGCCGATTAACTTGTGGTCAGATTCGGTAATATACCCCCAGTGGACAGTCTAACCACTTAGGAGTCATCTAG
This sequence comes from Agave tequilana, assembly GCA_038442645.1. NCBI lineage: Eukaryota > Viridiplantae > Streptophyta > Magnoliopsida > Asparagales > Asparagaceae > Agave > Agave tequilana. Next base: position 232,506 of record JAVJIF010002868.1, read on the forward strand.
GTCTAAGGTTTACCCTAACTTAGGCTAGATTTTTTTCTTTTTATTTGTTTGCTTCTTTATTTTTTTTCTTTGTTTGTGTTTTATTGTGTGATATGGCTTATAAAAATAATTTTTTTTTCAATTTTAATGGTAATCCATATACACCCCAATCTCTTTTTCGGATATTACCAATCCGGCATATCATAACTTTAACCAACCTAGTGTGCTGGATTGGTCTTATCCGAATCAATATAACCCATGCCTCCAATCTTATAATCATAATTTCTAGAATAATTTCAACTCTTCACAAGCCAGATATTTAACGGCAAGTAAGCCAGATATTGTAGCCCTCTCGATCGCCGAGGCGGAGTATGTTGTAGCCAGGGCTTGTTATGTACAAGTCCTTTGAATGAAACAACTCTCCTTGACTACGATTTGCATTATCATCATATTAAGATATTTTGTGACAATATTAGTACTTTCATATGACTAAAAAAGCAAATAATATAGTAAGACAAAACACATAAAAATTCGATATCACTTTCTTAAAGATCACTATGAGAAAGGTGATAATGAAATTTATTATGTTTCAACTGATTTTCAACTAGCAGATATTTTTACTAAGCCACTTGATTTTAACAGATTTTCTTTCATTTATGGAGAACTAAATGTTTGTATTGTTGATTCATGAGTTTTCCTTCTGATAAAATCTGTATATGTATTAATTTTTGTTGTTTATGCTTACCATTTTTTATGCATGATAAAAAAAGGGAGAAGTACTTATTGGTATTTATGAGTATTTATTGGTATTTATTGGTATTTGTTTGATCATACTCTTATACAATGTCGTTATCATATATTTGGTACTTGATAGCTAGCATAACTTGTGGAGAAGCTTTTACAAAGCTCTTTCTTAGAATTTCTTTTAAATAGCTCATATGTTTTATCATCATCAAAAAGGAGGAGATTATTGGCCCAAAGGTTACAATCCCCGGTTTTGTGTTTTGATGATAACAAAGTATATGAAGTTATTTGGTACTAATCAAATTCAAGAGTGTATTTCAGGGTTCAAAAAGATCTAATAGGTTTTTTCTATAAAGGAAAGTGTTGATGGCTCAAGGGTACTCAAGTACGGGATCATAGCTCAAAACTTTAAACGTCGCTCAAACATCACTATCAGAGAAGCCTGCTTGAAGATTTGTATAGTCGATCAAAACCATCTAAGAAACTAGTCTGTTAAAGAGGAGAATATAAATTTGAGGCTCAACGATATACACACACAAAAATGCACGTTTTCAAAAGTATGGTTTTAACATGTTTAGTTTTGATACATGTTCCATATTTTTTCTAGAAATTTTTCTCGGTTTAGAACTTGTATCTCATGGCTATGCATATCTTCCCTCCTTCAAAATTCAAACAAAAATTATTTCAAAATTTTATGTATCTTCAAAAATAGCTAGACCTAGTTTTTTGGCCTTGATCGGTTAACCGGGCAGTCGACCATGCCTATTACAGGCCAGAACGGTCGCCCGTGCGATCGACCGATTCTCTGGCAATTGGGTTATGCATATTGTGAACATTCCTGATCGACTGACCGATCCACCGGTCCCCTATTGCAGTCGATCAGGCGGTCAATCAATTGTAATCTGTTTTGGTCTCGGTTCACGATCGACCGGCTGGTTGACCGGGTGCCAACGGTCATATTTTTTGAATGGCTGGTCGACTGGTCGGTCAACCGCCACTCTGCCAGATTGGCAGAAACGGCTAGTTTTTGGAGACTGTTTTTTAACATGTTTTTTAAATCGTGTTTAGTTGAATTTTAAGAGTCAATTTTTTCTTTAAACCTGGTAAAACTATTCTAAATTTATTTTTCTAAAATCTATATAAAGGGTCATTAGGATTGAATAATTCACAACATTAAATTCCATTGAAAATCTAGTTTTGCTTTCAAAGAGGAAAAGTTTCAATTTTTATTTTGTGCTCTTATTTTCAAAAGCTTTTAATTGAGTTTTTCTGATCTTAAAAACTGAGGAAAAGTTTCAATTTTTATTTTGTGCTCTTATTTGCAAAAAAACTTCCATCGCTAGTTCCTCTTTGTGGATCACGACCCGTATAGCCACTTGCTATAGCAGTAAAATTGAGTACTTGCACATTATTCTTAAGTTCTAAAATTCTTTATTTTTTGTGTAGATAAAATCTCAATCAAATTTTAGCGCTGTTGCCGGTGAGGGACGGTAAGTAATTCTCTTTTTAAGTTTACATTTTTGGTTAACCTTCTTCTTTTTTCTTAATGTACAGGTTTAACAACAAGGAAGTTTTTACTGCAGTGGACATATAAGTGGCCCCCGGACTCTGCTCAAGAAAGCAGAGCCCAGAAGCCCTCAGATTTGCTACATTCCAGTGGCAATCTAAGTAAACTACTAACTCATTTTTTTATAGGTTGGCTGAATTGCAAAGCTAAATTTCTGTAGCTATTTATTTTCTTGATTAACTCACTGTACATGCTTTCTAATCTCAACAGTAAATTGATGCTTGTTAAATACTAAAAACGGTTTAGACTTTGCATTTAGGCACGTATCTAATTCGTTTACATTTTTTCATTACTATTGAAGAGTGCTGGAGTAAAGGTACGTATACATAACATATAGTTTAAGAAACATTCTTGAGTGATTATTTACTTGTTGAATGTTACTTTTCTATATCCTGCACACTTTGCACAATCAATCTAAAAGGCAAAACCTAAAATAAGATAAGGTGGGAAAGTCATTACCCTCCCTTTGTCCTCAAACAATCTCCTCACTCATTAACCCAAGCCTAACTAAAACTGAGTAGACGTCATCCCTAGGGACATCTCAGACTTATATAAGAGGCTGACTTAAGGGGAAAGTTGATTAGAATTTAACTCTTGCCAAATCGGTGTCTAAGGTTGGCGATTGAGGGGTGAAACCCCAAAGGTTGGTGGTTTGTCATAATTAGGCCCGTTGCTTAGGCACGGATACCTCCCACTGATCTTGCCCCTGCCTGGATGATTAACTTGTGGTCAGATTCGGCAATATATACCCCGTAGATAGTCTAACAAGTTAGGAGTCCTCTAGGTCTAAGGTTTACCCTAACTTAAGTTAGATTTTTTTTCTTTTTGTTTATTTGTTTGTTTATTTTTCTTTGTTTGATTTTGACATTTCTTGTGTGAAATGGCTTATAACGACAAATTTTCTAATTTTAATGGTAATCCATGTTACACCCCGACCTCTTTTTCGGATGTTACCAACCTGGCATATCATAACTTTAACCAACCTAGTGTGTCGGATTAGTCTTATATGAATCAATACATGCTCCAGTCCCAATACTATGAACAAGACTGGAATAATCATCACTACTCCTCACAGAGTCAATGGGGATACAACTCCCCCAAGTCATATTGCCAACCACCTTACCAACATCCAGCTTCATATATTCCTTCTCCCGAACAACCATTAGAAGATTCAATTGACTGAGAAAAGAGGATGGAAGCCTTAGACGAGCTTGAGTGACGAATTCAAATTTTAGAAGACTCAAAATCTCATCAAAATTTTCAAATCACAGATCCTTACTTTATTTTTCAAGGAGAACATGCCAACTTAGAAAGAGTATGAAAATCATGATTCAATGTCAAAATGATCCACTCGATATGATAGAAGCAAGACTTAGTAGATTGAAAAACATACGTAGGAATAAGAAAAATCTCCCTACCCAATCTTTGATTATTCCCGACACTTCTAGCCATATTGATGAAAATCAAGAATCAAGGTATCTTGAAGACTTTGACCAAGATTCAATTTCGCTACAAAACCTTAAACTTGACGAATATCAACTCATTGACGAATTGACAAGTTTTCATTTTGAGATTGAACTTGATTATGAATGTGAACCCGATCCCCAACTTTGTGATTTAGTTCCCATCTTCAAATCTATGTTGACTCCGGTGTTCTTACCCAATTTGGATCAATTTTTCGAGCTAACATTTATTCTCGTACCCATAGATCTAGAAATAAAATAACCAATTTTGAATAGTCACATTCCATTGATGGAAAAAGAATGTGAATTTCAATTCTTGGACTTGGACTCAACTCGTGAACCAAAACTAACTCTCGAACCCAAAGTTAATTTTTTTTGAGTTAGTATTGGTTCCTGAACCTATCATTCTTGAGTCCAAGTCAACCATTCCACCAAGTCACATTCTTTTGTTGAACATAGGTATAAACCATGATGACTCCATAATGATTTTTCAAGACTGGTCATGTAAAGGGAATAAGTTTCAAGATAGGATCTTTCATGATCCTATTCATATTGGGGAGTGTAAATATGTAAATAGAAAAGAGGTCAATAAAGATAGGTTCCGTGAACTACCACATTATCTTGATTGGGTAGCAACGCTTGACCCAATCAGAGCACCACATAAGGTAATATTTTTCTTCCCTTTATTCTTTTTCATGCATCTATGCATTAATTCATACATTGAGGACATTGCATGAGATAGGTGCGGGGGAGGGTTCTAACATAACTTAGGTTTTCTTTTTAAAATTTTTTTAAACATTTTATTTACATTTAAAATTTTTTTGAAAATAGAAACAATATTTTGACATATTTTTTGTAAGAAATTAAGTCAATTTTAAGGAATAGGAGAATCATAATTAGAATTTCTTATACTTGGTAAAAATAAAATTATTTCTTTGATTTTCAAGATTAGGAAGAAAATTTGAAAAACTAATTTAGCCTTGATATTTATCTTGATGATATATGCATGCTTTATACACTTACACACTTAGGATTCAAAAAAAAAGATTCTTATACCTTATTAAAAAAAGAAAAATAAAAAGAAAAAGAAAAAGAAAAAATTTATATATATAAATCCTCTGATTAAGCTAGGTATTTGTGCCTCATAAAGTATAAGTATTCACGCCTAAAGGTGGTTCATATAATAAAATTTTAGTTATATGGCCTTATTTGCTTGAGTCCTTAATTCCTTGGGTGTTTTCTCACCCAGTACCCTGAGTCCGTTTGGTTTGAGAGTCACCGATTAAAGGCTCGTTAAATGGGCAGATTAGAAAGCCTAATAGAACTATGGAATAATATCACCCAAAAAAAATAATAAGGCATAAGAGTTAGAGTTAAAGAACCCGAGTCAAAATTTCGCGGTCACAAAGGTGAATATGACTTAAGGTAAAATAATAGATTAGATGAGAAATATAATTTGACTCCATGCCTTGATTGATAACAAGTTTTTAAATTAAGACTAAGCTTAAGAATGAAAAGTTCGGTTTTCCTATAACTTATAGATTACTTAATTCTTACAATAATACTTCAAATATTCTTCTTTTTCAAAATGTATTTTCAAAATACTAATATTTTGTTTCTCTTTCTTAATGGATTTTGTGGGTGTAATCCACTGAAAATCCTCACGAGATAAAACTCGTCCCCTAGGAGAAACCTAGAAGTTTAACGGCTTGTTGCACATGCTCAGTACAATCGCGTAACCTGCAAAAGTGGTCTATAATCATTGGTTTAGTCTTATTGCTCAAGGACGAGCAAAAGATAGGTGTGGGGGTGTGATCCTACACATATTTTACATTCTTTTCATTACACGCCTACATTTATCGTGTAATAAATCTGCTAATTTTCTTATCTTAAATGTCTATTTTGTATAAGATAAATAAAGAGAAAGAGGATTAAACCAAATAAATACCAATTAAAAATATATTTAACTGGATCTATTTGGTTAGCTAAGGATATTCCCAGAATTAGAACAAATTAAGGATTGGGGCAAATGTTCAGCTGAAGATCAGAGCAAATCAGAAAGATAACACCAAATAGAAACCGGTAAAATTCAGTTTTCTATAAATTCATTTTGGTTAGCTAAAGATCAACCGAGGATAATGTCAAATATAGAGTCCAAATTCAAAATCAAAAGGGATAAATGAATAGAGAGAAGATCAACAGATGAGATAAAGTAATTTTGACTCAGTTTCTAATTGGATACATTTTAGTATTTGAACCATAACGTTCACTACCGAATCTTAAATTTGATGATTCAAGATGATTCAGAAAGAATACTTAAAGAGCTACAATTCTTAAGTTGATCACTATTTCTAATTCTGTCATGTGCTAAGTTATATTTTGCAATCAACATACCAATAAGCTGCAGATCAGAACTGAATATCCACATAAAATCAAATTTAGAGATAAGAGGAGAGTTCAAATTCAGAAATAGCCAGCTCTCTCTATCTTTTAACTCATTTCCTTATCCATTTCTATGCTATAAACACTCCACACATCAGAGGCAGGGGAAGGAGACCAAGCAGAGATAGGTTCTTAGGCCAGTTTTTCATTATTTTTAGTGTAGATTTTATTTTTCCTTTTATGTAATTTTTACTTTTCTTTATGGAACTGAGAGGAGAGACGAGTTTTATGGAAGAATGAGAGCAAGTTTGTACTGAGGGTGACACCGGTGTAAGTAAGTCTTTTCTTTCATTGTTATTTGAATTGAATTAAAGTTTTTTTTCTTCTTTACTCTTGTTTTCATTCACTTTCCTCTGACGTGTTGCAATCCAAGTGAATCTGATAGCCTCGAGACTGCTTCGCCATTGCAAGTGCCCTTGGTGGCCTATGGTGATGAATAACCATTCTTTTGTTAGTTTAGCTTGCCCTCTTATCATAGTATAGATCAGGAATGTGGAAGATCCTACACGCCATGCTTGATCGCCTTCAAAGACTGGGTAAGTCGTGGCTACGGATCCAAGGTATGAGCACTGAAGAGATAAGTAATTTTAAGTTTCTTTCTTTTAATTATTAGTTTAGATCACCACAATCTCCCAACTCTTTTATCACTCTTTTTAATTTCTTTGTATAGATTAATTTTCATTTTCGCCACCTTCTCAATCAACCACTTTCTTCTTAACTCAACTGTAACTTATTTTTTTTTTTCTTTTCAAGAACTAAAAGAAGATCTTTAACCATTTGATTGTAACCTAAAAGAGAACTTGCAAAAAAGCTTCTATCGCTAGTCCCTCCTTGTGGATCACGACCCTTATAGCCACTTGCTATAGTGGTAGAATTGAGTACTTGCACATACAATTCTTAAGTTCTAAAATTCTATATTTTTTATATAGTAAAACCTCAATCACTCGGCCCATATATATTTAGGAAGTCTATATTCACTAATCATTATCCTACCCATTTCTTGAAGAGTATGATTCTTCCTTTCAACGACTCCATTTTGTTATGGAGTTCTAGGATAAGACAATTCATGCCTAATTCGATTTACTTCACAATAAGTGATAAAAGAATGGTTAATGAATTCACCACCTCTATCACTTCTTATGCATAAAATTGAAAAATCTTTTTCCTTTTTAATCCTTTTTTGAAAATATTAAAATACGAAAAGCTTGATCTTTATGTTCCAAAAAGAAAACCCAGTAAAACGAGAAAAATTGTCAACCAAAACAAATACCAAATGGTTTTCATTTAAACTTTTGGTTTTAGTAGGACCAAACTAATCCATATGGATTAACTCTAATGGCCTAGATGTCATGATATCCTTGATTGGTTTGAAAGAGGACTTGGTTTGTTTCCCAAATTGTCATGCATCACAAATGCAGTCTTTTTCAAATTTTCAGTAAGGAATACCATCACCAATTCCTTAAAGTTAATTATAGATAGATGGTCAAAAGTTACATGGTCTATTCTTCTATGCTATAACCAAGATCCTCATAAAAAGCATTTAAACATTTAGCATTGCAATCTAGTTAACATATCAATAATATATACATTATTTTCATGAAATCCGGAAAGAATGCAAGCATCGGTTTTACAATCTAGAACATTACAAGAAGAATCATCAAAAATAACTTTGAAACCTTAGTCACATAGTTGACTAATACTCAGTAGGTTATATTTCAGTTCATCAACTAAAATAATATTTTCAATCAATTGAGATAAACTAATTTTAATGTTACCTATATCTATAATGTTGTCCTTTGAGTCATTTCCGAAGGTGACAATGCCACCTTCTTGATATCTTGATAGGGTTGCAAAAATATTGATGTCCCAAGTCATGTGTCTTGAGCAACCGCTATTAAGATATCATAACTCTCTACATCTTGGAGCCTTGGTGTGTACCTACATCAAATAATAAAGTTGTTGATTTTGGTACCTGATTAGTCTCTAAAATTGCATATTTCATACTACATCTTCACATTTATTTAATATTAAATTCTGCTAATAATACCTCTCTTGCATGTTTCTAGGTCCATGGCATGAAATGAAGAAGACCCTAAATTACCATTTAATTGGTGATTCAAAGCCTACATGAATAGCCATTGATAGTGGGGGACTGTTTTATCAAAACTGGGGACCGATTTTCAGAAATCGGGACCTGCAACCGACAGGGGATAGACGGAACAACGTACGGCTCTAGAAGAGCCGCGAAAACGCTATTTTTTCGCAGTTGTACATTCGCGGCTGCGCCCGTACTTTGGGCCAGGGTTTGTCCCCCTGGCCCCTGTTCCCCTGGTGCCTATAAATACTCCTGGGGTTCTCCTTCAGCAAGATATGCAATGTTTTAGGGTAGTTTCTTCTCCTTGTTGTAGTTTAGGGTAGTTTAGGTTAGTGTTCTTCTTCTTCCTCCTTTGTATTTTTCATTTCTTTTAGATCTTGTAATAGGAGAGAGAGTGGTACATGGTGAGGAAGTAAGAGTGCTTGTAATAGAAGGTGACAATTTATGAAAGGTACCCTCTTAACTTATTTTTGTTTTCTTTTCTAACTCCTTTTACATGTTTAGCTAATTTTCTCTCATGGCAACTAACTACTAACCGCTAACTTGCTAATTTCTTACTTGATAATCCACATGAATCTAATAGCCTCTACTTGGCCTTGCTCTTGCAAGAACCATTGATGGCTCATGATGATGGATCTAACACTCTAACATCTAAATCTTTAACAAGCTAACATTACTTTATTTCATACTTACTCTTATTGGGTTTTGATGATTTAAGTGTAGCTTGCACTTGTTGGTTGAATTTGAATGTGAAAGTTCACATATGAGCCATGCTTTGTAAAGCTCTTGAACCAAGGACTAGTGATGGCCAATGATACATGTGAGGCAACTATCACTAAGAGGTTAGCATGTTAGTGGAGTCATTAGTAGTTAGTAGCCATGTGTTTTCTTTATCTTTTTTACTTTGTTTTAGAAATATATCAAAAAACTACAAATATCTTATCTTCTATGTTTCCCACTTCTTTGTATTTCACCGTACTCTTCTCTTACCATTCTTCGTTTTCTTTTCTTTTGATTCTTTAAAACATTGAAGAATTTTTAACATACATGCGAACATACCGTGTAAGCTTCTATCATCTCCCGTCCTTGTGGATTCGACTCGTTTTAGCCTCCATGCTATAACGGAAGTATCGAGGAGTCAAAGCACGTGCTTTTAACTCTTGGTTTCAAAACATACACTTTTCGTGCATGGTTTTTTCCCGATCAAATTTTGGCGTCGTTGCCAGGGATGAGAACGGTTTGATTTCACATTTTTGTTAACTTTTCTTCTTTATTTTTGGTGTACAGGTTAAAGCTTTAGCATTGCAGAAGTCCACACTTTCTCTTGTGTGGTTGGGTAAATTCTTATATATTCTTTTACTCTACTATTAATTTTTGTTTATATTACCTGTACACTGTAAATAATTTTAAGAACTAAAATACAGAAATTGGATGCTTTATAATGATTTAGACATTTGCATCTGGGCACGTGTCAATTTTCATTCCAATATACTATATTTTGTTCTTGAGTTGTTGTGATCTTGATGGAGGTGTACATATTGCATTGCATATAGTTAGGATAAACATTTCAGTGATTTACTTATTTTTTTGTGTTCATTCTTGTCTATATTGCACACTTGCACAAATTAAACTTAAGGGTAAAATCTAAGACAACATAAGGTGGGGAAGTCATTTCCCTCCCTTAGCCCAAAAATCACCTTCTCACTCACACAACTCAAGCCTAAATAAAATTTGCTAGACGTTGGCCCCTAGGGACATCTCGGACTCAATTAGGAAATTGACCTAAGGGGAAAGTTGTTAGAAATTGACTCTTGTCAAATCGGTGTTTAAGGTTGGAGATTGAGAGGCGAAACCTCGAAGAATAGTGGTTTGGCTAGGCCCGTTGCTCCGGCACGGATACCTCCCACTGATCTTACCCCTACCTGGCCGATTAACTCATGGTCAACTTCTGACAATATACACCCCCGTGGACAGTCTAACCAGTTAGGAGTCGTTTAGGTCTAAGTCAACCCTAGCATAGGCTTGTTTTCTTTTTCTTTTTCTTTATTTGTTTGTTTGTTTTTTGTAAATTGTGATGTAGATTTCAACAACAACAATTCTTTTAATCCTAACATGAATTCATATTTCACCCCGATCTCATTTGACTTTGATAACTCCAACCCGACTGTGTATAACATGAACCAACCATATATGCCGGGTTGAGATTATCCGACACAATATGACCCGTACCCCTAATCTTATGACTATTATTTTCAAAATAATTTCAACTCTTCACAGAGTTAATGGGGATTCACCTATCCTGAGTCTAATTCAACCATCTTGTCCACAATTTTCACAATATTCACTCCCCGATTTTGATTCATATACTCCTTTTCCTGAACCACCAATTGAAGAAAAATCATCATTGGAAAGAAGTTTGGAAGAAGTGATAGAGGGCTAAAAACAATTTGAAACAAATGGTAGCCTCATCATTTCTACCAAATTTCCAAAATTCATGTAGTTCTTTTTTAGAACGACTCAAAGAAAAATCATTATGGAAAAAAAAACTATGAAATTCGTGCAAGAGATTGAGCGTATAATGCAAAACACGATTGACTTACCATGTCCACCAAATATTCATATGACTTACTAATCATGTCATTTTGGAAATCCAGCTTCAATTTCATCATACCGACCTGAACTTCACTAACATCGACCTCTTGATAGTTTGGCAAGTTATCCATTTCCTGAAATTGAACTTGAAAATGAATATGAACTTGAGCTTCAAATTAGCGATTCGAGTCCATTCATTGAATCAATATCGACTCCTGTAGTGTTACCTAAACTGAGTGACATTCTTGAGCCAGTTTTGATTCTTATACTTTCTGAACTTGAATCGATCATTTCACCTATTCAAATTCCTTCAGTGGATAAAAATCAAGACACAATTTCATTACATCCATTTGAACTTGCCTAAAATCTTGAAAACCACCTTGACATTTTGGCAAGTTATCATTTTTCCGAATTGAACTTGAGCTTGAAAGCGATCCTGAACCTCACGTGTAATTCCATTTCACTTTCTGGTTCAATAATGACTCCGGTTTCTTTACCAGATTTTCGGAGTCAACATTGAATCCTATACTAGTACACCGTGAAATGGAATCACCAATCTCTTATGATCACACTTCTTTGATGGGAAAAGTGTGTGAACATCAATTCTTTGATTTGGACCCCATTTTTGAACCAATTTCGACTCTCATTGTTGACTCTCGACTTGATCTGAGTCAAATTTCTGAGTCGGTGTCAGTTTTTACTCCTATTCCATTTGAGTCCAAATCAATCATCTTCCAAAATCACACTTCATTGTTGGACAAGGATGTTGAAGAAAATGACTCAGTAATTATTTTTGAAAATTGAAAATTAGATGGGGATAAATTTTTAAATAAGACCATTCATTCAATCATTCTTTTACTGGGTCGTATTAGAGAGGTCATTGGTGGGTTCCTTCAAGATCCACATTATCTTGGTTGGGTAGTAATATTTGGCCCAATCAGACTACCACCGGAGCCACCACTATGAGGTAATTTTCCTTCCCATCCCATTTGTTTCTTAATATATACACATTCACGATGCATTGAGGACAATATATGAGATAAGTGTGGGAGAGGGTTTACTAACGTAGGCTAGTTTTATATTTTCTTTCTTTTACACTTCTTTTCTCTTTTCTTTTCTTTTTACAAAACTTTTTGACATAAGGGAAATAGTTTTGATTTATTTTTAAGAAAATTAAGATTATCTTAGGAATTAGGAAGACCTAAAATTATGAATTTTTAAATGAAGTCAAGATCTTGTTTAAATTTTAGGATAAGAAAGTAAGATTGAAAAGATAATTTGATCTTGAATTTTTTGCCTTAGATTTATGTACTTCAAACTTACACAATTTTTGGAATTGAAACAAAGACTGAAGATGCCATAAAACATATATTAAAAAAATATGATAATAAAATCACTTATTGAAGTTGGGTAATTATGTCTCAGAAAGCATGATTATTCACACCTAAAATGGTAGACAAAAATAAATAGAATCCCCTTTAGTTTTGTAGCCTTGTTTACTCGAGTTCTTAAGTCCGAGGGATGTTTTCTCATCTGCCGTAAGATCATCTTATTTAGGAGTCACCGGCTAAAGGCATACTTCCCGGATAACTAAGAAAGCCTAAGAAAACTAAGGAAGAAAAGAAAATAAAAAGAAAAAAATATATAATATAAATAAATGGCATAAAGTTAAAGTCGATATCCCAAAAACCTTCGCTGTTCACAAAGTGCATATTTTTCTAAGAGTTTTATGAAAGATCAAAGAGTCAATTTAATTTTAAATTCTTACATTTAATTTATAACAAGATTTTGCATTTCGACTTAGTTTAAGGAAGAATAATTTCTGATTAACCTCTGACCTTGGATCACTTATATTTTCACAAAAGTACTTCAACACTTTTCTCTATTTCAAAATGTGTTTTCAAAATACTAACATTTAATTTCTTTCTTTATATATTTTATGGGTGTAATCTGCTGAAAACCCTCAAGAGACAAAACTCCTCCTCTAGGAAAAACCTAGAGGTTTAACGGCTTGTTACACATGCTCAGTACAATCGCGTCACCTGCGAAAGTGGTGTAATAATCTTCATAGTTAGTTTTTTGTTTTGCTCGGGACGAGCAAAAGATAAGTGTGGGGGTGTGATTAGTCTCTAAAATTGCATATTTCATACCACATCTTCACATTTATTTAATATTAAATTCTGCTAATAATACCTCTCTTGCATGTTCCTAGGTCCATGGCATGAAATGAAGAAGAAGACCTTAAATCACTATTTAATTGGTGATTAAAAGCCTACATGAATAGCCATTGACTTTGGAGCGCTGTTTTATCAAAACCGGGGGCCAATTTCTAGAAATCGGAACCTGCAACTGACAGAGGACAGACGGTATAGCGCGCGGCCCAAAGCACCGCGCGTGCGGCTCTAAAAGAGCAGCGAAAACACGGCTTTTGTCACATTTTCACAGCCATACGATCGCGGCTGCGCTCGTACTTTGGGTCAGGGTTTGTCCCCCTGGCCCCCGTTCCCCTGGTGCCTATAAATACCCTGGGGTTCTCCTTCAGCAAGATATGTAATGTTTTAGGGTAGTTTCTTCTCTTTGTTGTAGTTTAGGGTAGTTTAAGTTAGTGTTCTTCTTCTTCCTCCTTTGTATTTTTCATTTCTTTTAGATCTTGTAATAGGAGAGAGAGTGGTATATGGTGAGGAAGCAAGAGTGCTTGTAATAAAAGGTGACATTTATGAAAGGTGCTCTCTTAACTTATCTTTATTTTCTTCTCTAACTCCTTTTACATGTTTAGTTAATTTTCTCTCATGGCAACTAACTACTAACCGCTAACTTACTAACTTCTTACTTAATAATCTACATGAATCTAATAGCCTATACTTGGTCTTGCTCTTGTAAGAGCCATTGATGGCTCATGATGATGGACCTAACACTCCAACATCTATATCTCTAACAAGCTAACGTTATTTTATTTCATGCTTGCTCTTATTGGGTTTTGATGATTTAAGTGTAGCTTGCACTTGTTGGTTGAATTTGGATGTGAAAGTTAACATATGAGCCATACTTTGTAAAGCTCTTGAACCAAGGACTAGTGATGGCCAATTATACATGTGAGGCAACTATCACTAAGAGGTTAGCATGTTAGTGGAGTCATTAGTAGTTAGTAGCCTATTATTTTAGAAATATATCAAAAAATCACAAATATCTTATCTTCTATGTTTCTCACTTCTTCGTATTTCACCGTACTCTTCTCTTACCATTCTTTGTTTTCTTTTCTTTTAATTCTTTAAAACATTGAAGAACTTTTAAAATACACATGAACAGACCGTGTAAGCATCTATCACCTCCCGTCCTTGTGGATTCGACTCGTTTTAACCTCCATGCTATAATGGAAGTATCGAGGAAGCCAAAGCACATACTTTTAACTTTTGGTTTCAAAACATACACTTTTCGTGCGCGATTTTTCCCCGATCAGTACCCATATTTTCTTCGGTTCTATGACGTTAGTACTTCAAACCCAAATATGATTATTTGAAGCATTTATACGATCAAAATAAAATTTAGCTAAGTGATCCTTCCGTCCACAATAAGTATATTTATAAATTCTATCATACATGAATGCATGACGTGTATGATGAGCATGTGGTACATGAGCATGCTTAGTGTGTGATTTAGAAGTGTAAGCATGTGTAGTATGAATATATCTCTTTGAAGAATTTTTCTTTGAAAACATGGCTTCTAATTTAGCTTTATCAAACTCACATTTCTTTAAAACATTTTCCGAAGTATTGATTTTAGTTTTTAAAGTAGAAATTTCATTTTCATCAATCATGAGAAATTTTTCTTTGCATGAAATCTTATATGCATCAAACTCTCTTTATGTGAATAAAAGAGTGCAAGATAAATTATTCTTTTCTTTAGAAAGAGTGATAATTTTATTTTGAAGAACTTCATTTTTCTTTTTCAATGTTATATATTTTTTCTTTAGAAAATCATAGTTATTTGAAAGTTCTACAAATGCATCTCCTAATTCATCCATAGTTAAATCACAATCATCAAGGGATGGTTCAGAAATTACCTTAGGTGTGTTATAATTTGCCATGAAACACATATTTTCAGTGTCCACCTCCTCTTCGGATTCACTTTCTGAATATCATGTAGCTTTGAGAGCTTTCTTCATAAATGGCTTCTTTGGCTTGTTTAAGGAATATGGCTTATTTTTGATATACAGACATTTTGCAATGATATGTCTGGGTTTTCGTCAGTTGAAACAGATGATATTCTTTTCTTCCTTTCCTTGTCATCGTCTCCTATTGTTGATCTTTGCCTTGTTGTATATCCTCCTTACATATATCCTCCTTACATTTCTTACAAGGAGGGAAAGATCTTCATCATCTTCTTCTTCATCATCATCGTTGGAGATGGTCAGAGTAGACTTGAAGGCAATTGTCTTCTTCTTTTTTGGTGCCATTTCTTCTCTAGTTTTTCTCTCCATCTCATGGGCCTTAAGGTTGCCAATAAGACTAATGAGCTCCATCTCTTTTTTTATCGTTTAACTCTTTTAATGTAGTGTCTTTGACTTCCCATGAGGGTGGAAGTGCACGAATGACCTTCCAGACTTTTTGATCATTGTCAATTGCATCACCTAAAGAAGAAAGATCATCAGTTATTTTAGTAAATTTTGTAATCATATCATCAATAAACTCATTTTCATTTATAGTGAAGTTTTCATATTGAGAATGTTCGCGTTTCGAAGTTCATGAAAAACTCCATTGTTGTTGAATCACATACAAGTTATGAAACCTAAACTTGCTAGAATCTTTTTAACAAAGTGTGTAGCGGCAAGTATAGGATCGAATCCACAAGACTTGTTCTTGAAAATTTAGTTATTAAAGGTCTCACTTTTTATCTTATTCTAGTTAAGAAATCCCTTGGATGAAGGTTGGATTTTTGTTTTTTTTAAAAAAAATAAATAAATAAAGATCTTGTAGAAGAAAGCAAAAGCAAATTAAAATATGAATAAAGTAAAAGAAAAATAAAATATGAAGAAAGCAAAAGAAGAAAGAAATACTAACCTTTTTGCGAAGATTTGAATAACCAAAGTAAAAAAAAAAAGAAATTAAGAGATTGGTACGAAGGGAAGAGGAAGATGAACCAGTGAACTTTTTTCTTGTCGTCACCTTAATGTCTCCCTCTACAAACGATGCTGAAAATAAAAGAAGTTAATAAAAGAAAAGAGATGACTTCATGGAATCAAATATGCAAGAAAAGAATAGCATAAAAAAATAAAGAGAAAATTAAAGAAAGACTTAAACTGAACGCTGTAAGATCGTGAAGAAGAATTCTGAATTTTATTCAATAAGCATCAAATACAAAGCCCTTGATCCTCTCCAATCTCGCATTACAACGCTCAAAACTCACTTTTTCTGGCTTTTCAGCTCTCTGGTGTCCTCTCTCTCTTAATGAGTACAGGTATTTATAGAAAAATAGTGATAAAGAAGACTGTAGGGAGATATGAAGAGCTGGCTATTTTTGAATTTCAATCTTCCCCTTATCTCCAAACTTAATTTGATTTATTCAGAATCCTGATATGCAGCTTATTGGCGTGTTGATTGCTTAATATTGCTTATTAGATGATAGAGTTTGAAATAGTAATCAACATAAGAGTTGTAGCACTTTAAATCTTCTTTCTGGATCATCTTGAAATCATCAAATTTAAGATTCGATAGCGAAAGTTATGATTAAAATGCTGAAATGCTAAACTATATCCAGGCTGAATCTGAATCTAAATTGCTTCATCTCATCTGTTGATCTTCTCTCTATCCATTTATTCTCAGCAAACCCAATAGGGTCTTCAAAAATTCATTTTTCCTTTGAATTTTTATA
Source organism: Agave tequilana (assembly GCA_038442645.1). Classification (NCBI taxonomy): domain Eukaryota; kingdom Viridiplantae; phylum Streptophyta; class Magnoliopsida; order Asparagales; family Asparagaceae; genus Agave; species Agave tequilana. The sequence goes on from JAVJIF010002868.1 coordinate 249,256, forward strand.
GTATTATCTTGCCTGGTAAATCCAATCCTCAGATAAGATAGACGAAAGATTCTCTGAATTTGAGTCAATTCCTGTTAGATTTAAACTTTTGGGTTTGTTTGGATAGGATTCATGTTTATTTTCTTTTTATCACCATGCAAGGATTAGGACATTAAAACAAGTGAGTTTGTAATGATTTATTACAGATTATATGTAGGAATGTAATAATGTTTATGCAATATATGTGTCCAAACACACCCCCACACTTATCTATTGCTCGTCCTTCAGCAAAATAAAACTAATCTAAGGTTTTTATTGGACCACTTTTTCAGGTCACGCGATTGCACTTAGCATGTGTAACAAGCATTTAAACCTCTAGGTTATCCCTAGAGGAGGAGTTGTAGTCTCCTGAGGGTTTTCAGTAGATTACATCCACAAAATCCATAAAGAAAAGAAACAATTTAGTATTTTTGAAAATACATTTTTAAAAAGAAGAGAAATATTTGAAGTGCTTTTGCAAGTATTAAGCAACTTGTAAGTTATAAGAGTATCGAATTATTCATCCCTAGACTTAGCCTCTATTCAAATATTTGTTTTCAATTAAGCTTAGGAATAAAATTATATTCTCATCTAGTCTATTATTTTATCCTAAGTCATATGCATTTTGTGACCGTGAATATTTTGAATAAGGGTTCTTCAACTCTAACCTTATGTCTTATTTGTATATATACTGGTGGTAATATTCCTTATCTTTCTTAGGCTTTTTAATTTGCCCATGTAATGAGCCTTAGTCGGTGACTCTGAAACCGGACGGTTTTAGGGCACCGGGTGAGAAAATATCTCAAGGACTTAGGACTCGAGCAAATAAGGCCTCAAAACTAAGGATTTATTTGATGATATGAACCACTTTTAGGCGTGAATAATTATGCTTTATGAGGCACAGAAATCCAGCTTAATCAGAGGATTCTTATTATATATAATATATATATATATTTCTTCTTTTTTTAAGGCATAAGAATTTTTATTTTTGAACCCTAAGTATGCAAGTATATAAAAGACGCATATTTTTTCAAGGTAAAAATCAAGACTGGATTACTTTATCATTTTTTTCTTCCTATCCCTAGAAATTAAATAAATATTCTTATTTCAACCAAGTATAAGAAATCTTAATTATGATTCTCTTATTCTTTAAAATTAACTTAATTTCTTGCAAAAATACGTCAAAGTATTATTTTTCTTTTCAAAAAGTTTTTTTTTGTAACAAAGAAAATGTTTTTTAATATTTTTTATTTTTTAATCTTTTTATTTTATTTTATTTTTTTTAGAAAATCTAAAAGAAAACGTATGTTAACCCTCCCCCACACTTATCTCATGTATTATCCTCAATGTGTGATTGAATGCATAACCGCTACAAATGTAAGAATGTGAACGGTAGATAGTACCTGATGAGGACGAGTGGATGTCATCTATCATTGTCTAGCTAAGAGAAAAAATACAAAAAATTATAATACATGAATGGATCCCTAGTATGTATAGAGATCAATCATGATAAACAGGATCTTCCAGAAGGATTTCCTCCACTTCTGGGCTCAGATACTCACGGTATGGTTTTAAATAATGGACATTTACTTGAAAAGTGGTACCATCCGTGGTATTGTGAACCTCAACTCACCATGTAGGTGTATCTTATGAACAATGTATAGATCAGTCCACCGAGATTTCAGTTTTCCCAGAAAGAGATGTAGACGAGAGTTGTACAGCAAGACTTTCTGTCCTGGCTGAAATTCTTTCTGAGTTATGATCCTATCATGCATAATCTTCATACGATCCTTGTACCGTTTTGAATAGTCATATGCATCGTTCCTTATCTTTTCAAGCTCATCCAGTTGAAGTTTTCTAGACTCTCCTGCCTTGTCTAGATCAAAATTTAGCCGTTTGATTGCCCAATATGCTTTATGGTCTAACTCGACTGGAAGATGGCAAGCCTTGCCATAAACTAACCTATATGGAGACATTTCAATAGGAGTTTTGATTGCAGTTCTATATGCCCATAAGGCATCAGTCAGGCGAAGAGACCAATCTTTTCTAGTGGTGTTCATAGTTTTTTTTTAAAATGGTCTTGATGGCTCGATTGGAAACTTCTACTTAGCCATTAGTCTGTGGGTGGTAAGTGTAACGCCCCGATCCCGCGGATACGGAGACGTCACTGCGACGTATATACGCAGGTCAGAAATACCCTCACGTATATACGCTAAGCATCAGTACAGGCAAGAATCAGAGTACGGAAGCAAGTGGTGCATTATACATTCCAACACATAGGTACAATTACAGAGTCATCACCAGAGGTGATCTGATATTACAATAATATTACATCACCTGATGGGCGCAAATGCGAGAGTACAAGGAATATACAAGAGTAAACAGTATAAAAGGCACTCACGAGTTCACAAAAGGAAAACTCGAGAGGCACACAGGGGGCCTGGAAGGATGGAGCCCTGGACGGTCTGCTGAAGATCCACGCTACCGCTGCGCTACTCTGATCAGCAACAGGGAGAATCCACACGCTCCAAGCTCCAAAACTGGACATGAGAATCCAGGGGAGTCAGATGAAACTCCCCAGGCGAGTGGTAATGCAAAGGCCAGATGGCGAGTAAGGATGAGCACAAGTGCGAATATAACCATGGATATCAAGTACAGGAGACAAGAGGGTTAGAACACAAATACAGCAGGTATGAACAGGTATAGCATAGTCATCACAAAACAGGAAATCCGATATAAAACCTTATTACGAGCAAAACCGATTGTACAAGCTTAGGTCACGGCTCCATGAGATTAGTACATCGAAGGAATAATCCAAACAAGAAAACCCTCATTTATATACCTTTATCTCATATCATCGTAATCCAAGCACATACAATCACAAGTCACAAAGTGGTCATAACAGAAGTACATAACAGGCGTAACAGGAGTACATAACGGGAGTCATAAGAATCGTAACAGGAATCATAATGAGAATCTATAACAGGCATCATAACAGGAGTCCAATACAGGTGTCATAACGGGGAATCATAACAAGAGTCATATCAGGAATCATAACAGGCATAACAGGGATCATAACAAGAATCATGACAGGCACTTATTATTACTCGTCTGACCCATATATCTGGGTAAGTGTCCGGGTGTATACCCCAACACACATACATCCATATATAAGCAAGGCGAGGGTTGTTAACGGAAGCAGATGGAGAACTGATAACACTTCTTATAGTAGTTCCCATACACCTGGGACCAGTTTGGAGGCCCAAAGTCCCCCTAACACGAATCTCCTGTGGGCCCTAAGTCCCACTAACACGTACCGCCAATATTTTATTCCATTACTATAAGCAAGGTATCATTCCAGCATCCATCACTTCCTCCCATTCCCCGTGCAAGTTGTAGCTTATTAATATTATCAAATTACGGGAATAACAGGTCATAACAGGAATAGCCCTACAGATTCAAGAGGTGGCCCCCACAGATTCAAGAGGTGGCCCCCACCGAGTATGGTGTGGCACTTTGTTCCATGTGGCACTTTGTTCTGAGGGGATGGATTCTAGAGGTGGCCCCCACAGATTCAAGAGGTGGCCCCCACCGAGTAGTGTGGCACTTTGCTCTGTGTGGCACTTAGTTCCATTCAGGACTTGACGAGAACAGGAAGTATAACAGGAGTTAGTAGCAAGTAGCAGTATGACAGGTGCCAGGTGATAACATATTGGACAAGAGTGTGATAGATTGTATCTGGCAAGTGGTAGGGTAATAGTTAAATAAGATCAATAGAAGCTTAGCAACTGGAGGCACATGATCAATACAAGGTCAAAGGAAAGGGTCTATTGTCAATAAAGCGATCAAACATGGAAATCAGTCAAACTTAGTCGACTAGAGGAATCAGTAGTCGACTAGACAAGGAGTAAGTCGACTATAAAGGGGGACCAAGTCGACTTAGAGAAGTCCGCGTTTCAGAGAACCGCGTTTCAGAAAAGGGTTAGTCGACTAGATGCAAGGGGTAGTCGACTAGCATGCTGCGTTTCGCAAAACTGCGTCTCACGAAGTCGCGTTCCACAAGCCTGCGTCTTGCCACAAGTCCGCTTCTCATGAATCCGCGTTTCACAAGCCCGCGTCTCACAAGAAAGAGTTAGTCAATAAGGGATGAAAGAGTAGGCAGCGTTCCAGGAAAAGGACGCGTTCCAGTAAAGGTTAGTTGACTGGCACAAAGGATTAGTCGACTAATAAGGTGCGTTCCAGGATAACCAGGCTGCGTTTCAAGGAGTTAGTCGACTTATGATTTGGGCAAGTCGACTAATACTGGGAAACAGTGAGCTGTAACAGCTTTTTAAGAGTTATAGTTTGTTGATAAAAATACAAGTTCTTGGCGAGGAAAATCAAGCGAGAACACCCGCATAGTCAATAAAATACGAAGGCAAGCGGATAGCGAGAATTACTCGCCTAACAACGATCTTTGCCGCGTCCAACGAAGGGAAGCTCGGTCCCAATCCAAAAGGAGGGTACCGGCCCTAGTTTTGCCGCCAGAGAAAAACACGGCCCCAATCCAAAAGGAGTGGCCGGTTCTCACAAGGTGATGGAGGGAGGTTGAAGGTGGTATGCTTGGTGAAGAAGTTATGGAGAAGATGAAGGTTGGGTAAACAAGGGAAGCAAGAGAAGGAGCTCTCTCTTGGTGGCTTCTCTGTTGGAGGCTGCAGGAAGCAAGGAAGAAGAAGAAGGAGAAGTAAAATGAAGAAAGAAAGAAGGAGAGGGGTATTTATAGGAGTTGGATTAAGAAGGTGATGCAAATAAATAAAGGTGAGGGGTTTTTTGTAAAATTGAGGGATATGATATCACTCTTGGCCACTTGGCCGTTGTAGTGATGGGGAAGGATTATAATATTAAGGAGGAAACTTTTTGGAAGGGAAATATTAAATGAAGAGAGAGAAGAAAGCATGTAATGATGTTTGCACATCATTAGAAACAAAGGAAATAAATGAGGAGCACTTGCGTTTCTTATTCACAAACGCAGCACACATCTGGCGTTTAGGCCAAAAGGATTAAACGCAGGGATTAAAGCTGCGTTTAGGGAAGGCTGCGTTTGACAGAGGAGAGAGAAAATCATGATACTTGATGGGATTTGATCTGAAGTGCATTAAATGCGGAATGAGGAGGATCTACACAATAAATGCAGAATCCCAGGTTGGTGAGATCTGCGTTTGAGAAAGGAGAGAGAAAATGGGGAAAAGACAAAGTGGAATATGTGGGACAATCTCCTCGGTATCTGGGAAAACACCGGAATAGCCCAAAATTGAAGTAACTCGGAAAGTTTCCCAAAAATTCCCAAAAATCATAAATATTATAAAATGATTTTCGGTGAAATCGGTTTTCAGAATTTCAATTTCCTTTTCGAGATAAAAATCATAAGGTCAACCGTCAATCTCGGTATACACCGGATTGGCCGGGTTTTGATAAAATCTGATAAATCTCAGAAAATGTATTTAGATAGAAAATATGATTTTAAGAAATAATGTCTAAAGGTACTTTTAGAAATTCCAAACCGTTTGTAAATTAAAAATCCGGGAATCGGTCAACGAAACTGGCCGATACCGGTTTTGAAGATTTTCAACTTAATTCCGGAAAATTCCAGAAAATCATATAAAATCTAGAATATTGGAAAACGATGTTCAAAACTGAAATCGGTCAAATCGGAATGCCAGAATGTCCAAACCGAGCAATACTCTGGGATCGGGCCTTCGGTTCAAACTAAGGTTGACTCCGAATCCACGAATCCAAATCCAAGACAAAACGATCATGTAAACATGCATAATACAAAATAAATACGGGAAGTAAATCGAAAAATACGATCGAGAAATCTGAATACGCAACTAAGTACGTATCCCGGGAGCGGGGTGTTACAATCCATTCACCTTACAAAAATTGCGTCCTCGCAATTTCATTAAGGGGTAAATTGAACACAAGGAGGATAAAGGTTGGAATAAAGGCTTCGAAAAACCAAAACAGGGTTAAGATGAACACAGGAAGGACCAGGATGAACAATGAGAAGATGATGATGTGGGATACTTAGAAAGATAATCAACCCAAGATACAAAAGATCAGGGGTAGCTGGACAAGGGTAACCAACTCAAAATACAAAAGGTCAGGGGTTGCTGTTACAGTGACATCCTCAAGGTTCCTGCTCCAGATACTGAGCTTCATACTCCGCTGCTGCTTCGTCTGATACCTCTGCCGCCATGTTGTGAACTTGGCCTCTGCCATAATCTGCTCTGGGTCTTGCTCCTCTCTGTACTTGATCATACTGCTGGGGTGGAAATGGAGCTCTTCGATCAACGGGTTCTGGGTTCCTCCTTAGTGGTGGAACTGGAAGTGCTGGGGCTGGAAGTGCTGGTCTAACTGGTGCCATAAGTCCAAACTTTCTGTGCGGGCAATCCCTTAGCGCATGTCTCCCTGTCCCGCATGCCAAACATAGTCCATTGGCCATTCGACAATCTCTCCTATAATGTCCAGGCTTGTGGCAGAAATTGCATATAATCTGAGGAAAAGGAGGTTGGAAAGGTCGCTTGATCATCGGACCATGGGTTGCCCTAGCTGCATCTTCCTCATTCGTCAACTGAAAAGGTCTCTTCGCTGTCTTGTTCTGCACCTGGTTCTCATTCTTCTTCTCCAGTCCTCGTTCCACTTCTCGGGCAATGGAGAGAACATGAGAGTATGTCTTCAGCTGTTGAGGAATAAGGAACATTTGGACATCCATCTTTAGCCCTTGCTGAAATCGGCTAGCCCGCTTTTCTTCGTCTGACACCATGTAGGGAGCAAATCTGCTGAGCCTCAAGAATTCAGCAGCATATTCATCCACTGACCGGTTCCGTTGCTGTAGCCGGATGAATTGTTCTTCCATTTCCTTCTGAGCTGTTGCCGGGAAGAATCTCTCATAGAAACCCTTTGAGAATTGATCCCATGTGATGGGTTTCTCCAGTGTTGCTTCTTCTGCCAACCACCAAGTTCTGGCCACATCTTTTAGCTGTATCTTGGCCACTTCCACTTGGTTCTCATCAGGAACTCGGGCCGCCTTCAAAAGATCTGTTGTATCTATCAGCCACTGTTCTGCATCCAAGGGCTTCTCTGTACCTGAAAATACGGCCGGCTGTAATCTCCTGAAATCTGACACACTGCCTGGCCTCTGTCCTCGGGGTGCAACCATCAGTCCCTGACGTAGAAGCTCCGTCTGCTGCTGTTGACTCTGCATCATTCCTTGGAGTACCCTCATCATACCATCATTGTCTCTGTTGGGTCCATCTTGAGAGGCATTAGGGCCATTACGTGTTCCCCTTCTTTCCATATCTGAGTTGGTTGAAAGGGTGACAAGAAGAAACTGGAAGGAAAAAGATTGAAGGGTCTCAAGTTTCAAGAAATAGATCAGAAGGAAGAAATAGATAACTCTGCACTTGTAGTTGGAATGTACAACCAAGACTCATGCATTCCAGTTGCAAATTTCTTTACCATTAATTTGCCATCTGGACGTACTGAGGAAGTAAGAGCCTAGGCTCTGATACCAACCTGTAACGCCCCGATCCCACGGATACGGAGACGTCACTGCGACGTATATACGCAGGTCAGAAATACCCTCACGTATATACGCTAAGCATCAGTACAGGCAAGAATCAGAGTACGGAAGCAAGTGGTGCATTATACATTCCAACACATAGGTACAATTACAGAGTCATCACCAGAGGTGATCTGATATTACAATAATATTACATCACCTGATGGGCGCAAATGCGAGAGTACAAGGAATATTCAAGAGTAAACAGTATAAAAGGCACTCACGAGTTCACAAAAGGAAAACTCGAGAGGCACACAGGGGGCTTGGAAGGATGGAGCCCTGGACGGTCTGCTGAAGATCCACGCTACCGCTGCGCTACTCTGATCAGCAACAGGGAGAATCCACACGCTCCAAGCTCCAAACCTGGACATGAGAATCCAGGGGAATCAGATGAAACTCCCCAGGCGAGTGGTAATGCAAAGGCCAGATGGCGAGTAAGGATGAGCACAAGTGCGAATATAACCATGGATATCAAGTACAGGAGACAAGAGGGTTAGAACACAAATACAGCAGGTATGAACAGGTATAGCATAGTCATCACAAAACAGGAAATCCGATATAAAACCTTATTACGAGCAAAACCGATTGTACAAGCTTAGGTCACGGCTCCATGAGATTAGTACATCGAAGGAATAATCCAAACAAGGAAACCCTCATTTATATACCTTTATCTCATATCATCGTAATCCAAGCACATACAATCACAAGTCACAAAGTGGTCATAACAGAAGTACATAACAGGCGTAACAGGAGTACATAACGGGAGTCATAAGAATCGTAACAGGAATCATAATGAGAATCTATAACAGGCATCATAACAGGAGTCCAATACAGGTGTCATAACGGGGAATCATAACAAGAGTCATATCAGGAATCATAACAGGCATAACAGGGATCATAACAAGAATCATGACAGGCACTTATTATTACTCGTCTGACCCATATATCTGGGTATGTGTCCGGGTGTATACCCCAACACACATACATCCATATATAAGCAAGGCGAGGGTTGTTAACGAAAGCAAATGGAGAACTGATAACACTTCTTATAGTAGTTCCCATACACCTGGGACCAGTTTGGAGGCCCAAAGTCCCCTAACACGAATCTCCTGTGGGCCCTAAGTCCCACTAACACGTACCGCCAATATTTTATTCCATTACTATAAGCAAGGTATCATTCCAGCATCCATCACTTCCTCCCATTCCCCGTGCAAGTTGTAGCTTATCAATATTATCAAATTACGGGAATAACAGGTCATAACAGGAATAGCCCTACAGATTCAAGAGGTGGCCCCCACAGATTCAAGAGGTGGCCCCCACCGAGTATGGTGTGGCACTTTGTTCCATGTGGCACTTTGTTCTGAGGGGATGGATTCTAGAGGTGGCCCCCACAGATTCAAGAGGTGGCACCCACCGAGTAGTGTGGCACTTTGCTCTGTGTGGCACTTAGTTCCATTCAGGACTTGACGAGAACAGGAAGTATAACAGGAGTTAGTAGCAAGTAGCAGTATGACAGGTGCCAGGTGATAACATATTGGACAAGAGTGTGATAGATTGTATCTGGCAAGTGGTAGGGTAATAGTTAAATAAGATCAATAGAAGCTGAGCAACTGGAGGCACATGATCAATACAAGGTCAAAGGAAAGGGTCTATTGTCAATAAAGCGATCAAACATGGAAATCAGTCAAACTTAGTCGACTAGAGGAATCAGTAGTCGACTAGACAAGGAGTAAGTCGACTATAAAGGGGGACCAAGTCGACTTAGAGAAGTTCGCGTTTCAGAGAACCGCGTTTCAGAAAAGGGTTAGTCGACTAGACGCAAGGGGTAGTCGACTAGCATGCTGCGTTTCGCAAAACTGCGTCTCACGAAGTCGCGTTCCACAAGCCCGCGTCTTGCCACAAGTCCGCGTCTCATGAATCCGCGTTTCACAAGCCCGCGTCTCACAAGAAAGAGTTAGTCAATAAGGATGAAAGAGTAAGCAGCGTTCCAGGAAAAGGACGCGTTCCAGTAAAGGTTAGTTGACTGGCACAAAGGATTACTCGACTAATAAGGTGCGTTCCAGGATAACCAGGCTGCGTTTCAAGGAGTTAGTCGACTTATGATTTGGGCAAGTCGACTAATACTGGGAAACAGTGAGCAGTAACAGCTTTTTAAGAGTTATAGTTTGTTGATAAAAATACAAGTTCTTGGCGAGGAAAAGCACTCGCCGAAATAGGAAAATCAAGCGAGAACACCCGCATAGTCAATAAAATACGAAGGCAAGCGGATAGCGAGAATTACTCGCCTAACAACGATCTTTGCCGCGTCCAACGAAGGGAAGCTCGGTCCCAATCCAAAAGGAGGGTACCGGCCCTAAGTTTTACCGCCAGAGAAAAACACGGCCCCAATCCAAAAGGAGTGGCCGGTTCTCACAAGGTGATGGAGGGAGGTTGAAGGTGGTATGCTTGGTGAAGAAGTTATGGAGAAGATGAAGGTTGGGTAAACAAGGGAAGCAAGAGAAGGAGCTCTCTCTTGGTGGCTTCTCTGTTGGAGGCTGCAGGAAGCAAGGAAGAAGAAGAAGGAGAAGTAAAATGAAGAAAGAAAGAAGGAGATGGGTATTTATAGGAGTTGGATTAAGAAGGTGATGCAAATAAATAAAGGTGAGGGGTTTTTTGTAAAATTGAGGGATATGATATCACTCTTGGCCACTTGGCCGGTTGTAGTGATGGGGAAGGATTATAATATTAAGGAGGAAACTTTTTGGAAGGGAAACATTAAATGAAGAGAGAGAAGAAAGCATGTAATGATGTTTGCACATCATTAGAAACAAAGGAAATAAATGAGGAGCACTTGCGTTTCTTATTCACAAACGCAGCACACATCTGGCGTTTAGGCCAAAAGGATTAAACGCAGGGATTAAAGCTGCGTTTAGGGAAGGCTGCGTTTGACAGAGGAGAGAGAAAATCATGATACTTGATGGGATTTGATCTGAAGTGCATTAAATGCGGAATGTGGAGGATCTACACAATAAATGCAGAATCTCAGGTTGGTGAGATCTGCGTTTGAGGAAGGAGAGAGAAAATGGGGAAAAGACAAAGTGGAATATGTGGGACAATCTCCTCGGTATCTGGGAAAACACCGGAATAGCCCAAAATTGAAGTAACTCGGAAAGTTTTCCCAAAAATTCCCAAAATCATAAATTTATAAAATGATTTTCGGTGAAATCGGTTTTTAGAATTTCAATTTCCTTTTCGAGATAAAAATCATAAGGTCAACCGTCAATCTCGGTATACACCGGATTGGCCGGGTTTTGATAAAATCTGATAAATCCCAGAAAATGTATTTAGATAGAAAATATGATTTTAAGAATAATGTGTAAAGGTACTTTTAGAAATTCCAAACCGTTTGTAAATTAAAATCCGGGAATCGTCAACGAAACTGGCCGATACCGGTTTTGAAGATTTTCAACTTAATTCCGGAAAATTCCAGAAAATCATATAAAATCTAGAATATTGGAAAACGATGTTCAAAACTGAAATCGGTCAAATCGGAATGCCAGAATGTCCAAACCGAGCAATACTCTGGGATCGGGCCTTCGGTTCAAACTAAGGTTGACTCCGAATCCACGAATCCAAATCCAAGACAAAACGATCATGTAAACATGCATAATACAAAATAAATACGGGAAGTAAATCGAAAAATACGATCGAGAAATCTGAATACGCAACTAAGTACGTATCCCGGGAGCGGGGTGTTACAGTAAGGGGTGGCTACTCTATGATTGATGCAATATTTTCTTATTAAGGCTTCAAATGTACGATTACAGAAATGTTTTCCTCCATCGCTGATGATTGCACGAGGAAAGCCAAAACGAGAGAATACATTCTCTTTCAAGAAGTTTACCACAACTTTGTGGTCATTGGTTTTACATGTCACTGCCTCTATCCATTTAGAGATGTAGTCAACTGCTACAAGGATATATTGGTATCCATGGGATATAGGAAAGGGACTCATGAAGTCAATGCCCCAAATATCAAAGATTTTGACAACTAAGATCGGGTTTAACGATATTTCATTCTGGAATGCAATCTTCCCTAATCGTTGACAACGATCACATGATTGACAGTAGACATGAGCGTCACGAAATAGAGTAGGCCAATAAAATCACATTGTAAAATTTTTGCAACAGTTTTCTTCCCACTAAAATGACCTCCACAGGCTTGGTCATGGCAAAATGAAAGGATGCTCCTAAATTCTGAGTTAGGAACGCAGCGTCGAATGATCTAATCGGGATAGTACTTGAACAAGTATGGTTCATCCCAGAAGAACCATTTGACCCTAACTAAGAAACGCAATCGTTCTTGCTTGGTCCATGAATTGGGCATCTGTTCCATGACAAGGTAATTCACAATGTCAGCATACCACGGAACAATTGAAGAGGAGACGGACATTAACTGCTGATCAAGAAATGTCTCAAGGATAGGTAGTGAGTTGGACACAGATTCAACTACAATCCTAGATAAATGATCTGCTACAACATTATCAGCTCCCTTTTTATCATGGATTTGTAAGTCAAATTCCTGTAGGAGTAAGATCCAACGGATTAAACAGGCTTTAGCATCCTTTTTCGTAAGAAGATATTCTAAAGCTGCATGATCAGTGTAGATTAGGACCTTAGAACCTATAAGGTATGGACAGAATTTGTCAAGAGCAAAAATGACTGCCAACAACTCTTTTTCAGTGGTGGAATAATTCAGCTGGGCATTGTTAAGAGTCTTACTGGTATAGCAAATGACATGAGGAAGTTTATCCACTAATTGGCCTAGGACAACCTCTACAGCATAGTCGGAAGTGTCACACATCACCACAAAAGAGAGTTCCAATCAGGTGGTTAGATGATGGGTGCTGAGATTAACTCGGTCTTTAGCCTTTCAAAGGCTTCCAAATAAGAAGGGGTGAACTCAAAAGGAACATCCTTTGCTAGAAGATCACAAAGAGGTTTGGAGATTTTAGAAAAATCTTTGACAAAGCGGCGGTAAAATCCAGCATGGTCTAAGAAAAATCGCAACTCCCGAACAGTTCTAGGAGGTGGTAATTTGGTGATTAGCTCTACCTTAACTTTATCAACCTCTATACCTCTATCAGAAACAATGTGTCCTAAGATAATCCTGAAATTTCACCATGAAATGACATTTTTTCCAATTAAGAACTAGGTTTTTCTCCTTGCATCTTATCAATATCAATGATAGATGATATAATTCCTCATCAAAAGTAGACCCAAAGACAGAGAAGTCATCCATGAAAACCTCTCGAAATTGCTCAACCATATCCGAAAAGATGCTCAATATACACCGCTGAAAAGTAGCCGCTACATTGCATAGCCCAAAGGGCATGCGACGATATGCAAATGTGTCAAACGGACATGTGGATGTCATTTTCTCTTGGTCCTCACGAGCAATGTAGATTTGGTTATATCCTGAATAACCATCAAGGAAGGAATAATAAGCGTGACCGCAATACATTCTAACATTTGGTCGATGAAAGGCAGAGAAAAATGATCTTTCCTAGTCATGGAGTTGAGTTTCCTATAGTCTATGCACATTCGCCAACCAGTTTGAACATGAGTTGGAACCAACTCATTGTTCTCATTAGTAATAACTGTGACTCTGGACTTTTTGGGTACAACTTGTACCAGACTAATCCATTGACTATTAGAGATAGATAAATGATACCCGCATCTAACAATTTTATTATCTCCGCTCTCACTACCTCTTTTAAAATAGGGTTTAAAACGCCTCTGTGGCTCTCTCGAGGTCTTGGCATTCTCTTCAAGATGAATTTGGTGCATTACCACAAAGGGGCTAATTCCCTTGATGTCTGCTATGGTCCATCCTATGACTTCCTTATGTTCCTCAAGAATATCTAGCAACTTTTCTTCTTGGTCCTTATCTAAATAAGATGATATAATTACAGGCAAGGTTTCTGACTCACCTAGGAAGGCATACTTCAATGTGTCGAGTAAAGGTTTGAGCTCCAAATTGGAAGGCTCAACATGATGGAACAGGAACAGATGTTGACAATGGTGAGGGTTCTATCTTAGGTCTCCATAGATTGGTGTCCATGATGGAGACAGAATCAACAATGCGTTCACCTCTTCTATAGACTCCTATATATCAAAATTAATTCTAAAATGGGCCAACCAGTTCTCCAAGGAGTTTTCATAGACTGCTCAAAGGTGTGATTGACCGACACATCAATCATGTTGACCTCCTCATGATCGTCCATTACATGTGGTTGGGAACTAGTATGGAAAACGTTTAGCTCAACTGTCATATTCTCAAATGACAAGGTCATGACTCCATTCCTACATTTAATAACAGTATCAGCAATAGCAAGGAATGGTCTCCCTAAAATCACGAAGGAGTGATTGCTTGGATCTTTAACTGGTTCAGTGTCTAAGACCACAAAGTCAGCAGGGAAATAGAATTCGTCGACCTTCAAAATAACATCCTCAATAATTTCCTTGGGGACCTTAATTGACCTATCTGCTAGAAGCAATGTAAGGTTAGTGGGTTGTAACTCCTCTAAATCTAATTGTTTGTACACAGAATAGAGTAAAAGGTTTACACTTGCCCCTAAATATAGTAGACACCGATCCATAACCTGATCTCCTATCCTAACAGAAATAGTTGGACTCCCTGGATCCTCATATTTGGGTGCAATGGGTTGCTAGATGAGATATGATACTTGTGTAGCAAATGCAACTTCACGAGGCACAGAACTTTTCCTCTTGATTGTGGTTAGGTCCTTTAGAAATTTAGCATATGAGAGTATCTAATTAATGACATCCAAGAAGGGAATATTGATTTGGATATTTTTGAAAACTTTCAAAATTCCCTCACAGTTATTTTTCTTCCTAGTTTGTTAAAGACGTTGAGGAAATGGGGCTTTGGGCACAAAAGATTTACCTTGATTGTCAACAATAACTTGATCATCTTTCTTTGTTGACTCCTTTAGTTTCTTTTTTTTCTTTTACAATATTAGGATTGTTTCGTAGATCTTGGACTTGTTATCCACTCTCTTGCCTGACCGTAAAGTGTGGATGGCTTGGACTTGACGGTTTGAATCAAAACTAATTTCAAACTAGCCTATTGCAATATTTTGAGGAGCAGGTTGTCCTCTCGGGTTGGGCACAGTTTGACTAGAAAAATGTCCTTTCTCTCTCTCTCTCTCTCCCTAACAGTTGCAGCTAACTATTCTATCTGAACCTCGAGCCTGGCGATCGTCTGATCCTGATTGTGACACATTTGGGCTTAAGTTTGATTAGTTATTAGTTGGCTTCGCATGAATAGTTGGAGAGTGTCCTATAAAGATGGTTTTCTTTGATTGGGAGGGACATATGGAGGGACAGATGGTGTTGCATTGAATTGACTTCCCTTGTGAAGTGGATTATTAAAGATGGTCCTTGAAATGATGATGATCCACCATATCCTTGTCCTTGAGGAGACTGCCATGAAAGGTTGGGATGATTCCGCCATCCCGGATTGTATGTTTCACTAAATGAGTTGTTGTTGGGATTGGACTTGCGAAATGTATTAAGTACATTTGCTTGCTCCGCCTTGATAATTGACAACCCGGGCATTATTCAACCAAGTGGTCTTGGCTGTCACAAAGGATACAAACGGGAGACACCACTGGCTTGGATGGTTCGGGAGCTTGAGATTGTGCTCCATTGCTTAATTCTAATGCTTCAAGTCTTCATACGACTGATGTCAATTTTGCATCACTCTCAAAATTAGGTTTGACTTTATATATACCACCCCTGTTAGTGGCGGTTGAGGTGGTAAGTTGCTTATTATCAACACTAATAGGCTCCCGTTCTAGAGTGTTTTCTGCTACCTCTTCAAAGAATTGCCATGCATCATCGGCCGTTTTACTCGTGAATGTTCCATTACAAAGGGACTCAATCATGGTCTTATTCGAGTAGTTTAACCCTTCGTAAAGATTTGAATCAAACGGATCTTTTCGAATCCGTGATGGGGACACTCAAGTAAAGATCCTTGAATCTTTTAAAATATGTGAAGAACGTCTCTCCTTGTAGTTGATGGAAGGTGTTAAGAGCTTGACGTATGGTAACAGTTTTCTGCTTAGAATAGAACTTTTCATAGAAGCTTCGGCTAATCCTACCTAAGTAGAAATTGAACCCGATTGGAGAGAAAGAAGCCAAGATTTGGCTCTTTCTTTTAGAGATAAGGGGAATAATCTAAGTTTTAAGGATTCCTCTGTTATTTGATGATACTTCATGGTTCCACAAAATCCTCAAATTCCCTAACATGTTGGTATAGATTCTCATTTGTCAATCCCTGAAAGACTAGAAGCATTTGTATTCTAGGATTTAATCTCGAAATTTGCCGTAAGGGCTGGCAAGATGATACAGGAAGGTTGGGTGGACCTTGTAGGATACATGTAATCCTTTAAGGCCATTTGTTTGGTTTCATTAGCATCACCCATTGTTGCAGTAGAGTCAAAAAAGTAATGGATTCTAATCGACTCTTAACACGAACCCGCTTTCGCATGAACCAGGGTACTGTCCTGATGAAGAATTTTCTAAATCCTAGATAAGATTACACACAAGATGACTCAACCATTAATTGTAATCAAGTATTTTTCTTTATCTTGAATTTAATTTAAAGGTAATCAGTTTTTTTCAAACACTAATCTTAAGAGAATAGAATTCTCCCTAATTAGACAGCTCCTAACTGGGTTGGAAAGATTGTGGGCTTACCAGTCAAATTCTTCAAACAAGCAACTCAGTTCCTCCTCCAGGTTAGGCACCGCCGCAATGGGTAAGTCACCTTTTCTAGACAAGGAAGTTCCTCTTCGAAAGCTTGAAAGTGTTCACCGGAGTCTTCCCAAAATAGTTCCACTTAAATGAGCACGAATCCTGGTGGCTGAGTTCTACTTGATTTTAAATTAGTTCAAGCTTGAAAAAAAAAATTATATGCGGTTGTGATTTTTGAGCCAAGGAAGGGTGATGAAATCCCGATCTTATGTGAGGGGGCAGCTCTTAAGATCTTTTTATACAAGTATGCACTAATGCAGCACAAAATTCATCAATAGCACCTCCAAAATTCCGCTGACAAGAGATTCGTAGGTAGAGTTAGAAAATACTAACCTTTACGGCGACTCTAAACCAAGCAAATTTTTATTTTTTTATTTTAGCAAAGCAATATGTCATAAGCAAGAAGCTTTTTGTTGTTGTGCAAGTCTTCCTTTGTTTATGCAATATCCCTGTAAAAGAAAATTTGAAATTAAATCTTAGGGATGGAAAAAAAATAATAAAAAAGAATTTTGAATTTTTTAAGATTTAACTTTCTGAATTTTTTTACAGTTTTTTGAATATTTTTTTATTTTTATTTTTTAATATTAAACTAGAAATAGATTAAATGTTGATTTTCAAAACCAAAAATTTTCACAAGTCCCCGGTAATGGCGCCAAAAACTGTTCACGTTTCGAAGTTCATAAAAAACTCCATCATTGTTGAATCACGTACAAGTTATGAAACCTAAACTTGCTAGAATCTTTTCAATAAAGTGTATAGTGGTAAGTATAGGATCGAATCCACAGAGACTTGTTCTTGAAATTTAATTATTAAAAAGCTCACTTTTATCTTATTCTAGTTAAGAAATCCCTTGGATGAAGGTTGGAATTTTTTTAAAAAAAAATAAATAAATAAAGATCTTGTAGAAGAAAGCAAAAGCAAAATAAAAATATGAAGAAAGCAAAATAAAAAAGAAATACTAACCTTTTTGCGAAGATTTGAATAACCAAATAAAAAAAGAAACTAAGAGATTGGTATGAAAGGAAGAGAAAGATGAACCAGTGAACTTATTTCTTTTTGTCGCCTTGATGTCTCCCTCCACAAACGATGCTAAAAACAAAAGAACCTAATAAAAGAAAAGAGATGACCTCATGCAATCAAATATGCAATAAAAGAATAGCATAAAAAAATAAAGAGAAAATTAAAGAAAGACTTAGATTGAATGCTGCAAAATCTTGAAGAAGCATTCTGAATTTTATTCAATAACCATCAAATACAAAGCCCTTGATCCTCTCCAATCTCGCATTACAATGCTCAAAACTCTCTTTTTCTGGCTTTTCAACTCTCTGGTGTCCTCTATCTCTCAATGAGTACAGTATTTATGGAAAAATAGTGATAAGGGAGAGCGTAGGGAGATAGGAAGATCTAGCTATTTTTGAATTTCAATCTTCCCCTTATCTCCAAACTTAATTTGATTTATCCAGAATTCTGATCTGCAGCTTATCGACGTGTTGATTGCTGAATATTGCTTATCAGATGATAGAATTCAAAACAGTGATCAACATAAGATTTGTAGCCCTTTAAAGATTCTTTCTGGATCATCTTGAATCATCAGATTTGAGATTTGGTAGCGAAGGTTATGATTAAAATGCTAAACTATATCCAGTCTAAATCTGAATCTAAATATCTTCATCTCATCCGTTGATCTTCTCTCTATCCATTTATCCTCAGCAAACCTAATAGGGTCTTCAAAAATTTCTTTTTTCTTTGAATTTTTATAGTATTATCTTCTCTGGTAAATCCAATCCTCAAATAAGATAGACTAAAGATTCTCTGAATTTGAGTCGATCCCTATTAGATTTGACCTTTTGGGTTTGTTTGGATAGCTTTCATGTTTATCTTCTCTTTATCACCTTGCAAGGATTAGAACATTAAAACAAGTGAGTTTGTAATGATTTATTATAGATTATATGTAGGAATGTAATAATATTTATGCAATATATGTGTCTAAACAGAGAACGCAAGAGATCAATTTTAGCCCTCTTGACTTGTGTCGTTCCCTCATGAGTGACCACTAGGTGTGACCAAATCTCGTAGGCGGATTTGCAATGAATGACATTGGCTATGTCGTCATTATTCAAGACTTGAAGCAATGCATAGTGTGCCTTTGCATTGGCATCAAACTCACCAAGTGTCTTCATCATTAGAGGGTACACTAAAGGGTTTAGTTACCGCCTTTGCAACCCGGCTTCCTAGGGATTGCAAAAATATGGTCATCTTAACCTTCCATATGGAAAAGTTAAGGCCATCAAACTTCGGAGGGGTCTTAATACCTCCAGCTATTTTTACTATAGTGGATGAGAATGAAGATGTTAATGAAATGATTAGCAATTAGGATCTCTCTAAGGTTGTTAAGCCAAAAACTAGAGACCAAAACTCTGATACCAATTGAAATTACACCTAGAGCCGTGTTGGTCCCGAGATGATGCCAAATGCGGAACTTTCTCTGTTGGCACTTATGGATCTAAACTACAAAGTCAACACAAATACTAAATAAAGAAGAATTAAGTTAAACAAATAAATAAACTTGTAGTAAAGGAAATCAAATCTCAAAAAACTTAGACAAACGCAAATACGAGAGATTTATTCTGGTTCGGTCCTCGTGACCTACATCCAGTCCCCAAGCCACCCGCTTGAGATTTTCCTTTATCCTTGATGTTGCACACCCAAAATCACAGCCATGCACACCACTAGACAAATCCCCTTTGCCAAATGTGTACACCTTCTCTTCCACCAAGAAAACAAACTCCTCCTTGTACAACTGCTTCTATACCAAGAAGTCACCCGTGTACAATGATTGCTTTGAGTATTACAACACTTTCCTATAAGCCTTGGTACTGTGTATGAACGTGGACAAGGTTTAGTATAGGAGACAAACTTCAGAGAACTTCACTAGAGAATCAGAATTTGGTGAAGAACTGAAGTGGGAACATTTTTCAGGATTGGCAGAGTTTTCGATCTTAGAAAACTGAAGATTAGGATTGGTATTTGGCCTTTAGAATAACAACCCTTTATATAGCTGCACTCTAGGGTTAGTTAGGGTAGTTACAGGTGCAATTTAAATGTTTGAAACGTTGGAAAACGTTGCACAAAAGACCAGATAACAGAACTGTCAAACTGTCAGAAACTACCTATAGTCGACTTGCCTTTTGAGTTAGTCGACTATACTAGGCAATTTTCCAAGAGTAGTCGACTACATTTTGGTATTAGTCGACTAGGTCAAGATAAGTTCGAGTGACAGTTTTCTGGTTAACTGAATCAAGTCGACTGCAACTTCCTTCAAGTCGACTGGACCAGTGATTAGTCGACTAGGGGCATAGGATTAGTCGACTACAAGGTCTGTTAGTCGACTAATATTGTCTGTCAAGTCGACTAATGGACAAACAGAGAGTTGGGTTTCTTTTGGACACATGACTAGTCGACTAGGGGTTTGGGTTAGTCGACTATCAAATGGATTAGTCGACTATAAGGAGTTATAAGTCGACTATATAGAAATGATATGTGTGTGTGCATCAAGGCTTGTGACATGCTATTTCACAATTACAAACCACATCATATCAACTTTCTTTAGGACATCTTGATCATGAAGAACTCTTGATTCGTCGTGTGTTAGAGCTCCAAATGAAATGCTTCACAAATGTCTTCATCAAAATAAGTTCCAATATTCTCCCCTTTTTGATGATGACGCTTTGTGTGCACAAGGGCTCCCCCTGCAGAAAATAGGTTATATTTTCCTCCCCCTGCAGAAATTGGGTTATAATAAATATAGAAATACTTTGTTCTCCCCCTGCAACAAATATATCGTTAACTATATATATATGTTCTCATCAATTTTCTTATATGGTACCTGCAAGATAAACGTTAGATGGTACCAAACATAAAAGAACATATTAACCTTTAGGAGTCCAAATCCATTTAGAATTTGGTTTTCACCTGTTAGTATACACATAGTTGCAAGAATTACATATATCATGAATATATGATGCAATATATGTATTTTTATCATGAGTACTTAAATTCTTAGGAATCCATATAAACTTATTTTTTCTTAGACTTTCTTTTTACAAAAGAACTATATGGATTACTACAATATGAAGAATTTTCAAACAAATCCAATGCCATAACTATTATGTGACAACTTCTGAAAAGATAATAAATCATTCAATTTTTCTTTTCCTTAATTGAACTTAGTCACATTTTGCAAAATATATTCATATTTCTTTTTGAAAACTGAAATATCTTTATCTAAATAGAAATCCTTTTATTCAAAGACTCAGTTTCCTTTTTAAGAAAATGTTTTCTTTCATAAACTTCTCATTATCATTTTTTAAAGATAATATGACTTTTTCAAACTCATCTTGTTGAGAATTTATAGAAGATACTTGTAAAGCATAACATGAATTTTCATTTAAAAGTTTTTCATTTTCTTTTGATAAAACTTTATTTTTCAGTTTTTTCATGCTTTAGATCATTAAACAATTCATGGAATGCATCAGAAAGTTCAGTAAATGATACCTCATCATCATCTAGTGCCATGTAACAGAGATTGACAAGTTCTGTGGTTTCTTCTTCGTTAGAGGATGAGAAATCACTGTTTTCCCATGAGGCTTCGTAGTCTTTCACCTTTCTGAACTTTTTGCTCATGTATTTGCCTTTATTCTTGAGCAAAGGGCAATCCTTCTTCAAATGACCTGTTTTGTTACAATTAAGCATTTAAATTTACCTTGCTTAAGAAATCTCCTGAATTTCTTTGAAAGCATTGCCATCTCCACTTCATTGTCATCGGAATCGTCTGTGTCGGAGGATGCATGGAAGGCAATTTCTTTCTTCTTCGAGTGTGTTGTCGTTCATCCTTCTTTCTTTCTTCTAACTGTACTTCATATGCCATTAGATTACCGATTAGGTTTTCTAACGTCATAGTTGAGAAATCATTCGCCTCTTCAATTGCGGTTGTCTTCTTCTCCCATTCTGGTGTGAGTGCACGAAGGATCTTACGAACTCTTTCAACTTGGGTGTAGTCCTTTCCAAGGGATGCTAATGAATTGGTAATGTCGGTGAATCTTGTAACCATTTTGGATATGGTTTCATTCTCCTCCATTTTGAATAATTCAAACCTGTGGACAAGAACAGATATTTTAGACTCTTTAACTTTACTTGTGCCTTCGTGTGTTACCTGAAGAGTATGCCATATTTGATGTGCAGAAGTGGCTGTTGATACTCTGTTGAACTCTTCTTTGGTTAATGCACAGAACAAGGCATTCATCGCTTTGGCGTCAAGGTTTGCATTCTTCTTTTGATCCTCACTCCAAGCGCTGTAGTTGGTTGTTGGCTTGGTGTACGATGCTTCTACGATGTTCCAAAGTTCGTAGTTGAGCGATTGCAAGTAGATCTTCATTCTACACTTCCAATAGTTGTAGTTGGATCCGTCAAATAGCGGTGGACGTTGTGTAGAATGTCCTTCTTTGAATTGGGATTATGAAACTCCGTTGCCATCCTTGTTGTTGACTAGGTATGCAGGACTTGTATGCCGAATGTGAGACCTTGCTCTGATACCAATTGTTGGTCCCGAGATGATGCCAAATGCGGAACTTTCTCTGTTGGCACTTATGGATCTAAACTACAAAGTCAACACAAATACTAAACAAAGAAGAATTAAGTTAAACAAATAAATAAACTTGCAGTAAAGGAAATCAAATCTCAAAAAAGTTAGACAAACGCAAACACGAGAGATTTATCATGGTTCGGTCCTCGTGACCTACATCCAGTCCCCAAGCCACCCGCTTGAGATTTTCCTTTATCCTTGATTTTGTACACCCAAAATCACAACAATGCACACCACTTGACAAATCCCCTTTGCCAAATGTGTACACCTTCTCTTCCACCAAGAGAACAAACTCCACCTTGTACAACTGCTTCTACACCAAGAAGACACCCGTGTACAATGATTGCTTTGAGTATTACAACACTTTCCTATAAGTCTTGGTACTGTGTATGAACGTGGACAAGGTCTAGTATAGGAGACAAACTTCAGAGAACTTCACTAGAGAATCAGAATTTGGTGAAGAACTAAAGTGGGAACAGTTTTCAAGATTGGCAGAATTTTTGATCTTAGAAAATTAAAGATTAGGACTGGTGTTTGGCCTTTAGAATAACAACCCTTTATATAGCTGCACTCTAGGGTTAATTAGGGTAGTTACAGGTGCAATTCAATGTTTGAAATGTTGGAAAACGTTGCACAAAGACCAGATAACAGAAACTGTCCAACAGTCAGAAACTACCTATAGTCGACTTGCCTTTTGAGTTAGTCGACTATACTAGGCAATTTTCCAAAGAGTAGTCGACTACATTTTGGTATTAGTCGACTAGGTCAAGATAATTTCGAGTGACAGTTTTCTGGTTAACTAAATCAAGTCGACTGCAACTTCCTTCAAGTCGACTGGACCAGTGATTAGTCGACTAGGGGCATAGGATTAGTCTACTACAAGGTCTATTAGTCGACTAATATTGTCTGTCAAGTCGACTAATGGACAAACAGAGAGTTGGGTTTCTTTTGGACACATGACTAGTCGACTAGGGGGTTTGGGTTAGTCGACTATCAAATGGATTAGTCGACTATAAGGAGTTATAAGTCGACTATATAGACATGATATGTGTGTGTGCATCAAGGCTTGTGACATGCTATTTCACAATTACAAACCACATCATATCAACTCTCTTTGGGACATCTTGATCATGAAGAACTCTTGATTCATCGTGTGTTAGAGCTCCAAATGAAATGCTTCACAAATGTCTTCATCAAAACAAGTTCCAATATTCTCCCCCTTTTTGATGATGACGCTTTGTGTGCACAAGTGCTCTCCCTGCAGAAAATAGGTTATATTTTCCCCCCTGCAGAAATTGGGTTATAACAAATATAGAAATACTTTGTTCTCCCCCTGCAACAAATATATCATTAACTATATATATATATATATATATATATATATATATATATATATATATATATATATATATATATATATATATATATATATATATATATATATATATATATTCTCATCAATTTTCTTATATGGTACCTGCAAGATAAACGTTAGATGGTACCAAATATAAAAGAACATATTAACCTTTAGGAGTCCAAATCCATTAGAATTTAGTTTCCACCTGTTAGTATACACATAGTTGCAAGAATTACATATATCATGAATGTATGATGCAATATATATATTTTTATCATGAATACTTAAATTCTTAGGAATCCATATAAACTTATTTTTCTTAGACTTTCTTTTTACAAAAGAACTATATGGATTACTACATATGAAGAATTTTCAACAAATCCAATACTATAACTATTATGTGACAACTTCTGAAAAGATAATAAATCATTCAATTTTTCTTTTCCTTGATTGAACTTAGTCACATTTTGCAAAATATCTTCATATTTCTTTTTGAAAACTGAAATATCTTTATCTAAAATAGAAATCCTTTTATTCAAAGACTCAGTTTCCTTTTTAATAAAAATGTTTTTCTTTTATAAACTTCTCATTATCATTTTTCGAAGATGATATGACTTTTTCAAACTCATCTTGTTGAGAAATTATAGAAGATACTTGTAAAGCATAACATGAATTTTCATTTAAAAATTTTTCATTTTCTTTTGATAAAACTTTATTTTTCAGTTTTTCATCCTTTAGATCATTAAACAATTCATGAAATGCATCAGAAAGTTCAGTAAATGATACCTCATCATCTTCTAGTGCCATGTAACAGAGATTTACACGTTCTGTGGTTTCTTCTTCGTCAGAGGACGAGGAATCACTGTTTTCTCATGAGGCTTCGTAGTCTTTCACCTTTCTGAACTTTTTGCTCTTGTATTTGCCTTTATTCTTGAGCAAAGGGCAATCCTTCTTCAAATGACCTGTTTTGTTACAATTAAAGCATTTAAATTTATCTTGCTTAAGAAATCTCCTAAATTTCTTTGAAAGCATTGCCATCTCCTCTTTATTGTCATGGAATCGTCCGTGTCGGAGGATGCATGGAAGGCAATTTCTTTCTTCTTCGAGTGGTGTTGTCGTTCATCCTTCTTTCTTTCTTCTAACTGCACTTAATATGCCATTAGATTACCGATTAGGTTTTCTAATGTCATAGTTGAGAGATCATTTGCCTCTTCAATTGTGGTTGTCTTCTTCTCCCATTCTGGTGTGAGTGCACGAAGGATCTTACGAATTCTTTCAACTTGGGTGTAATCCTTTCCAGGGATGCTAATGAATTGCTAATGTCGGTGAATCTTGTAACCATTTCGGATATGGTTTCATTCTCCTTCATTTTGAATAATTCAAACCTGTGGACAAGAACAGATATTTTAGACTCTTTAACTTTACTTGTGCCTTCGTGTGTTACCTGAAGAGTATGCCATATTTGATGTGCAGAAGTGGCTGTTGACACTCTGTTGAACACTTCTTTGGTTAATGCACAGAATAAGGCATTCATCGCTTTGGCGTCAAGGTTTGTATTCTTCTTTTGATCCTCACTCCAAGCGCTTTAGTTGGTTGTTGGCTTGGTGTACGATGCTTCTACAATGTTCCAAAGTTCGTAGTTGAGCGATTGCAAGTAGATCTTCATTCTACACTTCCAATAGTTGTAGTTGGATCCGTCAAATAACGGTGGACGTTGTGTAGAATGTCCTTCTTTGAATTGGGATGATGAAAACTCCGTTTCCATCCTTGTTGTTGATTAGGTATGCAGGACTTGTATGCCGAATTGAGACCTTGCTCTGATACCAATTGTTGGTCCCGAGATGATGCCAAATGCGAAACTTTTTCTGTTGGCACTTATGGATCTAAACTACAAAGTCAACACAAATACTAAACAAAGAAGAATTAAGTTAAACAAATAAATAAACTTGCAGTAAAGGAAATCAAATCTCAGAAAAGTTAGACAAACGCAAACACGAGAGATTTATCCTAGTTCGGTCATCGTGACCTACATCCAGTCCCCAAGCCACCCCTTGAGATTTTCCTTTATCTTTGATTTTGTACACCCAAAATCACAACCATGCACACCACTTGACAAATCCCCTTTGCTAAATGTGTACACCTTCTCTTCCACCAAGAGAACAAACTCCACCTTGTACAACTGCTTCTACACCAAGAAGACACCCGTGTACAATGATTGCTTTGAGTATTACAACACTTTCCTATAAGCCTTGGTACTGTGTATGAACGTGGACAAGGTCTAGTATAGGAGACAAACTTCAGAAAACTTCACTAGAGAATCAGAATTTGGTGAAGAACTGAAGTGGAATAGTTTTCAGGATTGGCAGAATTTTTGATCTTAGAAAACTGAAGATTAGGATTGGTATTTGGCCTTTAGAATAACAACCCTTTATATAGCTGCACTCTAGGGTTAATTAGGGCAGTTACAGGTGCAATTCAAATATTTGAAATGTTGGAAAACGTTGCACAAAAGACCAGATAACAGAAACTGTCCAACAGTCAGAAACTACCTATAGTCGACTTGCCTTTTGAGTTAGTCGACTATACTAGGCAATTTTCCAAAGAGTAGTCGACTACAATTTGGTATTAGTCGACTAGGTTAAGATAATTTCGAGTGACAGTTTTCTGGTTAACTGAATCAAGTCGACTGCAACTTCCTTCAAGTCGACTGGACCAGTGATTAGTCGACTAGGGGCATAGGATTAATCTACTACCAAGTCTATTTGTCGACTAATATTGTCTGTCAAGTCGACTAATGGACAAACAGAGAGTTGGGTTTCTTTTGGACACATGACTAGTCGACTAGGGGTTTGGGTTAGTCGACTATCAAATGGATTAGTCGACTATAAGGAGTTATAAGTCGACTATATAGACATGATATGTGTGTGTGCATCAAGGCTTGTGACATGCTATTTCACTGTAACGCCCCGATCCGAGGGATACGGAGACGTTACTGCGACGTACATACGCAGATCAGAAATACCCTCACGTATATACGCTAAGCATCAGTACAGACAAGAATCAGAGTACGGAAACACGTGGCAATATACATCCAACATAAGGATTACAAAGTTATCGCAGAGCGTGATATATAGGTACATGTACATTATATCACAGTCAGGTACAAAAGTAAAATTTACAATTTGTACAGCAAAAGGTGCTCACGGGCTGAGAAGAAGATCCCGAGCTAGTAGGAAGGTTCAGGAACAGAAGGAGCTAGGACAAGTCAGCCTGCTCTGAGAGATAGGCTTGGTCTTCAGTGGAGGGCTCCTCTTCAATCCAGGCTTCAGAACCTGAACATGCAAGTTCAGGGAGTCAGAAACTCCCTAACGAATATGTAGGTGAAAGCCAAGTGTCATGTAAAGATAAGTACATGCATGTGTTATATAATCAAACAGTATTAAGCATCAGAAACTGTGTTGAGTGTACATGTACAGTAAGCATGAAATGGAGGCATAAGGTGAAGGTAATAAGGCCTGAATAAATCTATCTCTGCCATTTTTAATATTGATACTTATTACTCGTTCTACCCGTATGTCTAGGTATGTGTAATAGCGTCCCAGTACACATACATCCACATATGAGTAAATCGAGGCTGTTATTGGAAACCAACGGGGGTATCAATGAACAATGTTTACAGTGGGTCCCGTACATGCCCGGGACCACGGTCCAGGACGTTCCATTGCTGGTGCATGGAACCGGCCGCAAGGCCTACAGGAGGGTCTTATAGAATGCCCTTATCAAGATGGTACCAAGAAGGAGGGAGCCAGCACTCCCCTCAGTCGCCTGGAGGCCCACAGGTCAGACTGGAAATTTTAGTTCACAACATACCTAGTGCCACTGTAAACACGAACATATATTGATAGCCGCAAATTTCCCCGACCCGATGCAATTGTTCCTTTTTATGATTTTATTATTTAAATATCAATTTACGGGAAAGCAAGTGCCTGGCAAGATCAGGAGTTAAAGAGTCATGAATATTGTCATTTCAAGTCACTGTATATAATACAGAATGGCAAGAACAAGATTCCCGCAAATATGATAATCTAAAGTCAGGTATTAATGCGATATTGCGGGTAAGTATCCAGTAGTAGCATGATGCATGCAAATCTGCCGGGAAAATAATGTACTATTAGTCAATCATGGCAAGGCATGAAAATCTGAAGGATGGCGAGAACACTCGCCTAAAGCTTTAAGAAATACACCGGGAAATTCCAAGCTCCGGAGTCCAAGTAACCAATATTATATATATATAAAAAGAGAGAAGGAGAAGGATGAATCAGAAAGTGAGAATGAAGACGCAGGGGTCGTAGACGCGGGGATAGCGCCGCGTTGATGCTGCAAACGCGGGTCTGAGACCCGTGTTTTATAATACAGGAAAACGCAGACGCGAGAGTCGCGTTGCGAAGATGTCACAAACGCAGGGTTCGAGACCCGCGTTTCAGCAAGGACACGAAGAGATCGTAGACGCGAGCGTAAACTCCGCGTCGCGTTGACAAAAGAACGTGAGGATCGCGTTGAATAATTACTCGGACGCAAGGATATAATCCGCGTCTAGTAATTAACAAGAGAAAGTGAGTGACAGGGAAAGTGAGAGACGCAGGAAAGAGAGAGAGGAAAAGACGCAGGAAAGGGAGAGGGGTAGACGCAGGTTCTTTTTGAAAAGAAAAGAAAGGAAAAGAAAGTGGAAGAAAAGAAAGGAGGAAGGAATGAAAGATTTGCAAGGGAAAGAAAGAGAGAAAGAAAGAAGAGAAGGGGGGAGATATGACGATCGTGTCTTGGCCGGTGTTCGCCGGTGGCGACCGAGTTGGCCGGAGTTGGGTGGCAAAGTCCCAAAAGAGGAGGTTGATGGTGGTGCAAGTCTAGTACAATATAGATTTTTGGGAGTTTTGGAAATGGTGTTACGGAGAGCGAACCTATAGTTCGTTGGAAAGAGGATGACGAGGAGAAGAAGGTGGTGTGTTTGGTGGTGGCTAAGGTGGTGTAGTTGGTGTGGCAATGGTGGTGAAGTTGGTGGAGAAGATGGGTCTCCTTGATGTTTCTTGGTGAAAAGGAGTTGAAGAAGGTGGTGTAGTTGTTGGAAATGGAGGAGGAGATGGAGGTGAGAATGGTGGAGGGAATGGTGGAAGAAGTTGGTGGTGAAGGAGGTGAAAAAATGGAGGGAGTGGCCGGCCAAGAAGCTTGGGCTGCTGTTTTTCTTTGGCTGTGCTGGCTGTAAATGAAGGAGGAGAAGAGAAAAAGCCAGAGAGAGAAGATGGGGATGTGAACATATGTATATATATAAGGGTGGGAATAGTGACATATTAATATAATGTTGTCACTCCATATGAAACCTGCGTTTCAAAGTGGCGCCCTTCACAAAAGGGCTGCGTCCCAAGGCAAACCTGCGTCTAGCTGTTGCTGGACCGCAGTAAACAAGCTTGCGTTCAAGAAATACGAGGTTGCGTTGGTAGAATAAGACGAAAAAGCATGGGGGTCATGATCTGAGTTGATTTCTTTTGAAGGACGAACATTAAATGCGGGATGGAGTGAGTCTCCGCATTAATTGCTGAGTTCAGAGTTGGAGGATCTCGCGTTAGGCAAGGAGAGAGAAAATAATAAAATATACGGACAGAATTTCGTATCTGGGAAAACACTGAAACTCAGGAAAAGCCCCAAAAATGAAGTATCTCAAAAAGTCTCCCAAAAATTCTCAAAATAATATATTATTTTAAGATTTTAGTGAAATTGGCTTTCAGAAATTCAATTTCGTTTTCAAGATAAAAATCTTGGAATCCACGGTGAACGGTGTCTACACCGGGTAGGCCGGATTTTTGATAAAATCTAAAAAATCCCAGAAATGTCTGAAAGAAGAAAATATAATTTAAGAAATAATATGAAAGCGAAATGTAGAAATTTGATTTCAATTGCAAATTAAAATTTCTAGAATCAACCAGTGATACTGGCCGATACCAAATCCAGTGAAATTTTGATAAATTCTTAAAAATTCACAAAAAATTTATTTAGATAGAAAATATGATTTTAAGAAATACTGTGAAAGCCGTTTCTAGATTTTCAACTCCGTTTGTAAATTAAAAATTCGAGAGTCGGTCAGCGACACTGGTCGACACCGGTTTTGAAGATTTACAATTAAATTCTGAAAAATTTCAAAAATCATGAAAAATCTAGAATATTAAAAAATAATATTTAAAACTAAAATCGGTCAAATCTGAATACTGAAAAGGTCAAATCATGCAGTACTGCTATATGAGTAAGATTTTAAATAACATAAAATAAAATAAAATAAATAAAAAATCACTCCAAAAATCAGGACATATAACTGTGTACGTATACTAAGGATGGGGTGTTACAATCCATCCACCTTATCAAAAAATTTCGTCCTCGAAATTTCGATAATGGGGATGTTAAGAATAGGGGCAAGGAATTTTACCAACTAAGATGGAAAGAGTTGGGGGTAACGTTCACGAATAATATCCTCTCGTTCCCACGTAGCTTCTCCTGGGGCATGCCTATTCCAAGAAACTAGTACAATGGTATTGCCCGATTTTTCAATGTTTTGACACTTCTGTCCAGAATGGCCATTGGCTGCTCCTTGTAGATAAATCTGGTTGTAGTTCTAATTCTGAGTGATCTAGAATGTGACTCTCATCCTTGACATACTTTCTCAGCTGTGATAGCATGGAATACATTATGTACTCCTTCTAAAGATGGTGGCAATGCTAATCGGTAACCACATCTCCCACACGATCGATCCAAATTTCAAACGGGCCGATGTATCTCGGACTAAGTTTTCCCGCGAGTACCGAATCGGATTACCCTTTGGTGTGATATCCTTAAAATACATGATCACCCGTTTTGAATTCCAATGGTCTTCTATTAGTATCTGCCCAACTCTTCTGTCGGCTCTGTGCTGCCCGAGATGATCTCTGATAATTCTGACTTTATCTGTTGTCTGAACTAGAATATCTGGTCCCATAAGTCTTCTTTCGCCGACTTCATCCCAACATATTGGCGACCTGCATTTCCTGCCATATAGTGCTTCAAATGGAGCCATCTTGATACTGGCCTGATAGCTATTATTATAAGAGAATTCTACCAGATGAATATAGTCTTCCCATGACCCTTTGAATTCTATCATGCATGCTCTAACATGTCTTCAGGGATTTGGATAGTTTTTCGTTCAGATTGTCCATCTGTCTGGGATGATATGAGGTACTGAATTTCAGACGAGTTCCCAAATTTTCTTGGAGACTTTCCCAGAAATGTGATCGGAATCTCGTGTCTCTATCTGACACGATACTAACTGGAACTCCATGTAGACGAACAATTTCTTTCATATATTTATCTGCAAGAACTTCTGTTGACTGACCTACTCTGAAAGGTAGGAAGTGAGTTGCTTTTGTGAGGCGGTCCACGATCACCCATACTGCATTGTTACCCTTAGGACTGCGGGGTAGAGCTGTAACAAAATCCATGGTGATATGTTCCCACTTCCATTCGGGTATCGGTAACGGTTGTAGAAGTCCAGATGTTCTCTGATGTTCTATACCTTTATTTGCTGACAAACCAAGCATTTTGCCACATACTGGGCTATCTCCCTCTTCATGGCATTCCACCAAAACTTCTACTTCAAGTCTTGATACATTTTATTTCCTCCTGGGTGTATGGAATAAGCCGAATTGTGAGCCTCTGCCAAAACTTTCTGCCGAACTTCCCCTCGTGGCACACAGATTCTGTTACCAAAATAAAGTGCACCATCCGAATGAATACAAATATCTGTCCTTAATCCAGCTTCTACTTGATCCCTGAATTTCTGTATCTGGGGTCTCCCTTTTGGGCTTCCTTAATTTCACTTATCAGGGTGGTTGAATCTGGAAGGTCATTAGTTGACCTGACTCATCGGCTCCTGGTATTAGCATTAAGTCAACTTCATGATTTCCCGAAGCAATTCCTTCTGTTGAGTAAGTTGTAATATAACTTTATTCTCTGGTCTTCTGCTTAATGCATCTGGGACTGTATTGTCCTTACTAGGATGGTACTGTAGTCTATGTCATAGTCGGCCATCATTTCAAGCCACCGCCTTTGCCTCATGTTTAAATTCTTTCTGTGTGAAGATATACTTAAGACTCTTATGATCAGTATAGATCAATACTTTGTCCCCCAGAAGGTAGTGTCTCCAGATCTTCAATGCAAATATTACCGCCGCCAGTTCTAAGTCATGGGTTGGGTAATTTCTCTCATGTGTTTCAATTGCCTAGATGCATAAGCTATGACATGACCATGCTGCATTAATACACATCCTAGGCCCTTTCCAGATGCATCACTATATATAACCATCCCTCCTGTTCCCGAGGGAGTCTTCAAGATTGGAGCTGAAATTAGTCTTTCCTTTAAATTTGCGTTCAAATGTTCAGTAATTCCTCTGACCATTGATACCTTTCTCCCTTTCTGGTGAGCTTTGTTAATGGGGCTGCGATTTTTTGAAAAGTCTTGGACAAATCTCCTGTAATACCCGGCTAATCCAATAAAGCTTTTAATTTCTGTTACTGTCCTTGGGATTGGCCAATCTTTTATTGCCTGGATCTTATTAGGGTCGACTGAAATTCCTTCTTCTGAAACTACATGACCCAAGAAAGCTAAACGGTCTAACCAGAACTCACACTTGCTTTGCTTAGCATAAAGTTGTTCCTGCCGGAGAGTCTGTAGCACTATTCTCAAGTGTTCTGCATGTTCTCTGTCGTTTTTTGAATATATCAAGATATCATCGATGAACACCACGACAAACTGGTCCAAATATGGCGAGAAAACTCGGTTCATTAAATCCATAAAGACAGATGGGGCATTGGTTACTCCGAAGGGCATGACTAGAAATTCGTAATGACCATAGCGAGTTCGGAATGCTGTCTTCAGAATATCTTCTTTCTTCACCTTTAGTTGGTGGTAACCCGATTGTAAATCCAACTTTGAAAACACCCGGCCCCATGAAGTTGATCAAAAAGGTCATCAATTCTTGGTAAAGGATACTTATTCTTGATGGTAACCTTGTTTAATTCTCTGTAGTCTATACACAACCTCTTACCACCATCTTTCTTGTTGGCCAATAGCACTGGAGCTCCCCATGGTGAAGTACTTGGTCTAATCAATCTCTTGTCAGAATATTCCTGTAACTGCTTCTTTAGAACTTCTAATTCGGTGGGCGCCATTCTGTATGGAGCTTTAGATATTGGGACTGTACCCGGAATGATATCAATGGAGAACTCAATTACTCTGTCAGGTGGAAGTCCTGAGATCTCTTTAAATACTTCTGGAAACTCATTCCAAACTGGTACTCTCTTTTCCTGGATCTCAGCAGCAGTCATCTGTGTTTTACCCTTTGCAGGCTTATGTTCTCCTTCAAATTGGAACTCAGGCTGAAGCGGTATTCTGAAAATGACTTTCTTGTTTCGACAATCAATAACCACATGGTATTTGCTGAGCCAAGTCATGCCTAAGATTATGTCGTACCCTTATTATCTAGTACGAGCATATCCACTGTTAATGTCCTGTTACATAGTTCCACCAGACAATCTACACAAATTTTATTAGAGATGACCACCCCATTACCGGTACTAATCTCCTACTGGTGGTCTAAATACTCAACAGGTATAGAGTGCAAAGCAGTGAAACTATCTGATATGTAACAATGAGAAGCGCCAGAATCAAAGAGGGCTAAAACAGGTTTAGAGTGCACCATGATCTTACCTGTCACCACTTCTCCAGAAGTTTGGGCCTCTTCTGCTGTCAAGTTGTAGGCCCGTCCTCTTCCACGACCTGCTGTTGTTCTTCCGCCCCTCGGAGCTGGAGAAAAACCTGTTGTCGCGGAGGGAGAGGGGTCCTTCCAACCATCGGTCCTGGGTTTCTCTGTCCAATAGGTGCAGGAAGTGCCGGTAGGGTCCTGTTCATCATCCCAGTTCTCTTATGGGGACATCCTTCTATTGTGTGATCACCAGATCCACATGCCAGGCATAATCCGTTGGCCCTACGACACTCTTGCTGAGTGTGGCCTGTCCTCTTGCAATAAGCACATATAGGAAGTGGTTGAGTTATCTGAAGAGAGGCTGGTCGAAATGGTCTTCTAAACATCGGGGCTTTTGCAGCTCTGACTGGACCTCCTCCGCCCAATTGCTGGAATGGCCTCTTCATGGCCTGTTTCCTTCTCTGATCAAGATTCTTTTTCTCCAATCCTCGCTCCACTTCCCGAGCTACAGTGAGGACCTGGGAATATGTTTTCAGCTGCTGGGGAATCAAAAGGACTTGAATATCCATTTGTAAGCCCTGCTG
Organism: Agave tequilana; assembly: GCA_038442645.1. NCBI lineage: Eukaryota > Viridiplantae > Streptophyta > Magnoliopsida > Asparagales > Asparagaceae > Agave > Agave tequilana. The sequence continues at coordinate 283,053 of JAVJIF010002868.1, forward strand.
AAATCTGCTTGCCCGTTTCTCCTCATCAGCTATCATATACGGAGCAAAACGACTCAGCCTTAAGAACTCAGCAGCATATTCATCAACAGACCGGTTCCATTGTTGAAGTCGGATGAATTGCTCTTTCATCTCCTTCTGAGCTGTGGTAGGAAAGAATCTATCATAAAAGCTTTTAGAGAACTGGTCCCAAGTGATGGGTTTATCCAGTCTCGCTTCTTCAGCTAACCACTAGTTTCTAGCCACATCCTTTAGTTGGATCTTGGCGACCTCCACCTGATCTTCCTCTGGAACCCGTGCTGCCTTCAAGAGATCTGTTGTGTCGATTAGCCATTGCTCGGCATCCAGCGGTCTCTCTTCCCCTGTAAATATTGCCGGCTGCAACCGCCTGAAGTCTGACACGTTGCCCGGCCTTCGTTCTTGAGGAGCTGCTATCAATCCTTACCGAAGGAGTTCGGTCTGCCTTTGCTGATTCTCCACCATATTTTGGATAACTCTTAGAATATCAGCGTTTCCCCCTACGAGCCCGTCTTGTGACTGCCCGGAGTTGTTACGTCCTGACCTTCTATCCATATCTATGTTGGTAAAAGATGTCTGAAAGAGGAGCGAAAGCAAAAGATAGATGGACTTTAGGAATCAAGGGAAGGAATATCAAGAAGGAATGGATAACTTTGTACATTGTAGTTGGAATGTATAACTGAAACTCATGAATTCCAACTGCAAATTAAGATCCTATTAATTTGCAATTGGGTTGTACTGTAGGTGTGAGAGCCTGGCTCTGATACCAACCTGTAACGCCCCGATCCGAGGGATACGGAGACGTTACTGCGACGTACATACGCAGGTCAGAAATACCCTCACGTATATACGCTAAGCATCAGTACAGACAAGAATCAGAGTACGGAAACACGTGGCAATATACATTCCAACATAAGGATTACAAAGTTATCACAGAGCGTGATATATAGGTACATGTACATTATATCACAGTCAGGTACAAAAGTAAAATTTACAATTTGTACAGCAAAAGGTGCTCACGGGCTGAGAAGAAGATCCCCGAGCTAGCAGGAAGGTTCAGGAACAGAAGGAGCTAGGACAAGTCAGCCTGCTCCGAGAGATAGGCTTGGTCTTCAGTGGAGGGCTCCTCTTCAATCCAGGCTTCAGAACCTGAACATGCAAGTTCAGGGGAGTCAGAAACTCCCTAACGAATATGTAGGTGAAAGCCAAGTGTCATGTAAAGATAAGTACATGCATGTGTTAATATAATCAAACAGTATTAAGCATCAGAAACTGTGTTGAGTGTACATGTACAGTAAGCATGAAATAGAGGCATAAGGTGAAGGTAATAAGGCCTGAATAAATCTATCTCTGCCATTTTTAATATTTATACTTATTACTCGTTCTACCCGTATGTCTAGGTATGTGTAATAGCGTCCCAGTACACATACATCCACATATGAGTAAATCGAGGCAGTTATTGGAAACCAACGGGGGTATCAATGAACAATGTTTACAGTGGGTCCCGTACATGCCCGGGACCACGGTCCAGGACGTTCCATTGCTGGTGCATGGAACCGGCCGCAAGGCCTACAGGAGGGTCTTATAGAATGTCCTTATCAAGATGGTACCAAGAAGGAGGGAGCCAGCACTCCCTCAGTCGCCTGGAGGCCCACAGGTCAGACTGAAAATTTTAGTTGCACAACATACGTAGTGCCACTGTAAACACGAACATATATTGATAGCCGCAAATTTCCCCCGACCCGATGCAGTTGTTCCTTTTTATGATTTATTATTTAAATATCAATTTATGGGAAAGCAAGTGCCTGGCAAGATCAGGAGTTAAAGAGTCATGAATATTGTCATTTCAAGTCACTGTATATAATACAGGATGGAAAGAACAAGATTCCCGCAAATATGATAATCTAAAGTCAGGTATTAATGCGATATTGCGGGTTAAGTATCCAGTAGTAGCATGATGCATGCAAATGTGCCGGAAAATAATGTACTATTAGTCAATCATGGCAAGGCATGAAAATCTGAAGGATGGCGAGAACACTCGCCTAAAGCTTTAAGAAATACACCGGGAAATTCCAAGCTCCGGAGTCCAAGTAACCAATATTATATATATATAAAAAGAGAGAAGGAGAAGGATGAATCAGAAAAGTGAGAATGAAGACGCAGGGGTCGTAGACGCGGGGATAGCGCCGCGTTGATGCTGCAAACGCGGGTCTGAGACCCGCGTTTTATAATACAGGAAAACGCAGACGCGAGAGTCGCGTTGCGAAGATGTCACAAACGCAGGGTTCGAGACCCGCGTTTCAGCAAGGACACGAAGAGATCGTAGACGCGAGCGTAAACTCCGCGTCGCGTTGACAAAAGAACGCGAGGATCGCGTTGAATAATTACTCGGACGCAAGGATATAATCCGCGTCTAGTAATTAACAAGAGAAAGTGAGTGACAGGGAAAGTGAGAGACGCAGGAAAGAGAGAGAGAGAAGACGCAGGAAAGGGAGAGGGGTAGACGCAGGTTCTTTTTGAAAAGAAAAGAAAGGAAAAGAAAGTGGAAGAAAAGAAAGGAGGAAGGAATGAAAGATTTGCAAGGGAAAGAAAGAGAGAAAGAAAGAAGAGAAGGGGGGAGATATGACGATCGTGTCTTGGCCGGTGTTCGCCGGCGGCGACCGGAGTTGGCCGGAGTTGGGTGGCAAAGTCCCAAAAGAGGAGGTTGATGGTGGTGCAAGTCTAGTACAATATAGATTTTTGGAGTTTTGGAAATGGTGTTACGGAGAGCGAACCTATAGTTCGTTGGAAAGAGGATGACGAGGAGAAGAAGGTGGTGTGTTTGGTGGTGGCTATGGTGGTGTAGTTGGTGGTGGAAATGGTGGTGAAGTTGGTGGAGAAGATGGGTCTCCTTGATGTTTCTTGGTGAAAAGGAGGTTGAAGAAGGTGGTGTAGTTGTTGGAAATGGAGGAGGAGATGGAGGTGAGAATGGTGGAGGGAATGGTGGAAGAAGTTGGTGGTGAAGGAGGTGAAAAAATGGAGGGAGGTGGCCGGCCAAGAAGCTTGGGCTGCTGTTTTTCTTTGGCTGTGCTGGCTGTAAATGAAGGAGGAGAAGAGAAAAAGCAAGAGAGAGAAGATGGGGATGTGAACATATGTATATATATATAAGGGTGGGAATAGTGACATATTAATATAATGTTGTCACTCCATATGAAACCTGCGTTTCAAAGTGGCGCCCTTCACAAAAGGGCTGCGTCCCAAGGCAAACCTGCGTCTAGCTGTTGCTGGACGCAGTAAACAAGCTTGCGTTCAAGAAATACGAGGTTGCGTTGGTAGAATAAGACGAAAAAGCATGGGTGTCATGATCTGAGTTGATTTCTTTTGAAGGACGGAACATTAAATGCGGGATGGAGAGAGTCTCCGCATTAATTACTGAGTTCAGAGTTGGAGGATCTCGCGTTAGGCAAGGAGAGAGAAAATAATAAAATATACGGACAGAATTTCGGTATCTGGGAAAACACTGAAAACTCAGGAAAAGCCCAAAAAATGAAGTATCTCAAAAAGTCTCCCAAAAATTCTCAAAAATAATAAATATTATTTTAAAATTTTTAGTGAAATCATCTTTTAGAAATTCAATTTCGTTTTCAAGATAAAAATCATGGAATCCACGGTGAACGGTGTCTACACCGGGTAGGCCGGATTTTTGATAAAATCTAAAAAATCTCAGAAAATGTCTGAAAGAAGAAAATATAATTTTAAGAAGTAATATGAAAGCGAAATGTAGAAATTTGATTTCAATTGCAAATTAAAATTCTTGGAATCAACCAGTGATACTGGCCGATACCAAATCCAGTGAAATTTTGATAAATTCTTAAAAATTCACAAAAAATTTATTTAGATAGAAAATATGATTTTAAGAAATACTGTGAAAGCCGTTTCTAGATTTTCAACTCCGTTTGTAAATTAAAAATTCGAGAGTCGGTCAGCGACACTGGTCGACACCGGTTTTGAAGATTTACAATTAAATTCTGAAAAATTTCAGAAAATCATGAAAAATCTAGAATATTAAAAAATAATATTTAAAACTGAAATCGGTCAAATCTGAATACTGAAAAGGTCAAATCATGCAGTACTGCTATATGAGTAAGATTTTAAATAATATAAAATAAAATAAAATAAATAAAAAATCACTCCAAAAATCAGGACATATAACTGTGTACGTATACTAAGGATGGGGTGTTACATTCACAATTACAAACCACATCATATCAACTCTCTTTGGGACATCTTGATCATGAAGAACTCTTGATTCGTCGTGTGTTAGAGCTCCAAATGAAATGCTTCACAATATCTTCATCAAAACAAGTTCCAATATTCTCCCCCTTTTTGATGATGACGCTTTGTGTGCACAAGTGCTCCCCCTGCAGAAAATAGGTTATATTTTCCTCCCCTGCAGAAATTGGGTTATAACAAATATAGAAATATTTTGTTCTCCCCCTGCAACAATATATCATTAACTATATATATATATATATGTTCTCATCAATTTTCTTATATGGTACCTGCAAGATAAACGTTAGATGGTACCAAACATAAAAGAATATATTAACCTTTAGGAGTCCAAATCCATTTAGAATTTGGTTTCCACCTGTTAGTATACACATAGTTGCAAGAATTACATATATCATGAATGTATGATGCAATATATGTATTTTTATCATGAATACTTAAATTCTTAGGAATCCATATAAATTTATTTTTCTTAGACTTTCTTTTTACAAAAGAACTATATGGATTACTACAATATGAAGAATTTTCAACAAATCTAATACCATAACTATTATGTGACAACTTCTGAAAAGATAATAAATCACTCAATTTTTTTTTTCCTTGATTGAACTTAGTCACATTTTGCAAAATATCTTCATATTTCTTTTTAAAACTGAAATATTTTTATCTAAAATAGAAATCCTTTTATTCAAAGACTCAGTTTCCTTTTTAAGAAAAATGTTTTCTTTTATAAACTTCTCATTATCATTTTTCAAAGATGATATGACTTTTTCAAACTCATCTTGTTGAGAATTTATAGAAGATACTTGTAAAGCATAACATGAATTTTCATTTAAAAGTTTTTAATTTTCTTTTGATAAAACTTTATTTTTCAGTTTTTCATGCTTTAGATCATTAAACAATTCATGAAATGCATCAGAAAGTTCAGTAAATGATACCTCATCATCTTCTAATGCCATGTAACAGAGATTGACACGTTCTGTGGTTTCTTCTTCGTCAGAGGACGAGGAATCACTGTTTTCCCATGAGGCTTCATAGTCTTTCACCTTTCTGAACTTTTTGCTCATGTATTTGCCTTTATTCTTGAGCAAAGGGCAATCTTCTTCAAATGACCTGTTTTCTTACAATTAAAGCATTTAAATTTACCTTGCTTAAGAAATCTCCTGAATTTCTTTGAAAGCATTGCCATCTCCTCTTCATTGTCATCAGAATCGTCCGTGTCGGAGGATGCATGGAAGGTAATTTCTTTCTTCTTGAGTGGTGTTGTCGTTCATCCTTCTTTCTTTCTTCTAACTGCACTTCATATGCCATTAGATTACCGATTAGGTTTTCTAATGTCATAGTTGAGAGATCATTCGCCTCTTCAATTGCGGTTGTCTTCTTCTCCCATTCTGGTGTGAGTGCACGAAGGATCTTACGAACTCTTTCAACTTGGGTGTAGTCCTTTCCAAGGGATGCTAATGAATTGGTAATGTCGGTGAATCTTGTAACCATTTCGGATATGGTTTCATTCTCCTCCATTTTTAATAATTCAAACCTGTAGACAAGAACAGATATTTTAGACTCTTTAACTTTACTTGTGCCTTCGTGTGTTACCTGAATAGTATGCCATATTTGATGTGCAGAAGTGGCTGTTAACACTCTGTTGAACTCTTCTTTGGTTAATGCACAGAACAAGGCATTCATCGCTTTGGCGTCAAGGTTGCATTCTTCTTTTGATCCTCACTCCAAGCGCTGTAGTGGGTTGTTGGCTTTGTGTACGATGCTTCTACGATGTTCCAAAGTTCGTAGTTGAGCGATTGCAAGTAGATCTTCATTCTACACTTCCAATAGTTGTAGTTGGATCCGTCAAATAGCGGTGGACGTTGTGTAGAATGTCCTTCTTTGAATTGGGATAATGAAAACTCCGTTTCCATCCTTGTTGTTGACTAGGTATGCAGGACTTGTATGCCGAATGTGAGACCTTGATCTGATACCAATTGTTGGTCCCGAGATGATGCCAAATGCGGAACTTTCTCTGTTGGCACTTATGGATCTAAACTATAAAGTCAACACAAATACTAAACAAAAAAGAATTAAGTTAAACAAATAAATAAACTTGCAGTAAAGGAAATCAAATCTCAGAAAAGTTAGACAAACCCAAACACGAGAGATTTATCCTGGTTCGGTCCTCGTGACCTACATCCAGTCCCCAAGCCACCCGCTTGAGATTTTCCTTTATCCTTGATTTTGTACACCCAAAATCACAACCATGCACACCACTTGACAAATCTCCTTTGCCAAATGTGTGCACCTTCTCTTCCACCAAGAGAACAAACTCCACCTTGTACAACTGCTTCTACACCAAGAAGACACCCGTGTATAATGATTGCATTGAGTATTACAACACTTTCCTATAAGCCTTGGTACTATGTATGAACATGGACAAGGTCTAGTATAGGAGACAAACTTCAGAGAACTTCACTAGAGAATCAGAATTTGGTGAAGAACTGAAGTGGGAACAGTTTTCAGGATTGGCAGAATTTTTGATCTTAGAAAACTGAAGATTAGGACTGGTATTTGTCCTTTAGAATAACAACCCTTTATATAGCTGCACTCTAGGGTTAGTTAGGGTAGTTACAGGTGCAATTCAAATGTTTGAAACGTTGAAAAACGTTGCACAAAAGACCAGATAAGAGAAACTGTCCAACAGTCAGAAACTACCTATAGTCGACTTGCCTTTTGAGTTAGTCGACTATACTAGGCAATTTATCAAAGAGTAGTCGACTACATTTTGGTATTAGTCGACTAGGTCAAGATAAGTTCGAGTGACAGTTTTTTGGTTAACTGAATCAAGTCGACTGTAACTTCCTTCAGGTCGACTGGACCAGTGATTAGTCGACTAGGGGCATAGGATTAGTCTTCTACAAGGTCTTTTAGTCGACTAATATTGTCTGTCGAGTCGACTAATGGACAAACAGAGAGTTGGGTTTCTTTTGGACACATGACTAGTCGACTAGGGGGTTTGGGTTAGTCGACTATCAAATGGATTAGTCGACTAAAAGGAGTTATAAGTCGACTATATAGACATGATATGTGTGTGTGTGCATCAAGGCTTTTGACATGCTATTTCACAATTACAAACCACATCATATCAACTCTCGTTGGGATATCTTGATCATGAAGAACTCTTGATTCGTCGTGTGTTAGAGCTCCAAATGAAATGCTTCACAAATGTCTTCATCAAAACAAGTTCCAATATTCTCCCCCTTTTTGATGATGACGCTTTGTGTGCACAAGTGCTCCCCCTGCAGAAAGTAGGTTATATTTTCCTCCCCCTGCAGAAATTGGGTTATAACAAATATAGAAATACTTTGTTCTCCCCCTGCAACAAATATATCATTAACTATATATATATATGTTCTCATCAATTTTCTTATATGGTACCTGCAAGATAAACGTTAGATAGTACCAAACATAAAAGAACATATTAACTTTTAGGAGTCCAAATCCATTTAGAATTTGGTTTTCACCTGTTAGTAGACACATAGTTGCAAGAATTACATATATCATGAATATATGATGCAATATATGTATTTTTATCATGAATACTTAAATTCTTAGGAATCCATATAAACTTATTTTTCTTAGACTTTCTTTTTACAAAAGAACTATATGGATTACTACAATATGAAGAATTTTCAAGAAAATCCAATACCATAACTATTATGTGACAACTTCTGAAAAGATAATAAATCATTCAATTTTTCTTTTCCTTGATTGAACTTAGTCACATTTTGCAAAATATCTTCATATTTCTTTTTGAAAACTGAAATATCTTTATCTAAAATAGAAATCCTTTTATTCAAAGACTCAGTTTCCTTTTTAAGAAAAATGTTTTCTTTTATAAACTTCTCATTATCATTTTTCAAAGATGATATGACTTTTTCAAACTCATCTTGTTGAGAATTTATAGAAGGTACTTGTAAAGCATAACATGAATTTTCATTTAAAGTTTTTCATTTTCTTTTGATAAAACTTTATTTTTCAGTTTTTCATGCTTTAGATCATTAAACAATTCATGAAATGCATCAGAAAGTTCAGTAAATGATACCTCATCATCTTCTAGTGCCATGTAACAGAGATTGACACGTTCTGTGGTTTCTTCTTCGTCAGAGGACAAGGAATCACTGTTTTCCCATGAGGCTTCGTAGTCTTTCACCTTTTTGAACTTTTTGCTCATGTATTTGCCTTTATTCTTGAGCAAAGGGCAATCCTTCTTCAAATGACCTGTTTTCTTACAATTAAAGCATTTAAATTTATCTTGCTTAAGAAATCTCCTGAATTTCTTTGAAAGCATTGCCATCTCCTCTTCATTGTCATCGGAATCGTCCGTGTCGGAGGATGCATGGAAGACAATTTCTTTCTTCTTCGAGTGGTGTTGTCGTTCATCCTTCTTTCTTTCTTCTAACTGCACTTCATATGCCATTAGATTACCGATTAAGTTTTCTAACGTCATAGTTGAGAAATCATTTGCCTCTTCAATTGCAGTTGTCTTCTTCTCCCATTCTGGTGTGAGTGCACGAAGGATCTTACGAACTCTTTCAACTTGGGTGTAATCCTTTCCAAGGGATGCTAATGAATTGGTAATGTCGGTGAATCTTGTAACCATTTCGGATATGGTTTCATTCTCCTCCATTTTGAATAATTCAAACCAGCGGACAAGAAAAGATATTTTAGACTCTTTAACTTTACTTGTGCCTTCGTGTGTTACCTGAAGAGTATGCCATATTTGATGTGCAGAGGTGGCTGTTGACACTCTGTTGAACTCTTCTTTGGTTAATGCACAGAACAAGGCATTCATCGCTTTGGCGTCAAGGTTTGCATTCTTCTTTTGATCCTCACTCCAAGCGCTATAGTTGGTTGTTGGCTTGGTGTACGATGCTTCTACAATGTTCCAAAGTTCATAGTTGAGCGATTGCAAGTAGATCTTCATTCTACACTTCCAATAGTTGTAGTTGGATCCGTCAAATAGCGGTGGACGTTGTGTAGAATGTCCTTCTTTGAATTGGGATGATGAAAACTCCGTTGCCATCCTTGTTGTTGACTAGGTATGCAGGACTTGTATGCCGAATGTGAGACCTTTCTCTGATACCAATTGTTGGTCCCGAGATGATGCCAAATGCGAAACTTTCTCTGTTGGCACTTATGGATCTAAACTACAAAGTCAACACAAATATTAAACAAAGAAGAATTAAGTTAAACAAATAAATAAACTTGCAGTAAAGGAAATCAAATCTCAGAAAAGTTAGACAAACGCAAACACGAGAGATTTATCCTGGTTCGGTCCTCGTGACCTACATCCAGTCCCCAATCCACCCGCTTGAGATTTTCCTTTATCCTTGATTTTGTACACCCAAAATCACAACCATACACACCACTTGACAAATCCCCTTTGCCAAATGTGTACACCTTCTCTTCCACCAAGAGAACAAACTCCACCTTGTACAACTGCTTCTACACCAAGAAGACACCCGTATACAATGATTGCTTTGAGTATTATAACACTTTCCTATAAGCCTTGGTACTATGTATGAACGTGGATAAGGTCTAGTATAGGAGACAAACTTTAGAGAACTTCACTTGAGAATCAGAATTTGGTGAAGAACTGAAGTGGGAACAGTTTTCAGGATTGGCAGAATTTTTGATCTTAGAAAACTGAAGATTAAGATTGGTATTTGGCCTTTAGAATAACAACCCTTTATATAGCTGCACTCTAGGGTTAGTTAGGGTAGTTACAGGTGCAATTCAAATGTTTGAAACGTTAGAAAACGTTGCACAAAAGACCAGATAACAGAAACTATCCAACAGTCAGAAACTACCTATAGTCGACTTGCCTTTTGAGTTAGTCGGCTATACTAGGCAATTTTCCAAAGAGTAGTCGACTAAATTTTAGTATTAGTCGACTAGGTCAAGATAAGTTCGGGTGACAGTTTTCTGGTTAACTGAATCAAGTCCTTCAAGTCGACTGGACCAGTGATTAGTCGACTAGGGGCATAGGATTAGTCAACTACAAGGTCTATTAGTCGACTAATATTGTCTGTCAAGTCGACTAATGGACAAATAGAGAGTTGGGTTTCTTTTGGACACATGACTAGTCGACTAGGGGGTTTGGGTTAGTCGACTATCAAATGGATTAGTCGACTATAAGGAGTTATAAGTTGACTCTATAGACATGATATGTGTGTGTGCATCAAGGCTTTTGACATGCTATTTCACAATTACAAACCACATCATATCAACTCTCTTTGGGACATCTTGATCATGAAGAACTCTTGATTCGTCGTGTGTTAGAGCTCCAAATGAAATGCTTCACAAATGTCTTCATCAAAACAAGTTCCAATAAGCCGGTGTGAATAAGTGTATAGATAATCAAATTATAAATCAATACAATATAATATGAAATGATGCAATCGATCACTCAAGCATGACTTGAAGCCGAATTTCCCGTGAAGGACTCTGAACTTCTCCTTGTGATTCCTATAAATAAGAGTTGAGGTGCTGAATTACTATCTTATTGAGATAAGTATTGATCGACAAGAATGAATGAATGTTAAATAAATAAATAGAGACAATACAACAATCACAAACTAAAGGATTTGTTTCAAGGTTCGAGCCACTGCTCTACGTCCCCGCCTTCACCACCGTGAAGGATTTCACTATCCACTATTGGATCTTCCACAAAGAGAGCTTACAATAAGGAATTACAACTACTCAGAGTACACAACTCCCTAACTCAATCCTCTACACCAGAGGCAGCACAAAGCCAAAAGAGAAAACAAGCTCTGGGTGATCAAGAGACCACAAGCACTCTCTTTGCAACTTTCTTACAAAATCCTATAGAGTAAAATTTAAACTTGAAGCTTAAGGATGTAAGTGAGAGTGAAAATCAAAAAGAGAGATTTTAAGATCAGAAAAACTCAATTAATAAGCTTTTGAAAATAAGAGCACAAATAAAAATTAAAACTTTTTCTCTTTGAAAGCAAAACTAGATTTTTCAATGGAATTTAATATTGTGAATTATTCAATCTTAATGACCCTTTATATAGGTTTTAGAAAAAACAAATTTAGAATAGCTTTACCAGGTTTAAAAGGAAAAAATTGACTCTTAAAATTCAACTAATTTTAAAAAACATGTTAAAAAATAATCTCCAAAAACTAACCATTTCTACCAATCTGGCAGAGTGGCGGTCGACCGACTGGTCGACTGGCCATTCAAAAAAATATGACCATTGGCACCCGGTCGACCGGTCGGTCGACCGTGTTTAACCGAGACTAAAATAGATTACAATCGGTCGACCGCCCAGTCGACTGTAATAGGGGACCAGTTGATCGATCGGTCGATCGAGAATATGCACAACGTGCAAACCCCAATTGTCAGAGGATCGATCGACCGCATAATCGACCGTTATGGTCTGTAATAGGCATAATCGACCGCCCGATCGACCGATCAAGGCTAGAAAACCAGGTCTAGATATTTTTGAAGATACAGAAAATTTTGAAATAATTTTTGTTTGAATTTTAAAGGAGGGAAGACATGCATAACCATGAGTACAAGTTCTAAACAGAGATAAAAATTTCTAGAGAAAATATGGAACAAGTATTAAAACCAAACATGTCAACCATAATTTTAAAACATGCATTTTTGTGTTTATATATCTTTGAGCCTCAAATTTATATTCTCCTCTTTAACAAACTAGCTTCTTACAAGGTTCTGATCGGCTACACGAATCTTCAAGCAGGCTTCTCTGATAGTGACATTTGAGTGACGTTTAGAGCTTTGAGGTATGATCCCGTACTTGAGTATCCTTGAGCCATCAACACCTTCCTTTATAGGAAGAACCTATTAGATCTTTTTGAACCCTGAAATACACTCTTGAACTTGATTGTACCAAATAACTTTATATACTCTGTTATCATCAAAACACAAAATCGAGAATTGTAACCTTTGGGCTAACAAAGAGCACCATTTCTAATAGACACTTCAAGACCCAATGCTTTCAAGACACCAACAAAGATAAAATTCCTTTTCAATTGAGGTACATACCTCACTTTCTTCAATTTTCATACCATCCCATCAAACATCTTGATATAGACTGTACCTATCCCTTTCATATTACATGGACGATCATCACCATAACAACTGAACACCATCTAGCTTCTCAAAGCTAGAAAATAAATCTCTATTGGGACACACATAACAGGCAGATTCTGTATCTAGAATCCACTCAGAATCATCTAAGTAACCAATAGTAAGAGTAGTGACTGAGAAAGAGAATACCGTTAGGTTAGAGTCTGATCCACCTCCCTGTGAAGTATTACCCGATTGGGTATTGACTCCCCCTGTGAGATTTGTCTTGGTCTTCGACTCCTTGTTCTTGTCTTTGATCCTTGAACAGTCAACCTTCTAGTGCCTAATTCTTTATAGAAGGCATACTAGTTCTTTTTCAAAGCTCTGAAACTCGATCTAGACTTTGATCTACCATGCTCGTCTTTTCCTTTCTGATTAGAACCCCTGCTCTTAGCGTCAACGCCTCTGTTAATGTACCATTGGAAGAAGATTGCTTGTCCTTCCTCACTTTGTAATTTACAAGAGCAGCTGATACATCACCGTAGTTAAGTTTTTGTTTACTATTGATAAAGGTTAGGATGAAGGTTCCATATTCTTCATCAGGAAGAGAATTCAGAAGAATCAACGTCTTGTTCTCTTCTTTGATTGACACATCTACATTAACTAAGTAAGAAGCTTCATGTAGTTATTCATGTATTCATCAATGGTGAAACTTCTTTTCAACTGAAAGCAGTAAAGTCTCTTCTTCAAATGCAATCGAGTCTCGATGCTTTTCATCAAATACTTCTTTTCGAGGATCTCTCACATCTTCTCTATAGAAATCTCATACAACACATGATACTTGAACAAGACCTTATAAGACCATATATTGTCCTATTCATCTTGTCTCAATTCTTCTCAGAAGTCTTCTCTGACTTTTATTCCAAATATAAAGCGTCTTCGAGGTTTGATGTCGTCAGTGCATCTATCATCTCATACCTCCACATCCCAAAGTGTTCTTACCATCAAACTTTATCACATTGATCTTCATTCGATGTGGGTTCATAGGTTTCACTAAGGACTGACTATCTCCTACCATCTCCTCAGTAGATTCCTCAAAGTAATGCAGAAAATAATTAGTGAAAATAAATTCGAACCGGAAAGATCAGATCTTTACCTCTGAATGAAATTATAGACAGTCTCCGAGTTAATTTGCTCCATCCGAACGAAATTCCCTATCGAACCCGAAAGCTCTAACACCACTTATTGGAATCCCTGCGCAGTGGACAACAAAATCAGAGAATAGTCGTCAATTGTACGAACAATGCAAACAAAGGAAAGAAAGCGAGAACACAAGATTTAATGAGATTCAAATATTTGTCTACATCTTCTAGGCAGATGGGGAGAGATATCTTATTAAAATCAATCAAGTACATGATACAATTAGTAGGGGACAATACCCCTCTTTATATAGCCACAGAGCCCATGAAAATAAGGAAGCTAAAAACTCTGAATTCAGATCAGAAATGAAGTCTAAATTAAGCTTGAAAATCGCTCAGAGACTAAATGTTATCGACAGGCCTATTAGCCAATTGACAGTCTGAGCCAGCCTGTACAACACCCGACTTTCAAGAAGAACCTGTTGATAGCCATGGGGGCCTATCGACAGGGCTTTGTCGACAGCCGAGATGGCCTGTCGACAGACAAAGCAATTTGCTCCTCATGTTGGCGTATCCACATATCTGCTATAGCGTAACACTTCATGCAAATTTCGTACTAACACCAAGGAGTTAAAAGCCTCCACCATTAAGATTTTACACACTCTCCCCACGCTTTGTTGTGTCACCACTAATGGATCAAGCGCCAGCTGCCAAGGTCGACCAAGGAAGCCCATCAGTCAAGGACACCCAATGTGGAGCCCGTCATGCTCGATCCCCTCCCTGATGACACCCCCCCTCCTGGGGCCATGTGCTAGCCGTGTTAAGCCCGTCCCTAAAGCTAGGCACTTTAACTATTCTACTCCCCAAGCTACTTATGTTAACACTCCAAAAAGACAAACTCCAAGTCAGCTCTTCAACTATTCTAAATAATATCTAACTTATCAACATTTACAAAAGATAAGTTATAGACAAGCTGACGACCAGTTCTGCCCACTCCAAGGGACAAAGCAGAAACCTAGACACTGCTGATCCAGAAGCAGATAGCAGGGCAAGTATTGCTTTTGAAGAGGCTTAAGTAGGTCTATGAGGTTACGTCAGCTCATTACTTAACTTTGCATGAGCCCAAAGGGATTGGCTTCTTATAAAGCTTTATAGCCTCGCCAAAAGGTTAAGTTTATAGTTTCGGATGAAGCTTTATAGCAGGCTAACTCCTAGCCTCTCCTAAGGCTAATACAAGCTTCGGTTAAAGCTCTTCTTGTGAGCTTCGGTTGAAGCTCTTCATAGCTCTACAAAGAGCTAATTTTTAGCTTCGCCTGAAGCTAACTATAGCTTCGCCTGAAGCTTTCTTGTAGATTCACTTGAGAAACTATACTAGCCTCGTGCGAAGCTAATCGCAACTTCGCTTGAAGCTTCCCATGTCCCTATGAGAGGGTTTGCTAGGTCAATGTTTGACCTAGTCTTTAGTGGGGGGTTAATGCCACATTAAGTGAGCGGTTACACCCGCTCACTTTGCCCCACATTAGTGGAGAAGGCCAGGTCAGAAGACCGGCTTTAGGCTCACGTGAGCCTGCCTAGCCTCATAGAAGGCTTGTATTTAGCTCCTCATGAAACTTTATAGCCTCACGCGAGGCTCAGAATAGCCTCTGGCGTGAGGCTAACTAACAATTATGAGTCTTTGCTGAATTCTAGGTGCAGTTACACCCCTTAAGAGCCTATAAATAGTCCACTCTTGGAATAAGCTCGAGGAGAAGGGCGAAGGGCAGAAAAAAGAGGAGAGGCTGAGAAGAGAAATTTTGGCTATTAGGCTATTTTTGGCATGCAAAGTAGAGAAGACAAAAAAAGGCTAACTTGACTTTTGCTTCCAAGAAATTCAGACTCTAGATTGAAGGTGTTAATATTCTAAGACCATCTTCTCTCAAGAAATCTCTCAAGAAATCTGTGAAACCAGGTGAGAAGGAATTCCTTAAGACTCCATTGATCGCATAGTCAACAGAATAAAGTGGCCGCGCGTTGATCAGACTTCCACCGACACACTTCCTTAGAATCACAGAAGAGATACTTGTAATTTTCTTTTATTACTTGTAATTTTTCTTCACCCTTTTTATAAGTTTTTCGCAATTAATTTTAATGGAAACAACATGGCGACTCTGCTGGGGAACTGCTTCTCTACTGTTGAGAATCAAGTACCGCAATGCGATATTGGTCTACTGCAGAGACCCTGATCATTTACTTTGACCAAGAGAAGTTTGAAGAACTCCTCTCTGGGGGTAGCACAAGTTCCCTACATGTGCGCAAGCACAGGAAGATCAGTGCAGATAAAGCACCTTTGGCTACTTCCTGGGAGCAGAGCTCTGTTGAGACTAATAAGGTTCTTTTTGAACCAATTACAGCCTTACGCAAAGCTAAACATGCTCCATGTGAGCCTAAATTGGCTCCATGTGAGCCTATTTCAGTCTCAATAGAGACTAATGCAGCCCTGTGCCAATGCGTTAACGTTGGGTGCGAGGCTATGAAGGTTCCCTGTGAACCTAAAACAGCTTCTGCCATGGCTATGTGGGTTGAAAAATCCACAACCTCTTCTCTTGATCCAGCTTCATATGAAGCTAAAATAGTCTCGATCATGAGACTATCTCAGCTCCTCACAGAGTTAAGCCTCGCCTATCCTGTGAGGTTAAAGCTAAAGCACTCTGTGCTAACATCGAGGCTACAGCAGCCCCGCTTGCATCAACAACACTGCTTGGCAGTGCTAAACCCGTCGCGCGCGAGGTTAATACCAAAGCACCTTTGTGTGCTAATAGCATTGCTGATTCAGCGTCGCTCCTATTGACAGCATCAAGTGTTAAAAATCTCTACCACAAGCCTAGAAATAAAGCACCGTTGAGTGCAAACAGCGAGGCTATTCTAACCTCGCTTGAGGGAAAAGCTTTACACAACAAAGTTAAGTTCACCTCCAAGGGCAGAACTAAGGCAGTAGCTTCGCCTTGCGAAGCTACTATAAGGCGAAGCTACTCTTTCAGGTGAAGCTATCCTTGCCCCGCCTATAGCTAAGAAGAAGGCCTTTAAGGCTATGCCTAAGGCTTCTCAGCGCAAGGGGGCTAACTTTCAATCTCCTCGAGTCTCTGTGATGGATCTGTTGGGTCCAATTAACACAGACTTGAGAGTGTAGATCACTAGAGAGGGTGAATAGGTGAGTAGCTAATCAAATGCAACACTAATGTGAAATTAAAACTTAATTATGCAAATTAAAACTATTATGCAAGCATATATAGTATAACACAAGAGTATAGCCGAATTTCTAGTAAAGGGCTTTGGACTATCTCTTCAAGATTCCTCTAGACCAAGAGTTGAGGTGCTACTATGGCTCTCTTAGTTGAATATAAGTATGAGCAAACAATCCCAAGTATATATTCAATTAAGCACAGGATATATCAAGCATAAAGAGATAAGAACAATTAGAGCATGCAAGATATATAAATACAAGTGAGAGAGAGATGAGCAATCGCAAACAAGAGATTTGTTTCAAGGTTTGAGCTCACTTGTTCTACATTCCTGCTAACACTATGAAAGATTTTGATATAATGATCTCGCAAGATCACTCGGTGCCACAACACCTATAACGAGCTCCATCAAAAACTCTTGGACCCACAAGTCTCTCACTTGTTACCATAGAAACAACACACACAAGCACACTAGCTTGCCGAGGCTGCACCTCCACACCAAGCTCCCTTAAGAACTCTTGATAAGATGAACCCGCAAGCTCGCCTCCTCAAATACAAAGATGTAAACTTGGTGATCTCTACACTTTGATCACCAAAACTAACTCTCACAAGCAAAGCTTTCATAGGATAGATATGGCAATAGAAAGCTCAAACTTGTGTGAGAAAACTAGATAGATTTGTGAAGGACAACTCAAGAGATCTTCTTTGAACAATACAAGAGATACGCTCTTGATAAACACTCTTTTTGATATGAAATTTAAGCTTTAAAACTTGTTGAAAAATCTCTGAGAAAGGCAGGAAAAACTAGCTCAAAACTCTCTTAAAATCCGACCCAAAACTGGCTAAGAGAAACCTATTTTATAGGGTTCTAAAAACTAGCCGTTAGGCTCAGTTTTCTGGCCAAATTGATCTATCGGTTAACCGGTCAGTCTACCGGCCAATGGTCATTTTACAAACCGTTGGGGCTATCGGTCGACCGACTTGACCTGTCAGTCGATCGCTCGATCGACCGAGGCAAGAACCAGAGAGCACTGCTCTCAGTCAGTCGATTGCTCGTTGGACTGGGGCCAGATCCAGAGAGCTTCTCTGAATCAGTTGACCTCCCGGTCGATCGACCCTCAAGCCAGAGCATTATGCACATTCTGTGCACATCGATTGACCGACCTCTGGTTCAGTCGATCGGTCAGTCGACCGCCAGAAGCCCAGGTCAGGGTTTTAAAGGGTTGAAAATTCTAACTTAAAAACCCATAAAAATTTTATTTAATTTCCATAAGATCCACAAAAATGAGTTCTTATCAATACTTTGAAATTCAAATATTTGTGATTAAAAATCAACACATATTACAAACATATTGAACTATTTTTGCGATATCAAAATTTAGCCTTAAACTGAAAACCTTATTTTTCAAAGTTAAACTTCAAATTGAAAAATGATTTTCTTGAAACATATTCAAATACAAAAATAAGATATTTTAAACACTTTTGAAGCTTAATGTGTATGGATATGATACAATACACAAATAAGATGAAATATCTATATTTTTGACAATAAGCTCAAAATAAGTTTTGACTTTAACAAAACTTAAAATCATGAACTAAAAACATCAGATAGGTTTTTCTATATATTTGAACCATCAATGTGTATGGATAAAATCTAGAACATATATAAACCATATAAACTTATCTTGATGAAATCTATTCATGAAATCAAAATGTATATTCTTTGAAGTCCAAAACCAAAACCTTATTTTCCAAAAACTAAACTATTTAACTTGAAACATTTTATTTGTGTGTGTATATATGAGCTTGAGCAATCCACAACTAATCTATCCTTTATATTTTGTCTAAAATAAAAATCTTAAACGCTTACAAACACTAGACTTAAGTCTTGAAAATCTTCTCTCCATCATGACTTGGTCTAAAACTCTTTGAGTACTTGATCCAACGAGCTAGACTCCTCTTGATGCGATCTTGATGCGCGAGCTCTTGAATCAACACAGCTAGCTTCAAAACTTGACCTCAAATTTTTTGTTAAAGCTAAACACCGACTAAGATCTTGATCAAATATCTGAAATTATATAAATATAAGATCATTAGTACGATAACTACATAAGTTAATCATCACCAAATTAGAGTGATGGGCCTTTGGGCCAACAATCTTCCCCTTTTTGATGATGACAAAACTCATAGAGTTATATATGCACGGATTAAAGATGAGCTTCATAGAAGCACCCTCTTAACTCATGCATATCAACAAACATAAAGATATTCAATAAAAGTATATAAATTAAATACAAATATATACGTATAAACAACAGATATTAAGCATGCATATATAAACTCACTCAATTCATCTCCTCTTTTTTGTTAAATCATCAACAAAGGGGTGACGACAAAAAAACAAGAAAGATGTATATGTGATATAAATTCATAAAGAGGAGAGACGTTAAGTTAACTCCCCCTGCATACATACATTGCACAGAGAAGAGATGAATAGACTGTATCCCATATAAGCATAATATATAATATATAGATGGAGATGTTAATTTCCCCCAACACACGTGTACCACATAAAGAAGAGAGGTCCAGCTTCTCAATATGTAAAATTCACTCAACATGAGTCTATCCATAGAGGAGATGTTAAGCTCCCTTTGCATATAGGCATGACATTTCAAAAAAATTTAAAAACTTTTTTTAAAACAAATTTTGATACCAATTTAAAACAAATTTTGAAATTGCTTGTAATTAACAAAACAAATTTTGATATACCACTTGTAGGTGGCAAAACAAATATTGATATACCATTTGTAGATAAACATAAATATTATGAAATTATTTTAAATTTTAAAGAATTTGTTCTTTTTGAAATAATGCATAAGCTTGTATATGATACCAATTGAAAAACTAATTTGTCATTAAGAACTCAATCAAGCTTAGCAAAAAATAATTTGTGCTATAAAAAATTAACATTTTTAATCTAGCACAAAAAATCATATATATGTATGTATGAAAATATCACTTGAAATTTGATGCATACATATATAAAAAACATATGAGTATACAAAAGTAAAATACCATGAAGATCATATGTATAATCATATCAATCCTATTTTTCATTAAAAATTCAATAAAGGAAAACTTATAAAAGAGAACTGAGGAGCGAAATTATAAGTAATTCTTTAAAGAAAGAAACTAAAATTTACAAGTAGATCTCCTCTGAGATTCTGGGAAAGTATGTCAGTGGGAATCTAATCAGGGCGCGATCACTTTATCCCGTTGACGATGCAATCAGTCGGGTGTTCAAGCTTTCTCGAGAGAAATTTCTTCTTACTTAGTTCTGAAAATCCTCTTAAGGTAGAAGGCGTGTTGGGATCCTGGATGAAAGAGAGTTGAGTCTCTGGGGTTTTGAAAGTTTAAAAGTAAGAGGACACTTTTGTTATAGGTCTCTAAGATCTCTCAAAATTTTTTAGCCCTTCTTCTCTCTTGTAAGGGGCTATTCATAGCAAAATAGGTGTGTAACTGCCCCCTTGAATTCAACAAGATTGAATCAGTCTGTCAGCTTCCCACGAAGCTTGAAATAGCCTTATTGTGAGGCTAAATGCAAGCTTCAGGTGAAGCTGGGAGGTTTGCGCGAGCTACTGATAGCCATTTGTGGCTTAATTGTCTCCACTTAATGTGGGACGAAGTGCCACTTAATGTGGGATGAAGTGGGCCGTCCACTTAAAGTGGCGTTAACCCCACTAAAATAGTGGGGTTCACCCATTAATCCCTTGTGGGATTTAGAAACGGTCAATTGATGACCCAAAAAAGCTTACGACGGAGCTAACTAGGAGTTTCACGTGAAGTTCATCTTAAAAAGGTTCAGGCGCGAAGCTATTTAAGGTTTCAAGTGAGGCTAGAAGTTGGCTCATTTGATGAGCTAGGTGAAGCTCCAGGTGAAGCTAGAAAGTTATCTCAGAGCAGAGCTGGACCAAACTTTCAGTGAAGTTGGTGAGAAAGCTTCCACCGAAGCTAATTTTAGCCCTCAGCGGGGCTGATTGAAGTTTCATGCGAAGCTAATGGCTTCGACCTTTTAAACTAGCTCCCTTTTGGGCTTACGTGAGGCTAGGTGTTTGATCAGACCTAGCTTCATAGGCCTGTTTTGGCCTCTGAAGTGGGCATAAACCTGCTCATCAGCTCGTCCATGACTCTAACTTTTGTAAATGTCGTCGAGTGAAGACGTTGTTCAGACCGGTTGAAGTACTGCCCGGGGACTTATTTTTTTAGAGTGTCAACAAAACCTACTTCAAAGTTTTCATGAATCTGTA
Source organism: Agave tequilana (assembly GCA_038442645.1). Classification (NCBI taxonomy): domain Eukaryota; kingdom Viridiplantae; phylum Streptophyta; class Magnoliopsida; order Asparagales; family Asparagaceae; genus Agave; species Agave tequilana. The sequence continues at coordinate 304,111 of JAVJIF010002868.1, forward strand.
ATGAATTGGTACAGATTCTGAAAAGCTTTGAATTTGAAGCCTGATAGCTACATTGCTTAGGTCAGGAAAATTCACTGGGTACAACACTAAACTAGGTAACCAGATTAGCTTTACCCTAGGAATTTCTATGAGGAATAAACTCTTAGCGGAGCTAAGATGAAGTTTCAGGTGAAGCTAAGGATAAGTTCTCAGCAGAGCTGGAGTAAAGCTTCAAGCGAAGCTAAAAAATGAGCTCTAAAGAGAACAAACAAAGTTTTCTGCGAAGCTAAAGAATGAGCTCTCAAGGGAGCTAACAAAGCTTCCTGCGAAGCTAAAGAAGGTATCTAAGCGAAGTTGTCTAACTTCGCAGCCTAGGTAATTTTCAAACGCCGTTTCAAATTAATTCAAAATGACCGTTTGCGCTCCTTTTGAGGGGGCAAATCTAGACACTTCTGTGTCTATAAAAGCCGCCCTGGCTAAATAACAAAGAAGTTTATTTTCTCTTCAAAAACTCCTCGAGATTTTCTCAGAGTTTTAGAACTCTCTTCTTCTTCTTTTGAGAGCTCTTAGAACTTCTTACGAGTTCTAATGGCTCCCAAACAACATGCAGGGAAAGAGGTTGCCACCTTTGCGATGGTGCCGTCGCTGCCTCCGACCATTGAACGACCCATTGCAGGTAGGAATTTCTCCCTTTTTTAGAGATTTTTCATCTCTTTTGAAGTCAAGTTTTGGCTATTTCATAGTGAATCCGTCGCGATTTCACCATGATTTGGTGATCTTAGGTAGTCAAACGCCCTTGTTTTTGATTTTATCAAATTTTAGGGGATTTAGTTCCCCTTTAATTTTGTGAATCAAAATCAGAAAACTGAAGGGTTTCTTTCCCAAGCTTCTATGAGAAGCTAGCCCTTGGGGCTATTTTTGCTTTCTGCTTCTTTGTAGAAGCGAAGCTGAGCTTCAAAGCATATTATTTGAGGCATAAGTGCCTTTTAAGCTTCCCAGCAAAGCTAGTCATTGGAGCTTTTTGCACTCTACCTTTGTATAGAGTGCGAAGTTAAGCTTCATAACGAAGCTAGATAAAGGGGTTTACCTCTTTTAAGTTCCTTAAGCATATTTGCCTCTTAAGCTTCCATGCGTAGCTAGTCCCTTGTGACTTGCTGTACTCTGTCTTTGTGCAGAGTGTGAAGTTAAGCTTCAGAGCGAAACTGATACTGAGCTAGCTTCGCTTTGACAAAGTGAAGCTATGCTTGTTGAACTAGCTTCACTTGAACAGTGAAGTGATTGAAAGTACACCTAGAAGGGGGGTGAATAGGTGTAAGGCTAATCTAATGACAAATAATGTGAAATTGAAAACCTAATGCAACACACTTAGTGTAACCAAAGAGTGTAGTTGAATTCCCAGTGAAGGGCTCTGGACTAACTCCTCTTGATTCCTCTGAATAAGAGTTGAGGTGCTATATGAAGCTCTCTTGGTTTAACACAAGTATGACACACAAACAACAATACCAAGCATATAAGTATGAATGAGCAATATGAATGATGCAAGGTACAATATAAAAGAGAGAGTAAGAGATAGTGGATCAAACACAAACACAAGGATATGTTTCGAGGTTTGAGCATACAGCTCTACGTTCCCGCCTTCACACAGAAGGATTTCCACTATAGCGTCCACACAGACTTCTTACACAGGGAACCTCCACTGAGGATTTGGGCAAATATAATTTGAGAGTACACAACTCCTCTCTCGACAAAATACAACCTCTACACTTAGAGGCAAGGCACAAAGCCAAACAACTATCAACCTCACACTTGAGGGATAAGGCACTTAGCCACACAACCACAATCACCTCTACACTTGGAGGGATACAAGCACCGCTTTCACAATCACCTCTCACTAGAGGGATATCAACACAATCACCTCTCTCTAGAGGGGTATCACAAAGTATGGAAGGTTTACAACTTGGTGGTATCAACAACCACAAACCAATTTTTCCCACAAAATAGATCCTAAGAGATAGGATAGATAGATAAGTTCAAGTATGAGAAAATAAAGAGTTTGGAAATAAAAAACACAAAGAAAAACTTTTGGGAAAACTTCTAGAATAGATATAAAAATGAAGATCAAAAATCAATCCCAAAGACTTCTCATTTTCTTGATTTTTCCAACTCTTTAAAACAAATGAAGATAGATCTTTTGAACCCAAAAACTCTTCTATAACTTGTTGTTAAAACACTTAAGAAGATAGAAATTTCTGCTCTTAAAATTCTTGTTTAAAACGGCCAAGGAATGGGGTATTTATAACCCCAAAAAGATTCTGCCCGTTGGCAACAGGAAAGGGCAGTTTTGCCCCTCTGGTCGACCGCCTGGTCGACTGACCTAACGGTCAGATTTCTGACCATTGTGCCTCCGGTCGACCGCCCGGTCGACCGCCCGGTCGACCGGGACTGGATACAGAGAGCAGCAGCTCTTTGTCGGTCGACCGGCCGCCGACCAGGGCCATTTCCAGAGAGTAGAGCTCTCTGGATGGTCGACCGCCCGGTCGACCGGTCCACCAGCCCATGGCTGCGTACACGTCGGTCGACCGGACCGGTCGATCGGCAGAGAACCAGGTCAGACTATTATGGGGATTAAAAACTCGGGTTTTTATCTTAAATTAAATCCCATAAAATCATTAAAATTCCACAAAAATCAGTTCTTATTAGATCTTTGAAATACAAATATGTGTGATAAAAATTTAACACATATTTTAATTAATTTGAATCATTTTTGTGAGATAGAAAATTTGCCTTAAACCAAAATTGTATTTTACAAAACTTAGATTTTTGAAATGGAAATCTGATTTTTTCAAAACACATGTAAATACAAAAACATGATATTTAAATAACTTTTAAGCATGTTGTATATGGATAGAATCCAATATACATGAAAGATATTATATCTATGTTTTTGACATGAAATCCAAATTAAGTTTTGTTTAAATACAAAACTCCAAACTCATGAAGTAGACTATCAAAATAAGTTTTTCTAAATAGATGAAGTATAGATGTATATAGATCAAATCAAATATAAATTAAACCATGTAAACTTGTTTTGATTCTATCTATTCATGAAAACAATATGAAAAACCGAAACCGGTTAAACCAAAAATCAAAACATGAAACTTTAAACTTGTGTATGTATTGTGAACTTGAGCATATCAACAATATCCAATCTTTACAATGATCTAAACATAATCTTAACTAAACAAACCGATGTCTTCTTGTAGAACTCCATCTCCAAGTTGACTCGATCCAAACGTGATCTACCGAGCTTGACTCTAACCGAGTGCTAGATGTGAACTTGATGCTCGAGCTCTTAAATCACCATGTGAAAGCTGCAAAACACCTTTGTTGAAGCTAATCACCTACTAATATCTTGATCAAATATCTGAAACTAAATATCATAAGATTATTAGTAAACCATAGCTACATGAGTTAATCATCATCAAAACTAGAGTGAAGGGCCTCTGGGTCAACAATCTCTCCTTTTTGATGATGACAAAACTCATGGAGTTATATATGCATGGATTAAAGTTAAGCTTCATAGAAGCTCCCCCTTAACTCAAGCATGACAATAAACAATAAGATATTCAATGAATGCTCAACATAAATATGCATAAACATGATATTTGATACCAATGAAATAAACATACTCTTGATACCAATTTTAAAATAAATATGTTCTTAGAAAAAATGTTGCTTTTGATACCAACAAATGTTCTTGATACCAACAAAAGATGCTCTTGATACCAATGGTAAAAGATAACAAATTTAAATAAACATGCATATTTAAACATGAAGTAAAGATGCATATATCAAACTCCAAAATATCTCTCTTCCTTTTTGTCAATTCATCAACAAAGGGGTACAAACAATAAAGGGCATAAATAATATTTTTCTCCCTTTTTGCATAAATCAAAATAATAAAGGTATATATGCTATATACATTAATGAAGAGGAGATAAGTGAAGTTAACTCCCCCAGCATACATGCATTTATATGAAAAGAGATGACTAAACCCTAATCACATAAAGCATAATATACAATGTATAAAAGGAGATGTGAAGCTCCCTCCACACACATGTACACATACAAAGAAAGGTCAATCACTTCAATATGATATACACTCAACATTAATCTATATATAGAGAAGATGTTAAGCTTCCCTTGCATATAAGTAATACAAATTAAAACATTATGATACCAATTGAAAAATATATCAATTTAGTATGAAGGTATACATCGAAACATCATGATACCAATTTATGATACCAATTGAAAATAAACAAAATATTTTGAAGAAGCCAACAAAAATTTTGATATCAGTTGAAAGATATAAATATATCGGAAATCTTGATACCAATTGTAAAAATTTGTACCAATTGAAAATATTTTACACTTTTGATACCAATTGAAAAATATAAACCAATATTTTTGGTTAAACACTAAAATCATTTTGCAATAGAGATACCAAATAGAGAATAATATCAATTTAAGATTCTTGATACCAATATTGAAAATGAAACATATACCAATTGAAAATAATTTTCATTAGGAGCGCAGGAAATAAAATGAAGACTAAGATATCATTTTTCAAAATAAAGAGTGGGAGTAAGATACCAATGGTAAACAAAACTGATTGAAACATGAATTTTCTCCCCCTTTATGATATACAAATGAAAATAATGCATAAGTTTGTATAAGTTACCAATTTGAAAAATAATTATCATTAAAGACTAAATCAAGTTTAGCATAGCAAAATTTGTACTCAAAGATATAAAGATATAGTAAGCACAATTAAAACATATATATGTATGAAAAATTAAATACCAATCAAAATTGATACTATTTGAAGTTAAAGCATACATATATAGAAACAAATATGAGTATACAAAATAAGTGTCAATTGTGATACCAATTGAAAACATAACGAAAATCAAGTGTATAACTCATACCTTCCACCCTATCATGCACATGTTAAAATGATTTTCAATTTGAGCATATAAGGCATGGTCGCCCATCCAACCACCCTTAACATTGGTAGGGGTTTTCAAAAATAAGTTTGAAAATAGTTTAAACAAATTTGAAAACTCTACCACGTGAAGAATATGCAACTAGTTTAATGATAAACTTGTAAATTAGTACGAAATCCTTCAAGAAAGGAATAAAACAATAACATATCCATGAAACATGAAAATCACTCAACCAATGACACTCAAAGTCAATAAAGCACATATCACTCATGAAAACAAAGTCATGAGAAAATGTCAAATAATGTGAGTGTAAGAATCATGTAATCACAAAATCATAGAATAGACATTTAAGCTCAATATGAAATTCCTTAAACAAAATGAAAATCATTAAAATTTAATTTTCATTAAACAATACTAATTCCAAGGCATATGTATGTTTTGTCTAAACTAGAAGTATACATACATATCCAAACACAATTTGAGTTTATAAAGAGATTTTGCATGAAAAGCAAATGACTCAAGGTTATACATGTATATCTAATAGTTTTGGCAAAATTAACATATACATGAAGTTAAAACATATCATCATAAAAAAACATGTCCAAAAATAGGGAATACAAGTTAAAATATATGAATCATCAAAACTAGGCTATACTAGTACATCTAATGGGTACAAATGAGCATTTAGGCACAAACAGATAATAATCTATTTGTGGCTCACTAGTTGTACAAGTATATACACAAGTTTTAATAAAAAATACATCTAAACATGTAATCAAATCATGAAGCATAAAACAAAATATAAATCAATAAGATTATTATGTAAATGTACATGTCTTAGATTCATGATATACACAATAGTTAAACTATGGTGAGAACACAAAAGTAATAACCCATATGAACATGGGTGTATCTCAAATACTATGCATGTATATCACTAATCTAAATTTCATGACATTTAACATAATAATTATGAAACATCAAAAAAAATTAATTATGAAGGCATGTAAACTAAATGAAAGTTTTAGAGATCGTTATCAAAAACTATGAGGGCAAATCTCTAGGCTCCAAACCAAGGTGGTCCTCCCACCAAACTTCCCTTGAAAGCGATGCATTCAAAATAGTCACCATTAAGCTCGGAACGCATCCACCTCAAGGCACCAATACTCTCACGTCGAGTGAGAGCCCACACCTACATCAAATACAATAGGAGTGGTCTTTGGTACCCAAACTCTATTGGGTCCATAGGGGTTAGCACCTTTCCTAACCCAAAAAAATCTATTTGCTAAATTTACATCATGTACTCTATCATAATAAAACTTAGCAAGGTGGCCCTTACGTCCACAATGTATACATGTGTACACATGAGCATATATAGTGTTATGAGTGTGAACGTGAGGAGCATGTGTATACCGTGTATGGTGTGCATGCATAGGTGGAACTTGTTTCTTTCGAAACATAGATTTCAAACGTGTGTGGTTTATGGCACATTGGCTCAAAGTGTAACCCAAGCAATCAACACTCTTCTTTAGCAAACAAATATCATTTTCAATTATAGAAGAAGAGGTGGAGCATGCAATAGGAGGTGAAGCTATACTAGCATGGCAAACATGTGTATCAATATCATTTTTCAAAGAAATATTTTTCTTAGGAATCAAATCCAATTCTTTTGAAATAGAAATAATTTTATTTTTTAAAGATTTATTTTCTTTTATAACAAAATCAAGTTTTGAAGATAGAACTTCATTTTTCTTCAAAACAATTTCACAATCATTTTTATTTTTCAAAATTTTGTTTTCATTAAGGGCAAGTTTAAGTTGGGATTTCAAAGAGTCACATTCATTTGAAATCTCAACCTTCTCTTGCAAAGCCAAATCAAGTTTCGAACACAAATCCTTATTTTCTTTATTAAGTCTAAAATTTTTCTTTTTTAAAGTTTTATATTTTTCTAGCAATTTTTCATAAATAATGGATAGTTCTTCATTTAAAGCATCGGCATCAACTAAATCATCGCCGGAAGAACTAGCACAATTATCTAGTTGAGTTTTCGAATTTACCACAAGGGAGTCTTTTCCTTGGACCATATAACAATGTTGTTCAGATTCTCCTCCACTAGATTCCATCTCCACATGATTCGTCATTTGGAGCGCGGGAGAGGTCAACGTGTTTCACACTGCAAAGGTAGAATCACAATGAGAAACTAAGCACAAATATTCTTTATTGAGCGTGCTTTTAAGTGCCGTTAGGGCTTGTGTATTGGCCTCTATATGCTTACTATTACCAAGATACTTGGTAGCGGCAAGGAAAACATGCAAGCCTAGGGTTTTTAGGTACATGGACATCCTAGCTTTTCAAACATCAATGTTGGAAGTATCATACATAGGAGGGGTCATGAAGTCCATGAGTGTGTAAACAAGTATGTGCAAATGCAAAAACTAGATTGGCAAAATCAAGATCTCACTCCTAAGTGGTTAAACCTAATATCAGGAGCGTAGGCTCTGATACCAATTGAAAGTACACCTAGAGCGGGTTGAATAGGTGTAAGGCTAATCTAATGATAAATAATGCGGAATTAAAAACTTAACGCAACACACTTAGTGTAACCAAAGAGTGTAGCCGAATTCCTGGTGAAAGGCTCTAGACTAACTCCTCTTGATTCCTCTGAATAAGAGCTGAGGTGCTATATGAAGCTCTCTTGGTTTAATACAAGTATGGCACACAAACAACAATACCAAGCATATAAGTCTGAATGAGCAATATGAATGATGCAAGGTACAATATAAAAGAGAGAGTAAGAGATAGTTGATCAAACGTAAACACAAGGATATGTTTCGAGGTTCGAGCACACAGCTCTACATCCCCGCCTTCACACAGAAGGATTTCTACTATAGCATCCACACAAGACTTTTCACATAGGGAACCTCCATTAAGGATTTGGGTAAATACAATTTGAGAGTACACAACTTCTCTCTCAACAAAATACAACTTCTACACTTAGAGGCAAGGCACAAAGCCAAACAACTATCAACCTCACACTTGAGGGATAAGACACTTAGCCATACAACCACAATCACCTCTGCACTAAGAGGGATACAAACACCACTTTCACAATCACCTCTCACTAGAGGGATATCACAAAGTATGGAAGGTTTACAACTTAGTGGTATCAACAATCATAAACCAATTTTTCCCACAAAAAGATCCTAAGAGATAGGATAGATAGATAAGCTCAAGTGTGAGAATATAAAGAGTTTGAAAATCAAAACCACAAAGAAAAACTTTTGAAAAAACTTCTAGAATAGATATAAAAATGAAGATCACAAATCAATCCTAAAGACTTCTCCTTTTCTTTATTTTTTTAACTCTTTAAAACAAATGAAGATAGATCTTTTGAACCCAAAAGCTCTTTTAAAACTTGCTATTAAAACACTTAAGAAGATGAAAATTTTTGCTCTTAAAATTCTTGTTTAAAACAGCCAAGGAATGGGATATTTATAGCCCCAAAAGAATTCTGCTCGTTGGCAGCAGGAAAGGGCAGCTTTGCCCTTCCGGTCGACCGCCCGGTCGACTGGCCCAACGGTCAGATTTCTGACCGTTGTGCCTCCGGTCGACCGCCCGGTTGACCGGGACTGGATACAGAGAGCAGCAGCTCTCTGCCGGTCGACCGGGGCCATTTTCAGATAGCAGAGCTCTCTGGACGGTCGACCGCCCGGTCGACCGGCCTACCAGCCCATGACTGCGTGCACTTCGGTCGACCGGACCGATCGACCGACTTCTACTACGGTCGACTGGCAGAGAGCCAGGTCAGACTATTATGGGCATTAAAAACTCGAGTTTTTATCTTCAATTAAATCCCATAAAATCATATAAATTCCACAAAAATCAGTTCTTATTAGATCTTTGAAATACAAATATGTGTGACAAAAATTCAACACATATTTTAAACAATTTGAACCATTTTTGTGAGATAAAAATTTGCCTTAAACCAAAAACTGTATTTTTCAAAACTTAGATTTTTGAAATGGAAATCCGATTTTTCCAAAACACATGTAAATACAAAAACATGATATTTAAATAACTTTTAAGCATATTATATATGGATAGATCCAATATACATGAAAGATATTATATCTATGTTTTTGACATGAAATCTAAAAATAAGTTTTGTTTAAATACAAAACTCCAAACTCATGAAGTAGACTATCAAAATAAGTTTTTCTAAATAGATGAAGAATAGATGTATATAGATCAAATCTAATATAAATTAAACCATGTAAGCTTGTTTTAATTCTATCTATTCATGAAAATAATATGAAAAACCGGAATCGGTTAAACGAAAAATCAAAACATGAAACTTTAAACTTGTGTGTGTATTGTGAACTTGAGCATATCAACACAATCTAATTTACAATGATCTAAACATAATCTTAACTAAACAAACTGATGTCTTCTTATAGAACTCTGTCTCCAAGTTGATTCGATCCAAACGTGATCCACCGAGCTTGACTCCAACCGAGTGCTAGATGTGAACTTGACGCTTGACCTCTTGAATCACCATGTGAAAGCTCCAAAACACTTTTGTTGAAGCTAATCACCTACTAATATCTTGATCAAATATCTGAAACTAAATATCACAAGATTATTAGTAAACTATCACTACATGAGTTAATCATCATTAAAACTAGAGTGAAGGGCCTCTGGGTCAATATCTATGCATTTAAACTTTTTTGCATTCTTTTTCCCTTTTGTCCATAGGTAACATAGTTGCTTCTTTTTTTTATTTTTGCAGTGCATTATACTCTTAGACCATTGAACAGTCTCTTCGAGTTGGCTAGAGGATTGGATGGTAACGTCAGCCTGCAGTACCAGGGGTAGGCTTCTTTGTTCAGTGGAAGTAGCACTCCCAATCGCGACATCTTGATTCACGATGAAGATCAGCACACGATAAGAAGTATACTGACCACTGTTCCTCTAGTAAACTGTGATCGAAAAATTTACCAGAAGCCTGGCTTTATGTTCGGGGATGCAGCGCCTGACACAGAGCAGCAGCTGCTTGCCGGAGAAGGGCAGTGAATTTTCTCTTTGGATAATGAGAAGTATTATGTTCCATCGAGCAAAATTCATTTTCCGTTATCCTTCTGCCAGTATGTGACGAGGCCTAGGAAGATGAACTGGCAGGTGACCCGAACGACTGACTCGATCTACATGAAAATTCTGACAGCTTCCTCTCACAGTTGCACTAGGGCAGGCCCCCTCGGTGCAACTAGGTCTGCACCCTAGGAACGTTCTACAAGATATCCCACTGAGGGAGAGCCCAACGATGGCCCAGACTTTTGGCAACCAGTTCTTAAAGGTCAGCTTTAACTATTCGGCAATGGACTTCAGAGCCCCGGGTTGGATTCATCCTCCAAAGGGCTGGCAGAAGAACTTGACCTTGACCGTCCTGGCTCACTTCGGAGAGGACCTAGAAAGACTCGGACTCCATGAAGCTGTTAGGGCCACATGCTATGACATTCAGATGAGTTTTGCAAACTTCTATGCCATCTTTGAATTATACTGGCCAGCCACAGAGACTTTCTTCACTCCCGTGGGCGAGCTGGGCATGGCTTTGCATGAGATATGGGAGATCTCTGCCCTGTCAGTGGGATCTCCTTTTTCCCTATGAGGAGTATTTACCTTGCGAAGCGGAGTTGGCGTTACTAGAGAAGCAGGAGCCTGCTTTGTTCGAGACAGAGAGCTGACGTGCCACTTCTACATCTGCTTGGATGTGCTCGGTGGTTATAAGGGAAGCTCGAACAGCTTAAAGAGTTTGACAGATTATCTGGTTCCTACTATAGAGGAAGCTTCCGAAGAAGCTCGATTCGGGGTGGTAGAGGAGGACATTCTTTGAATGATGAGGGAGTAAGACCACGGAGAAGTCACTTTAAAAGAAGATGATGGTATCTACGAAAAGGGTGATACCCTCAAGAGTTTTTATCATCAGGCTCGTCAACCGATATTCCGGAAAGCACTTTTGGCTGGCTTTCTGTCAGTTTGATTGAAGAGGTGTGTAGTGTCGTCTCCCTCCAATGATGCCATGTTCCCGATGGTACTGCTTCTGGCATTCGTTTGATGCACGGTCGTTCTCTGGGGCTACTTTCAGTTATGGTGAGTTGCATATAGCGAGGTCTTCATGCACTAATGGAGGCTTTCTGTAGGCCACCCGCAATGAAGAGGGGTAAAGGAACAGTTTTACCTGGCGACGGGCCAAATCTTAGGGTTGGATTGCATATACATATTTGATGGCATGGTTTGCTCTGCACTGTTCAACAATCATCCAACCTGGAGAAGAGCCTCCAGAGGGTGTTTGAATCGCGCAACTTCGTCAGTTCGAAGGGTCTTCGTGGGAGCGAATCTCTGTGGCTGCGCTCCGCAAACTGCTGTGTTTCTATTTGATAGGCCACATATATTGCATATTTATTGTCACATTATCATGTTTATTATCTAAATAAATCATATTAATAAGTCCTATTTTTCTTTATAAAATACAGGCCCATTGCTAAAGGATAAGAAAGAGAAACGAGCTCAAAAGCCCATCAAATTCTGATTTAATTCAGAATTAATTCAAAATCAGGAAATCAGGACAGATCATGGGAAATCAAAGAGGTTGAAAATCGGTTAAAATGAATCTTCCCAAATCAAGTGGTTAAAGCCACAGATCAAACACTGTTTCGTCAAATCCTGGAGCTAAAACGGGAAAACCAGCAGAAGATAAAAGGGAATCACCAAACGAGCAAGACCCACCAATCTGGTGTGGCCACCTGGCTACACCATGGCCGCGAAAACGCGGCCATAGCCACATTTTTGTGGCTTGTTAGGGTTTGTCGGGAGAGCGTTTGCTCCCCCTATCTTCGTACGACCTCCCTCGTTTGATTTTTGCCTATAAATACTGTATTTTTCAGACAAAAAGGGACCGAAAATTAGTTTAAGTTTTTCTCTTTGTTTTTAAGGTTTAGGTTTTTTATTAGATAGTATAGAGAAGTTGTATCTCTGTTATTTAATTTGTAGTTCAGTGCAAATACCAGTGAGAGAGAGGAATAGAGTGATTGTAATCTGAAGATTGAAGTGACATCAATAAAGGATCAAACTTTCTCCTCTTCCACTCCAATTTACGGGTATGTCTTATTTTATTTGCATGTCTAGTTTTACATTATTCATGAGTAGTTAAACTTATTTTTTGGGCTAACTATCATCTTTCTCTTCGATCTCTCTTGTTTTGATTGGTTTTGATTTAAAGAACCCAACGGAATCATTTGCATGGCTTAAAATAAGCCTTTCTTCTTTGAAAGTGTTCTTGAAGGCACATGAGGATGGGTTTGGATTTCTAAACTTCTCTATCTTTTAAAATATCACTTGAACTTGCTTTTATTTCATACTTGAATTAAAACTTGATGATTTAACATTCACTTCAAGAGGATTTCTTAAGAAAAAGAATTAAACTTTTCCAAACAATTTTATTTGCTTTGCTTAAGATTTTTGAAACTAAAGCTTAAATTTTTGCCTATGATTAAGTTGAAGCACTAAGAATTTTAAGAGAAAAACACATCGTTGAGTAGTAAGATAGTGAGCCCAGATTTGTTTCCTATATTAAAAATAACCAAATAATTTTCAACACTTTTTAAAGATCACCTTTTCCAAAGCCTTCTCTAAGTTTTTTAATTTTTCTTTTAATCACTTCCCTTCTCTCCATTCTCTTTTCAACTAAAAAGAAAAAAAAAGAAAAATACCAACTCCATTCTTTGTTACTTAACAAAAACACCGAAAAGCTTCTATAGTATTCCTTCTTATAGACACGACCCGTTAGCCCAAAGCTACACGATAATTCTTATCACTTTCAATTTACAATCACCATTACGTGTACAGTCTCTTTTGATGTTTTCCCTACATCTGAGATGCTGGTTATGGTGAAGAGTTCAAGAATGCCGGAGATGGTAGAACATCACTGAGCCGCGGAGTGTTTGAGTGGCTGGTAAGCATCAGGCCTTCCAACTTGGTAAACTGGAGCAGAGATATCTGCTACCTGGAACCAGACGTCCCAAGTCCAAAGTTACACGGTAATTCTTATCACTTTCAATTTTGCTCGCCAATTCAGATATGACCAGCTCTACGTCGGTAATCTAAGCACCAACTTGGCTTTATGGGAAGCCTGATCGATGGTGCTCGAGCTTGGCGATATTTTATTACCGGTTGCACTGAGGCACAACTGTGCATGCCATTGAGAACCCCAAATCTGCTGATGACTTTGGGGTTCTGCTAGTGGTACAAGACTTTCAATTTCGCGCCAAATGGGTTCAACATTAACTCCTTTGGCTTAAAATGGATCTCTAAGAGGATGAATCAGAAGGCAACTGAACAAGGAGAGGGCAAAAGAGATTAAGTGCCAGGCCTTCCTGAGTTTATCGTTGTCATTGACAGTGAAGCTTCTGATACTAAAAGCTCTTATTTCGGAGATGTTACTGGCGCAAAGGTACCGCAGGATGTTCTTAGTGGGGTAGGCATGACTCCCATGGAGGAAGTAGAGATGGAGAGGAAGAAAGGAGAAAGAAGAAAACCTAGCATCCATTTCAAGCGGAAGCGAAAGGGTGAATCGCATAGGAAGGGGGTGATAAAGAAACCTCGCTGTTACACTCCAATCATTATGGAGAGCAAATTAGTTACGATCGTTTCTCCTCCTACAGTGTTAGTTATAAAACTATCAGCGTAGAAGAAAGCAGCTAAAAAGGCCGCTCCAAGCTTGGGTAAGATTAGTTCCCATTTGCAAGATTGTTTAATTATTCTCTCTTCTCGTGCTGCTAACTTGTTAATTTGGGATATAGGAACCGAGATCGCGGGGAAACAAAGAGATTACTATGATTCACTGTTCACCTACAGGGAGGGTGGTGAAGCTAGTTACTTCATCTCCGATGAACTTGAGGGTTGCGCAGCTGACGTCGGTCCCTCCGGTGCTAGCGAGGGCAAAAAAAGCCGAATAGCTTCGAGTTTAAGAGAATTGGTTGCGGAACCTGTGGAGAGTGAAGGAGGAACGGGCATTACCATAACCACTGAGGCCCTCAGGACTGATGAACTTCTTCCTGAGCTAGCCTCTGGTGATTTGACAGAAACTGGTGCTTCTCTCGCCACTGCTGGGGTCTCTTCTATTGAGCCAGTCGAAGTCAGCACCACCGTCAAGGGAGCCCCCAAGGACATTATCAAGGAAGCGACTGGGGCCATGTCTATTGTGACTTCAAATCCTTTTGGTAATGTTATAGTAATCTATAAATGATGCTTGCCTCCCTCTTTTTTGCTTATCTTTGTCCTAATAAAATACTCTTGTAGGCCGTCTCAGGCCGCATCAACTTCAAAGGAGCCGGCGAACCTCTTTGGGGAGGTCAGGAAGGAGACAGGTACCTCAGCTACTGTAGATGTCGCGGAGTTGGATGTCCTGTATCACGACCTACCTTCTTACCAACTGGAATCTGCTAGTGATTTTGCAGCGGTTGAAGAGACGAGGGCTGCTTTCCCTTCCACGTTATCAACAAAACCAGTCGCATTTTCATCTGAATCCACTAGTGAGATGACGATGGTCCTCTCTCGTAACATTGCCTTGATTTTGAAGGGCTCGACCACTTCAATTGCAACTCTGAAGGTGGTCCTCTCTCGTAACATTGAGAGATATCCGAGATTTCAGAGGGGATGACCAAGTCGCTTCCTTGAAGCTGTTGGTAGAGAAATTCGAGAGGGATGTGGGTGAGTGGCATCGCCTTAGCAGCTCGAACCTGAATATATTGGTAGACGAAGAGCTTAAATGTCTCACAACTTAGATGCAAAAAGCTCATCTGGAGGCACAAGAAGCATCCAAGGTGGTATCTTCGTACTTGGAGTCCTTGGAGGCAAGGAAGGTAGAGATTGGTGAAGCTATCGATGCCTCTAACAACGCTCTTCTTGATGCTAAGGATAAGATTGAAAGGGCTAAAGAGATGATCAAAAAGGCCAATTTTTTTTTTTGTGCAAGTCTGAACCAGTGCGTCTCGAGGAGACCACTTGGTTGGAGCAGCTCAAAGCCCAGAATGATGATGTCTTGCAGCAGGAGATAGTGAAAAGGGCAACTCTGATGGAGATTGAGACTTGTTTATCCCAAATGGTGAATTTCAACGAAGTCGAACTGAGATCGCATGCATTTATCAGAGCCGCTGAAGAAAGAAAGAGTAGGCTGGCCACTCTTAAAGAACAGATCATGTCTTACGAAACACAATCGTAGCTTGTAATCGATGAATCTCTCTTTTTTTTTAATCAATAATAAAGATAAAAAAAATTATTTGACTCTTTTGTTGTGTCTTTGCTTGCTTTATCTTCTGAGTTTTTAGTAATTTCAGGTTAAATTTTAGCTCTAAAAAGAAACAAAATAGCAGTATAGTCTTCTAACTTATACCATAAGAATATTAACTAATCTATTTAGAGGTTGAAAATGTGATAGAACTAGTTATTTGATAAATTATCACCAATTAGTTTGAATAACGACTCGATTCAAATCTTGTTGGGGATGTGAATGAAATAAAGCAAACTTGACAATCTGCCTGTTCAGAGGTAAATATTAACATAACAGACCAAAGAACGTCAGGATAAGTACTTGTTTTGATGAACTAGGCATCACAAAATGTGATGAAGTCTAGAGTTTGTCAGTTTAGAGGTGACAAACTAGACGTAACTGGTTGAAGATTACCAGACTTAGGGTTTTTGTCATTTAGAGGTGATGAACTAGTCATGACGATAAGAATGAGAAAGTCTCTACTGGACTGGGGATAATGAGACTTAGCTATCTGTCGATTCAGAGGTGATAAACTAAATATGATCGATTGAGAAACCGCTAATCTCAGAGCGTTTGTTGTTTAGAGGTGGTTGACCAGACATGACAACAAGGCTTAAAACGGTGAATTTGGTTTTAAGGACCCGTCTATTCAGAGATTATAGACTAAACATGATAGACTAAGACACGCTAAATTCCGAATCCATTGCCAGAGGTAGTCGTATTAACTTGGCAGCTAGCCCACAAGGGACTGCAAATGAAGTTCAAATCTGGGCACCCGTTGGAGAGTGGACATGACCAACTAAGAGACAATAGGCTCGCAATCTGCTGTTCAGAGATTTAATGTTAACATGACAACTGCTGGGAAATCTACGGCGGACTGGACATAACCATTCAGAGATTATCAAATTCAGAGCGTACCGTTCAGAGGTGATGAACTGACATAATGGTACAAAGAGGGAACCTTGCTATTTTTGGTTCAGAGGTGATGAACTGAACATGACCGGTTGAGACACCACCAAGTTTAAAATTCTATCGTTCAGAGGTGATGAATTGGACATAACAGCAAGAATGAAAAGTTCCTACTGGACTGAAGATGGAGATTCGTCTATTCAGAGGTGATTGACTGGACATAACCGACCTAAAAACCGAATAGAATAGCAATAATTCTTTATCCTAATGTATGATAAAGAATTAAATTGTAGACTTGACTATTCAGCGATCTTTTATAGACATAACAGGTTGGGTCTGAACCCGCTGTTTAGAGATTTACTGTTAACATGACAGGGATTGCCTTGTGACTTTAAGTGAGCCTGTCATTCTATAGAAGAGAGCGACAAGTGGATCCTTGATCTGCTGGGGAAAATTAGAATCTTCCGCCGGGGATGTTGATTTTATCTGCCAGGGAATATGTCAGAGTCTCACTATCAGAAGTTTAGTATTAACATGATAGGTTTGACTTGTGATCACTTCATAGGAAAAATGAGTATTGTTTTGTGTGATCTTACTATTCCATGGATAGGAATTGGTAAGCGATTTTGGAGAAGAATCAAATGGGATCAGGTCTTTTAGGATTTTTAGCAAACCCTCAGTTATCAACAGATTTGGTATGCTTTTATCAACCAACATTTGAGTTGGGCTAGCCATGCTATTTCCCTCAGCATGGTGAGTTATCAAGAATTTCTATTAGACTTAAGAGCCAATATTTTCTCTGTCCTTATCTATTTGAGGGCGTGGGATTTTTATAGTGGCAAAGCTAATACTCAATTGGCTTGCCTTTATTAGCCCAACTCTGTTGAGAATTAGACTATGTTCTTATGCACTATTCATCTTGATTAGCTTTTTATATGTTGATTAGAATGCTTAACCAGCTTCTTAGATACTGATTAGTGCTTTAGCAATGTTTGATCATCTATGCTAGTCCCACCTGTCGCCGAATAGTTATCGATCAATGAGGATTATTATGCTCATGCTGAGTAGAACATAGTCGATATCGTCAATCGATGATGACTATTATGCTCATATTGAGTAGGAACATAGTTGACTGTCATCAATCGACGAGGACTATTATGCTCCTGTTGAGCAGGAACATGTCGACTGTCGTCGGTAGATGAAGACTATTATGCTCGTGTTGAGCAGGAACATAGTCGACTACCATCGATCGATGAGGACTATTATGCTCGTATTGAGCAGGAATATAGTCGACTGTCATCGATCAATGAGGACTATTATGCTCATGTTGAGCAGAAACATAGTTGACTGTCATGAAGTGATGAGGACTATTATGCTCGTATTGAGCAGAAACATAGTCGACTGCCATCGATTGATGATCTGTTGTAGGGGGATGTATCTAATGCAAGCATCATATATACTTGACTCAATGATCAGAGATTTAATGTTAACGTGATCATAACAAGTACTTATCTGATCAGAGGTGAGATGTTAACATAATCAAGGATAGTACCTTTTTAGGAACTGGCCATTAATCGGCATCGTGAGTATGTCACCGTCTGGAGTTGCTAGGCGATAGGCTCCATTTAAGCAGACTATTTCTATCGCGAATGACCCTTCCCATTTGGGTTGAAATTTGCCTTTGATTTTGTATGTCATGACCATGGGTCGTCTGACGGCTAAAACCAAGTCTCCTTTGTGGAACCCTCTCTTTAACCTTCTTGTTGAAGGCTTTTGAGATTCGAGCTTGGTACAACTCAATGCATTGTTGAGCTTATAGTCGTATCTCATCTAGGGCTTCAAGTTCTTAAAGGCATAGCCGATGTTATCTTCCTTAGTCATCTTGGTTGCTAAGGTGACTCAAGCGATGACATTTGGATCTTTAGAGGTACGATTGTTTCACACCCGTATACCAAAGAAAAAGGTGTGTTGCCTATTGGGGTTCGGACCGTAGTTCGGGAGGCCCAAAGACATTCATTGAGCTTTTCATTCCAATCTCATTTGCTTGATGAAACAAATTTCTTGAGTAGCTTAATAATTATTTTGTTGAACACTTCCGCTAAACTATTAGCAGCAGGGTTATAAGTGGTTGAAGTCACATTCTAATTTTGATACTTATTGCGGAATCGATAGGATACTTGGCTTAAAAATCGGAAACCTTTGTCATGAATAATTCGCTTGGGAATACCAAATCGATGGATGATATGTTATTTAATGATAACCATGTTGGAAGTTTTGACTTCAATAAGTGGTATAGCTTCTGCCCACTTTGAGAAACAGTTAGTTATTACTAAGATAAACCAATGACCTTTCATTGATGAGGGACTGATGGTCCTATGACATCGATTCCCCATGTCTCGAATGGCCACGAAGCAACAGTCGGGTGAAGTAGCTCCGGAGGTTGATGTATGAAGTCTGTGTGGATTTGACATGCTTTACACCTGTGCATATTTGATTGCATCGGCTATCATGGTTGGCCAATAATAACCGAGTCTGTGCAATTGATTCTTGAGTTTCAGACCTGGTTGATGAGCTCCGCGTATACCATCATGTGCCTCTTTAAGCACTTCTTAAGCTTCAGAGTTAGTACAGCAACAGAGCAAAATACTGTTATAGGAACGGTGGTAAAATGTCTTTACTATCAGATCATAGTAAAAGCGGAGAGACCTTCGTCAGATAGAAGATACTTCCTTGGGGTCGTCCTGTAATATGTCATGCAAAGCATAGTCAATGAAGAAAAACCGCCAGTCTCTAGGTTCAAAGCCTAATGAGATTGCATGGACTTCATTAGTTTCTAACACATACTTAGGGCAGCAAGGCATCGAGTGACCACTGTAAGATGATATGTTGCATCAATAGGTAAGGCCAATATAGCCACTAGTTTAGCCAAAGCATCTGACTTAGTATTTTGGAAGCGAGATACATAACCGATGTAAAAGGTATCAAATGAATTAGCTATTTTGATGACTGCATGGTGATAAGGTACCAAGTCTTCGTGTCGAACCTCGTATTCTCTTTTGATTTGATTGATGGTCAGCTTTGGGTCACCATAAGCCTCGAGGTAGCATTCTCCCATTTCATGAGCGAGCTGAAGGCTGATGAGTAGGGCATTATATTCTGCTACATTATTAGAATAAGGTGTTGTCAATGAAAATAACCGAGGAAGAACATGATTTTATGATGAGATAAATATCACCCCCACACCAGCGATTATCTTCCCTTTGGGGCATGTTCTTGATGCTCCATCAAAGAACATCTGCGACACTTCATCCTCGGAGATCATATTGGATTTAAAAATCTCATTTGAAATATCTTCATGAAACTTTGAGCTCTCCGAAACCGGATGAGCTACCAGAAAGTTTGTAAGAGCCTGACCCTTGACCGTCTTTTGAGGGACAAAGAGCATGTCGTAC
This sequence comes from Agave tequilana, assembly GCA_038442645.1. Taxonomy (NCBI): domain Eukaryota; kingdom Viridiplantae; phylum Streptophyta; class Magnoliopsida; order Asparagales; family Asparagaceae; genus Agave; species Agave tequilana. Next base: position 323,784 of record JAVJIF010002868.1, read on the forward strand.
TGAGACGGTCAGTACGGGAGGATATGGCCCACTTAGCTAACTTCAAATTCAGTGATCCTGGTTTTGTCATGAGGATACGTAAGGGATTAACTCTGAAAATGACATGTATGGTCTGGCCAACCAAGTAATGTAGCATTTTTTTGAATGGCGAAGATAAGAGTTAAACATTCCTTCTCAATAGTGTTATGCTAGGACTCAGCTTCTATCAGGGTCCTGCTGAGATCGTAAATGTCCTGTTCACAGCTTTCATCATTCTTTTGGGTAAGAAGAGCACCTAGAGAATGGTCCATAGATTTTTACGTAGAGCAAGAATAGTTTTTCTGATGTGGGAGCCACCAGGACTGGAGGCTTAGTGAGGTATTCTTTAATATCTTTGAAAGCCTCCAGGCAAGATTTATCCCATACAAAAGAGACAACTTTTTTCATAAGCCGGGTGAATGGTTGACAATGATTCGAGAGATTTACAATGAATCTTTGGATATAGGCTAACCTACCTTGCAGACTCCTAAGTTCCTTAAGATTCTTAGGTGGTTGCATGCTTTGAATAGCTTTGACCATGTCCGGGTCAAGATGGACTCCTTTTGATGTGACAATGAATCCCAAAAACTTGCCACTTGAAACATCCAAGGACTTTGTTAGGTTCATTTTCAGCTGATATGCTTGCATTATTTGAATATTATTTTTTAAGTCATAAAGATAATCATTTTTATTGTGAATTTTAATAGCAATATTGTCGACATTACACTCTACCATTTTTCAGAGGTGGTTATGGAAAATTACGCTTATTGCACGTTGGTAGGTTGCTCTAGCATTTAATCCGAAAGGCATAACAGTATAACAGAATACCCTCAATGGTGTTCAGAATGAAGTATGTCTTTCGTCTTCTGAGTACATCTTGATCTGGTTGTACCCTAAGAAGCCGTCTATAAAAGACATTTTCTCAAAAGTACAGATGTTATCAATCATAACATCAGTGATGGGTAGTGGGAGCTCGTCTTTAGGGCAGGCTGCATTAAGATCGCGATAGTCAATACAGATTCGGATTTTTTCATTCTTTTTAAGAATGGAGACAAAGTTAACAACCCAATCCGGGTGCTACTCCTCCCGTATGAAACCACATTAGATGAGTTTATGTACTTCAGCTTCAATAGCTTTCTTGATGTCAGGGCAAAACCGTCATTGTTCTTGTTTCACTAGCTTGACGTCAGGCTTAATGCTTAAATGATGCTTGGCTATTTGCGGATCAAGACTGCCCATATCTTCATAATTCCATGCAAAGACATCGATATTCTCTCGTATAAGAGCTATCAATTCTTCTCGTTCTATAAGTGATAAACTTTCACTTATAGAGATGGGTTTAGGGTGATCTCGACTGCCAACATCAACCTGAATTATCCTATCCTCAGTGGGAGTTCATGTTGTTCAAATCGCTTCTCCCACTGGAGATTGAATTGCTGACCTTATGGCTCAGTGTCAAACATTTCAATAGCCTCCTCACACTCCAATTAATTGATTAAGTCATATTGACGAAGAGGTTTTTGAAGAGAACCCCCATATTGACATCTAATTCCCACTTAGATGAAGTGGAGGAATGTGACGGGAAAGATTCGTCTTCTTCGAACTGAAACGGAGCAGGAGGTGTAACATATCCCAACCCCCTGCATGTTTTATCGTAATAATTTGCTGGCTTTCCTTTCAGCATGAAAGTCTATAGAAGACTACGTCCTCTCTTTCTGAAGTTTAAGCCATTCCCATGCTGTAGATTGTACTCCATTTTTCTCATCATATGGTGTGTTGATCGTGCAAAATAGAAAAATTGCAGGCGCTCTGAGTCTAAACCCAAGTCTGTAACTGCAGATTCGGGGTTGGACCCTACCGAATACTATAGGCGATTGACTCCTTTTGGATGGAGAGATCATAAAGACAGAGTCTTCTCTACTCTCTGCAGGCGTACTTGTCATGCTTTCATGGACAAGGGCATATGCAAGGAGGTATCTTCTACAGATTTAAACAAATCAACACTCATAGGATAATCAAAAGTGACATTCTCATTGTTCACCCATTCACCATCATCCTCAATGGGATTATTACATTTAGGATCGTTAAAATATACTACAATTGGTTTGAAAGCAAGAGTAGCTGGTGTGTCTTCCTCTGACCCCGAATCCGCTTCATTTCCATTATCGTCGTCTTCAAGCAACAGTTCTTTTGCTACTTTGTTAGCTTCCTAATAGAGGAAAGTATCAGTAAAGTAGTTTTCAACTCTCTTGAATGGTTATTTTTCAGCAAACACTGTTCGTACTGTTGAGTTATCTTCCACGTACTTAAAGCACTGGTGCAGAGTGGAAGGAACGATCCAATTAATATGAACCCAAGGTCGCCCAAGCAATAAATTATATGACGTGTCAGCGTCGATGACGTAACATGTCACTTCCGATTTTAGGTCTCCAATTCGACAACGAAGTCGAATCTTTCCTAATGGGTGACTACTTCCAACATTGAAGCCATATATCATAGTAGTTGTTACTGATAATTTATTAAGCGGTATCCCAAGAAAGTAGAGGTGCCTTTTAGGGATGATGTTGAGTGCAGACCCTGGATCAATATGTACCCTCTGAATGAATGTCGAGCCGATGTATCCAGTATAATACAAGGATCGATCATATTTATTATGCTTGAGGAGCATGTCCTCAGTAGTGAAGGTGATAGCAAGTATTTTCAGCTGTATATGATGACATTCAGGGCACAAGGGTTGATATGTATCAAAAATGTTCTGAATAAGCCAACGCGTCCCTGAGTGCCTCTCTAGTCTATTTTAAGAGGCGAAGCAGCTCGTGCATAGTGATCCGAGCTGGAATATTAGCTTGTTGTGCTAATATATCAAAGCAGAAAGGGGCATCAGGTCCCAAACGTGAAGTTTTCTTCAACACTCGGTCAAATTGGACTTCTTTCTTCTTTTCTTTTGTTGGTATTGGAACTGAAACTAGAACAGGTATTTTCATTGACATCGTTGGCTGTTGTGTTTCATCAGTGGTCTTCTCGTACTGCCTCAGGTATAATTTTCTAGACCGAGTACCTGTTGGTTGGGGAACATCGTTTTGTGCTACCAAAGCATGCTTCTCATCTTCAGAGTCACTGAGAAAAGCTACTGTTATGTTGTCATCATCTGGCAAGACAGAGATGATGTTACAGGATTTTCCCGTTGGCTTGGGTTTTCTTGGGTCCCATTGTTTATCTTTAGCAAGATCAGGGTGCACCCACATGATTTTCCCTCTTTTCAATATTAGTGAAGGAGACCTTTAGCCTCATGCTGCTTTGCTGAAGTATTACTTACCTCCAATCGTGCCTTTGGGACTGGAGCATGTCCGTCGGGGATAGTAACCTTCGAAAGAGTGCCGAACTCAATAGTCACCATATTTGCATTGACTTTCTTCTGTTCTGACTTTAAATTCAGAACTCCGGCGTTGATTAAAACCTGAATTTTGTCCTTGAGGATAAAGTATTTGTTGATAGGATGGTGAACCATCCTATGGAAGAGGCAATAGCTGGGATCATTTTTGCGCCCCGCTTCATTAGGGTGTCGAACCTCTGGCAACTCAACTTATTACCCTTTTGGAGTAAATAGAATATTGTAACCACTTGCTCATCTTTGAAGGAGTACTATTTCAGAGAAAACTTGAACTCCTAATTACAGGAGCCACTCTTCTTGGTTTTGGGGGGAATTTGCCCCGACAACTCCATAGACATGATTTCTTTCCCTTTTGCTTGGGAAGATTGTGCCATCTCGCTGCGTTCTTTATTGTTCACACCCCGTTTCCCTTTAGGTATAGAAGGTTTAAACTTTTTAGCCGACTTCTCGGCTATTTCAGCTTACTTAACAAGCTCTTTTCAAGTGTGGGCCTTAACAGCTCCCATGTGAATTTCAACTTGGTCTAAGAAGTTGTGCCTACATGTCTGCAATAACATAGGCAATGGCATCCTTGCTGGACATATTAAAGATAGATTCCTGAATCTTTCAATGTAATCACGGATCGGTTCTCTTTTCTTTTGTACTGTGAAAAGAAGTTTATTCATGGTTACCTCAGTGTCATCCTCATAGAAGTGAGAGAGGAACCGAGTCTACAAATCGATCCAAGAGTTAATGAAATCCGGTGGAAGGCTCCTGAACCAGACGAAGGCCATTCTTTGAGAGTACCGATAAACAGTATGGCTATGATGGCATCATTATCTCTTACATTACCAGTCTGGGATCAGAGGTAATAGATATGTTGGTTTGGTGAGCTCTTACCATCATATGTATGTAACGTAGGTGCTTGAATTTCAACAGGTATGGCACCGAATACATTCTAGTAGGTAAGGGCGAGTCATACCTTCCTTCTTCAGCTCATCCCTCTGAGTTAGGAATGCAATCTGAGTCTGGATGCTTTTAATGGCCTCGGCATCAATTGAAGCACTTTCCTTCGACTTCTCAGTCCTAGGCTATTCATCTGTTAGCCCAAAGGCCTATCACCCTAGTTTTGATGATGATCAACTCATGAAGTTATGTTTACTAATGATCTTGTGTTTAATTAGTGACAGATTCATTATCAAGATCTTAGTAGGTGCATAGCTCAACAAAGGATAAAATGTCAAGATTTGGAGCTAGCACGGTGTGATCCAAGGAGTTTTTGGATCACGCTTGGACCAAGTCAAGAAGATGAGAAGCCTTCAAGTGAAGACTTCAAGAAGATGAAGACTTGTGTCTAGGTATAAGATTTTGTTTTTGTTTTAGTTAAAAATGTAAAGGATAGATAGTTGGTGGATTGCTCAAGTATACCATGCACACACACTCTTGATTTTATTGTTTCTTCATAAAAGATTTTTATGTTTAGAAAAGAATTTTTATTTAGTAAAAGATTTTCTTTGTGACAAAATATATACCTTGGTTTTTGGTATTTCTATCATGTATATCTTTTCAACCATAACCAAGTTTAGAGCTTAATGTCAAAAACATAGATATTACATTATGATTGTGTAGTGGATCATATCCATACACACTATGCTTTAAAATGAAATCAAATATCTTGTTTTTATATTTTGTGAAGTTATGAAAACCAAGTTTGAAAAATACATGTTTTGAGTTTTGATAAAATTTGCAAGACGCTGAAATGATATGAATATGTTGATATATGTCTTGAAAATTGGTTTTCAATATAGAATGTTAAAACAAGTTTATGGAATTTTTATAAGTGTTAAAAGATTTTAAAATTAATTTTTAAACCAGTTTTCCAGACCTGGAACTGGCTGACAGGCTGGTCCGGTCGACCGAGCGGTCGACCGCACCATGGTCCGGTCGATCTCACGGTCGACCGACGTGCACAGACTTGTGCACGTCTGGCAGCACAGTGGTCCGGTCGACCGGACAGTCGACCGCTGCAGAGAGTTCTGCTCTCGGGATTTCTGGGTCGACCGGGCGGTCGACCGGAGGCTCCAACGGTCGGATTTTTGACCGTTGGCGGTCGACCGGCCGGTCGACCGGCAGCTCTGACAGATCCCAACGGCTATATTTTTCTGGCCTATAAATTGGGGGGTCTTGTCATTGTTTTGATACAAGATTTTGGAGTCTCTTAAAGCCAGTTTTTCCCAGACTTTTAGAAGAGTTTTCTCCACAAAATAGAGAGCAAATATTTCCTATCTAAAGGGAAGTTTTTATAAAGAGTGTTAAAAGAAAGTCTTTTGAGTTTTCCTCCACCTTTCACATCCTTGATTTTCTCACACCACACTTGAGCAACCATTGATTATACATCCTATAGGTGTGTTGTAGTGAGAGCTTTTATTGGTGATCAAGTGTTTAGATCACCAAGAGATCATTTCTTGTACTTTGAGGAGGCGGACGTGTGTGTCCGCGTTGTTTCGAGTTCGGGTGCGAACTTGTTGTACGAGGTGCGGCCTCGGCGAGCCGGTGGGCTTGCGGTGTGTACGGGACTAGAGAGTCCGAGGGCTTGTAGGTGTTGCGGCACCGAGGAGAGATCCATTGATCTTGCATAGTGGAAATCCTTCGTGTGTCGAAGGCGGGGATGTAGAGCAAGTGTGCTCGAACCTCGAAACATACCCTTGTGTTTGCGATTGCTCTTTCTCTCTCTCTTGTCTCTTTTATATCTTGCATTACTTACATTGTCTTTACTATTACATGCTTGATATTCCCTTGTGCTTAATTGTTATATACTTGCGTGGGATTGTTGCTAACACTTGTATTCAACCAAGAGAGCCAACGCGGCACCTCAACCCATTCAAGGGGAATCAAGAGGGGTTTAGTCCAGATCCCTGCAAAGGGAATTCGGCTACACTCTTGTGTTATACATAGTGTATAGTGTAAAAGTTTTAATTTGGTCATAATTGCTTTTTGCTTCCGCATTATTATGCATAATTTGCCATTAAGTGACCATTAGATTAGCCTTCACCTATTCACCCCCCCTCTAGGTGAACCTACATCATCATCATTATGTTCTTTCTCATTATGATTGCTCCCGGTATCATTGTTATTCCAGTTGGTTAGGAGCTGAGATAGTATCTGCTGAATATTGTCCAAAGCTTCTTATTGTGCCCTGGAAGTTTGTTCTTGAGCCACCATCCATTGACGAAGGTCATCATTATTGTTATCGGCCATGTCTGCCGACGATCTGCCTGTTTGCACAGAGCTGACCATTGTTGAAGAGACATATCCTCTAGCTTCTCTCTCATCATCAGGCCATTGGAAGAGACTTTTTAGTGGTTGGTGACATCACCCCGTTGAAGAGGACGGTTATTCACAATTATAAGGTATTGCTACCGTGAATCTTAGCCTCAGAATGCACCTTCTTGTCCTACTAAGACTTGTCCCAAATTGGGACTATAGTCTAAATCTGGAGAACTGAACGAAGGAGAGTTAGTATCACGTCTCCCTAGTCTGGCCCTGTGTGGTTCGCTCCCCCTCTCTATCATGTTGACAGATACTGAGGGAAGATCTAGCACGTTTCGTGCTTTGTTCTTTTTTTGAAGCTTCACAAGGGCTTGAATCAACAGTCGGTTGAAAACTGATTGTCAAGCTGGAAGAGTGGCGGGGATTGGCCCTAGTCAGCAATAGACTGAATGAACCTTTGCCAATTGGCACCCTTCTTGTTCGCAGCGGGAGGGAGAAATATCCCTTAGTTCTTCACAACAGAACTTTCATTTTAGTTAAGAATACTCGTAAATCAGGATTAACGAAACTTAAGCGAACTAGTACAGAGATTCGATGGGGGCGTGTACTCGGTTGTTCAAGTTGGAGAGCTCTAGTATTCAAGTTTCTCTTTTTAACTACAGGTGAAGTCAAAACAACTTAACCTATAGTATTAGCTTCGATCGGTGAAGCTAATCTTTTAGCTCCACTTCCACGTGCAAGCTTAGCACTGGAAAGCATTGGAAGTGAAGCCGTGGTAGCTTCACTTTTAGCACGGAGTGGTGCTCTGATCTTTACGTTGCGGTGAAGGTAATTAGCAGCACATAGTGCTTTAGTTCTAGCCTCGCGACTAGGGACTTTGTCAGTACACGTAGGTGCTAAAGCTACATAAGCAACGCTATCGTCACTTGGGGATACCCCCTCAGCTCTGCTCAAAGGAGTGAACTTAGCGTTGGAAAAAAGCACTCTCTGGTTGGGTGAAGTCAATGAGGCTTCGCATCCTCATGGTTCCAATTTAGCCTCGCGGCTTAGGGGACTTTGAGCATCCCGTGTTGAAGCTGCATGAGCAACGCCACCAACACTTGAGGGTGCTTTGCCTTTGTCTTCATGTGAGAGATGAGGTTGAGTTTCAACTTCGCATGAAACTTCGCACGGAGAGGTTCCTTGCTTCGCCTTCTAGACCTGCTTGCCCTGAGCGATCTTAGGTTTATGTAGAACATGTTTGGCTCTGCATAGGCCATCGTGTTGACATGAAGTCAACTTAGCCTTGAGACTGAGGGGAATTGGAGTGAGGTTTGCTCACCCCGCACACAGTTGGCATAGGTTTGGATACAGCCTCTGTTGGAGCTATTTTCTGATCCGTAACCAGTGAAGCTTTGGCTACGAAGACCCTCCTATGCTTCCGTGCATGGAGTGTTGGACCACCCCCAGAGAAGAGTTCCTCAAACTTCTCTTAGTCAAAGTGGATGACCAAATTTTTGACAACGATGGGTTCAGCACTCTGACCATTATATTGTGACATCATCTCCTTATTGCGGAAGAAGACCCTATTTCCCAGCGGAATCGCCATCTTGTTTTTCATTAAAAATTCAATAAGATAAAACTTACAAAAGAGAATTGAGGAGTGAAGTTATAAGTAATTCTTTAAAGAAAGAAACAAAAAATTAAAAGTAGATCTCCTCTGAGATTCTAGGAAAGTATACCGGTAAAACTCTGATCAGCGCGCGATTATTTTATCCCATTGATGATGCAATTGGTCGGGTGTTCAAGCCTTCTTGAGAGAATTTCCTTTTCGCTTGGTTCTGAAAATCCTCTGAAGGTAGAAGGCATGTTGGGATCCTAGATGAAAGAGAGCTGAGTCTCTGGGGTTTTAGAAGCTTAAAAGTAAGAAGACACTTTTGATATATGTCTCTCAGATCTCTCCAAATTTTTCAGCCATTCTTCTCTCTTACAAGGGGCTATTTATAGAAAAAATCGGGGGGTAACTGCCCCTTGATTCAGCAACTAAATCAGTCTGTTAGCTTCACGCGAGGCTCAAAATAGTCTTGCTGCGAGGCTAAATGCAAGCTTTAGGCAAAGTTGGGAGGTTTGCGCGAGCTACTAATAGCAATTTGCGGCTTAATTATCTCCACTTAATATGGGACGAAGTGCTACTTAATGTGGGACAAAGTGGGCGGGTGTAACCACCTACTTAAAGTGGCATTAACCTCACTAAAGTAGTGAGGTTCACCCATTAATCCCTCGTGGGCTTTTGAAATGGTCAATTGATGACCTGGTAAAGCTCGCGGTGGAGCCAAGTAAGAGTTTCATGTGAAGTTCATCTTAAAAAGTTTCAGGCGCGAAGCTATATTCAAGGCTTCAAGTAAGGTTAGAAGTTAGCTCATTTGATGAGCTAGGTGAAGCTTCAGGCGAAACTAGAAAGTTAGCTCAGAGCAGCGCTGGACCACACTTCCAGCGAAGTTGGTGAGAAAGCTTCCAATGAAGCTAGTTTTAGCACTCAGTGGGGCTGATTGAAGCTTCGTGTGAAGCTAGTGGCTTCGGTCTTTTAAACCAGCTCCCTTTTGGGCTTACGTGAGGCTAGGTGTTTGATCAGACCTAACTTCATTGGCCTGCTTTGGCCTCTGAAGTCGGCATAAACCTAGTCATCAGCTCGTCTATGACTCTGACTTTTGTAAATGTCGCCGAGTGTAGACGTCATTCAGACCGGTTCAAGTGCTGTCCGGGGGCTTGTCTTTTTGGAGTGTCAACAAATTCAGTCTTATCATGCACATGTTAAAGAGATATTTAATAGGACACACACGGCATGGTCATCCAACCAACTCCCCTTTGAAAGGAAGGGGTTTTCAAAAATAATATTTGAACATAATTTTAGATTGAAAATGCTACCCAGTGAAGAATAAATAACTAGTTCGAACTAGTTTTTGAAAACTAGTTAAAGATCCTTCAAAGAAGAAACAAATCATGTATCTCATGAAGCATGCTAAATACATAAGAAGCGACACTCAAAATCCATAAAGCACATACACGCTCATGAAAACTAAGTCATGAGTAAATAAGAAAATGTGAGTGCACAAGAATCATGTGAATAGCAAATTCATGAAAATAAATCAATAAGGCTCAAATACAAAACTAGCATGAAATTTTTTTCCCAAAAACAGATATATCATATAACTTATACAAGAGTCATCAAAATTAGGATATACAAGATACAATCAAACATAAAAAGAGTACACAAATGAAATAGAGCATGTATAGCATGTATCTCAAAAATTATACATGTATAACACAAGTTTTAAATAAAATTTGCATGTGAACATATGATATAAATAAATAAATAATGATATGCTTAAACTAAAACATAAAAACATGAATCAATTCAAAAGAAATAGGGATGTAAATCTACTGAAAAGTTTTTTAAAATCACATGCATAGCTAACAACCAATCAACTCACCAATAGGCACAAAACTATATATGATTGAGTCTAGGTTACTACACTAGTATATAAACTTTTAAATATTTTTAAAATGGAGGATGAAATGGTTACGAAAACCAATGTGTTCAATCTATTTTTCCAAAACACGAGGTGATCCTCTCACCATTCTTCCTTGATAGTGATGCATCAATTGGGTGTGTCCTTTAAGCTCTAATGCATCCACCACAAAGACACCAATCCTCTCACATCTTGTGAGAGTCCATACCTACATCAAGCACAAGAGGTGGAGATTTTGGTAACCTTAACTTTTTGGGTCCATGGGAGTTAGAATCAAATGAAACCCAAACATATTTATTTGCAAAATTTAAATGATTTATTCTATCAAAACAAAATCTTGCAAAATAGCCTTTTGTGGCCACAAGGTGTACATGTGAACACTCTAGCATCCATGTGAGTGTGGGTGTGAACATGGTGTGCATGTGAAGTATGTTGTGTAGGGTGTGCATGAGTATGTGAAACTTATTTCTTGTGAAATAAAAATTCTAATTTAGAGTGGTTAAATACACATTGGCTCAAAGTGAAGCCCAAACAATCAATGCTCTTCTTCAAAATATAAATATCATCATTTATTTTGAAGAAGCAACATGAGAAACATGAGAATCAATAATTTTTTTCTTTTTAGAAAAATTTCTTTTTCTTTCAAAATATTTTTCTTTTTCAAAGAGTTATTTTCCTTTAAAGTGATCTCCTTTTCTTTTTCAATTAAAATGACTTGGTTTTTCAAAACTTTATTTTCTTTTAAAACAATTTCAAATTTATTTTTAAAAGAATCTTTTTCTTTTGAAACCAAATTATTTTCATTTTTCAAACTTTTATTTTCCATTTTTAACAATTCATATTTTTTAAGAAGTTGTTGACAAAACAAAGCAAGCTCATCATATGGGCATGTCAACATCTTTATCAAGCTTGGATTCAGAGTTTACCTCAAGGGGTCATCCCCTTGGACCATATAACATATGTTGAAAGCATCATTTCCATCATCCGAGTCACTCTCTTTTTCATTTAGTGTTTGTTTCTGAAGAGAGCAAAGAGTGTTCCATACTACAAAAGCCGATTCAATGTTAGACACCCTAGATAAATAATCATCATTTAGGGTGCTCTTTAAAATACGAAGGCCTTTTGCATTAGTCTCAATGTTTCCGCCATTTAGAAAATAAAGATCTTTAATAGTGGAAAAATAAATATGAATACTTAGGGCTTTAAGGTACATGGATATCTTAACTTTCCAAGTTTGGAAGTCAAGAATGTCAAACATGGGAGGTGTTATGAAATCCATCCGTGTGTGTACAAATATTATGATTAACTAAAAATGAGAATCTTTAACTCAAGGTTGTTAGACACAAATCAAGTGCACCAAGCTCTGATACCAATTGTAGGTCACCTAGAAGGGAATGAATAGGTGACAAGTTAATCAAATGCAAAATTAATGTGAAATTAAAAACTTAATTATACAAATTAAAACTATTATGCAAACACACAAAGTATAATAAAAGAGTGTAGCCTGATTCCCGGTGAAGGGCTCTGGACCATCTCCTCAAGATTTCTCTAGACTAAGGTTGAGGTGCCACTATGACTCTCTTGGTTGAATACAAGTGTGAGCAAATAATCCAAGCATATATACAATTGAGGACAAGATATATCAAGCATAAAAAGATAAGAACAATAAGAGTATGTAAGATATATAAACACAAGTGAGAAAGAGAGAGATGAGCAATCGCAAACACGGGAGATTTGTTTTGAGGTTCGAGCACACTTGCTCTACGTTCCGCCTTCAACACTATGAAAGATTTCCACCATAACGATCCCGTAAGATCACTAGGTGCCACAACACTTACAATAAGCTCTCTCAAGAACTCTTGGACCCGCAAGTCCCTCACTTGTTCCCGCAAGAACAACAGACGCAAGCACACTAACTTGCCAAGGCCGCACCTCTACACTGAGCTTCCTCAAGAACTTTTCACAATACGAACCCGCAAGTTCACCTTCTCAAATATAAAGATGTAAACTTGGTGATCTCTACACTTTGATTTCCATAAACAACTCTCACAAACAAAGTTCCTATAGGATAGATATGACAATAGAAAGCTCAAGCTTGTATGAGAAAACTAGATAGATTTGTGAAGGAAAACTCAAGAGATCTTCTTTGAAAAATACAAGAGATACACTCTTGATAAACACTCTTTTTGATATGAAATTTAATCTCGAAAACTTATTGGAAAACCTCTGAGAAAGGTGAAAAAAACTGGCTCAAAAACCCTCTTAAAATCTTACCCAAAACTGGCCTAGAGAACCCCATTTTATAGGGTTCAGAAAACTAGCCGCTAGGCTCAGTTTTCTGGCCAAAATTGACCTGCCGGTCGACCGACGAACAGTCATTTTTCAGATCGTTGGGGTTTTCGATCGACCGCCTGGTAAACCGCACCCAGGTTTTAACCTGTCGGTTGATCGCTGGTCGATCGAGGCAAGTGCTCTCTGGCAGGTCGATTGCTCGATCGACCGGGGCCAGATCCAGGATTGGTCGGCCCTCAAGCTAGGACTCTGTGCACATTCTGTACACATCAATCAACCGCTCGGTCGAACAAGCGATCGACCGACCTCTGGTTCGATCGATCGGTCGGTCAACCGCCAGAAGCCCAGGTCATGGTTTTAAAGGGGGTTGGAAATTCTAACTTAAAAATTCATAAAAATTTTCTTTAATTTTCATAAAATTTCCTTCCTATCATTGATTCTCAAACCTCTACAAATAAAATAATTGGATTTTCAATGCATGCAACTTTATATTGTTGACAAACAAGATAAGTCCTTACGTAGGCCTCAACTTAATCTCGCATTCGAGGCGCAGCAGCAAAGAATTAAAACTGCAAAGACTATCATGAGAATACTTCAAGGGAAGGAGAGGAATCAAACAGAACATTGAAACCAGCTAAATCGTCGCATCTTCCTTTGTTTCTTTATAAAAGATATCCAATCAATCAGAATGGAGGTTAAAGAGGGTCGTTTTCCTCGTCGTATTCTTTATATGAAAATCAGAGGCCAAGGAACCATTCCCGGGCAATATTATGACAGGTGAATCTAGAGAGGTCGAAGGAGATAACTGAAATTACACCTAGAGGGGGGTGAATAGGTGTAAGACTAATCAAATCAAAATTCAATGTAAAATAAAAATGAGATGATGCAAACGATCACTCAAAGTAAGGTTAGAAGTCGTATACCCCGTGAAGGGTTCCGAACTTCTTCCGCGTGATTTCTCTAAATAAGAGTTTGAGGTGCTTAATGCAATCTTATTATAAGTATATAGATCGACAATAAATGAATGAAAATAAAGTAGATAAGAGAGATAAGAAATAAATCATAAACAAAGAGATTCGTCTTGAGGTTCGAGCCACCACTCTACGTCCCCGCCTTCACTACCGTGAAGGATTTCCAATCCACTAGAACTTTCACCAAAGGAATTATAACTACTATGGAGTACACAACTTTCCAACATACTCCTCTACTTCAGAGGTAGCGTAACAACAATGGAACAATATCTGGGTGATCAAAAAACCACAAACTCTCTCTTGAAAAACTCTCTTACAAAACCCTATAGAATAAAATATAAATTTGAAGCTCAAGAATTTGTAAGTGAGAGTAAAATCAGAAGAGAGATTTTGAGAACCAAAAAAAACTTGAAGTAGATTTTTGAAAATAAAAATACAAAACTGAAACTTGAAAACTTTCTCCTGAAACCCAAAACTTGATTTTTCAAATAGAATTGTTGTTGTTATTGTAATAAACTTAACCCTAATGACTCCTTTATATAAGTTTTAGGAAAAGCAATCTTAGAATAGTTTTACCAAGTTTAAAAGGAATAAATTGACTCTTAAAATTCAACAAAACACATTTTAAAAACATATTAAAAATCATCCTCCAGAAAATTAGCCATTCTGCCAATTTGGCAGACTGTTGGTCAAATTTGAGCATAGTTTACAAGCCTAAAACGTGAGAATTCAAAAATAATATATAGGACTTATTTGTAAATCTTTAAGTCTTCTTTTTAATGCAACTGGAATTAACTTAATATCATTTCAGATTAGAAAGTTATCAATAAAACACTCACAGGTATTAAATCAAAAACTGTAAACTATTTTCAGAATAAGAATAGACTTCAACCAAATATTTGACATCTTTAACATTTGAATACGAAAATGATTATTGAATAAGAAATGTAGAACTGAATGTTAGCTTATAAGCGCAGTTTAAATCATGTTATTTGAATATAAGAATAAAAAGTTATGATAAGAAATATAAAATGGTGTCGAGCAGATCAGCAAAACTAAAACTGGTTAAAATTCAAAACCTGATACATGTGTACACTAAATCCAATACCGGTTAAACCGAAAACCAAACGTATTGAACTCGTCTGTGTATGTGAACTTGAGCTTCAAACATATATACTAATCTTTAATAAACTAAACTAAACACAAATTGAAGTCTTCTTGTTGAACTCCTCCAAGTCGACTCGATCCAAACACGATCCAATGAGCTAGACTCTAACCAGTGCTAGATGCGATCTTAATGCGCAAGCTCTTGAATCAACATATATAAGCTCTAAGAACACCTTTGTTGAAGCACACACCTACTAAGATATTGATAGATATCTGAAACTAAATAAGTATAAGATCATTAGTAACCTACATCATCAAAACTAGAGTAATGGGCCTTTGGGCCAACAATCTCCCCCTTTTGATGATGACAAAACTCATAGAGTTATATATGCATGAATTAAAGATAAGCTTTATAGAAGTTCCCCCTTAACTCATGCATAGTAATAAACAAGAAGGATATTCAATAAGGTGCATTAGGTATATGCATAAACATGCATATATAAACTCAAAATTCTCTCCCCCTTTTTGTCAATTCATTAACAAAGGGGTGAAATAAAAACAATCAATTGTCATATCAAAAAAAATCGATAAGATGTAAAACCAAAACATTCGAATCTTTTCTTTAGGCAACAAAACAATTTTTGATACCAATTTGAAAATTTTGATAAACATAGTGATACCAAAAAAAATATTGATACCAATTAAAAAGTATTGATACCAATTGAAAATACAACCAATATCAATTTTACATAAAACCAATTTAAAAACAAGAATTTTCTCCCCCTTTATGAAATACAAATGAAAACAATACATAGGCTTGAATAAGATACCAATTAGAAAACTAATTGACATTATAGATTAAATCAAGCTTTGCAATAAACAAGTTTGTGTTTTTGAGAAATAAAAGACATGTGAAACAAGCACAATCAAATTATATATATGTATGAATAGATATACCAATTGAAATATAAGGCATGCATATATAGGAAAACACATATGAGTATACAAAAATATGAAATATCAATTTTGATACCAATTGAAAAATAATGAGGATCACGTGTGTAACTCATACCTACCACCATTTTCATGCACATGTAAAAGATATTCAATAAGGGTATACAAGGTATGGTCGTCCATCTAACAGCCCTTAGAAGGTAGGAGTTTTAAAAAATAGTTGAAAATATTTTAGCAGAGATGAAAATCACTACCATTTGAAGAATACGAAACTAGTTCTAAAGAAAGTTTAAAACTAGTATGAAATCCTTCAAGACATGAAACCAAATCATATATCTCATGAAAATATGAAAGGCACACAATTATTAACACTCAAAGTCTATAAAATACATATATGCTCATAAAATAAAAATCATGAGTAAACACAAACATAGAGTGTAAAAGAGTCATGTGAAAAATATAATCATGGAAATAGGCACTGAAACTCATATGAAATTCCTTTACAAACATGAAATACATAAAAGTTTTAATTTTCATCAAATCAAATCAAAGTTCAAGACATATGTATGTTTTGTATAAACTAGAGTATACATCCATATCCAAATATAAACGAGTCCACAAAAGTATATTGCATGAAGGCAAGTGGCTCAAGGATGTACATGTATATCTATTAATTTAGAAAAAAGTAATATATACATGAAGATAATACATTATCATAAAACATGTACAAAACCATAAACATAAATCTAAACATGATCAAATATAATGAACATTGAAACCAAAACATGCTAAAAATCAATCAATAAGAGTATGTAAATAAAATAGGAGTTAGATATTTTTACTAAAACCAATAGGGTTTTCTCTTAGTCTCCAAACCATGGTGGTCCTCCCACTAAATATCCTTGAAGGAGATGCATCCAATGTAGTGTCCATTAAGCTTAAGTGCATCCACCATCGAGGCACCGTTACTCTCACGTTAAACGAGAGTCCACACCTACATCAAATACAATAGGGGTGAATTTTGGTACTCATATCTTATTGGGTCCATGGGGGTTAGCACCTTTCCAAACCCAAACATTATTATTTAGAAAATTTACAAAATATAGTCTATCATAGCAAATCTTGCAAGATGGCCTTTGCGGCCACAATATGTACATTTATAAAATCTCTCATACTTGAAAGCATGATGTGCATGATGAACACGTGGTTTATGAGCATGGTGAACATGTGGTGTATGAACATGTTTGGGGGGGTGTGAGCATGTGTAGTATAAATGTGTCTCTTTGAAGCATTTTTGTTTGAAAACATGCCTTCTAATTTAGCTTTGTTAAACTCACATTTCTTTAAAACATTTCCCAAATTGTTGATTTTAGTTTTTAAGATAGAAATTTCATTTTCATCAATCTTGAAAAACTTAGCTTTACATGAACCTTGTATGCTACTCCCTTTGTGTTAATAAAACAAATCTTCTTTTCTTTGAAAAGAATAATAATTTTGTTTTGAAGAACTTTATTTTCCTTTTTCATTTTGACAATTTTTCTTTAAAGAATCATAATTATATGAAAGTTCTATAAAAGCATTTAATAAATCCTCTTGAGTTACTCCACTATTATCAAAAGATGATTCAGAATTTACCTTGGGTGTGTTTGTCATAAAACACACGTTTGCAGTGTCCACCTCCTTCTCGGATTCACTTTCTGAATCCCAAGTGGTTTTGAGAGCTTTCTTCATAAATGGCTTCTTTTGCTTGATAGAAGAAGATATCTTGTTTCTGAAATCTGAACATTCGGCTATGATATGTCCAGGTTTCCGACAGTTGAATCAAATGTTTTCTTTTCCTCCTTTCCTTGTCGTCGTCTCCTATGGTTGTATTTTTTCTTGTTGTATGCTCTTATTACATTTCTTACGAGGAGAGATAGCTCTTCATCTTCTTCTTCTTCATCGTCGGAGATAGCGGGAATAGACTTAAAAGCGATAGTCTTCTTCTTTTGTGGCGCCATTTCTTCTCTTGTCATTTTCTCCATCTCATGGGTCTTAAGGTTGCCGATAAGACCAATGAGCTCTATCTCATCTTTATCATTCAACTCCTTCAAGGTGGTAGCTTTGACTTCGCAGGATGGTAGAAGTGCGTGAATGACCTTTCGGACCTTTTGATTATTGTTGATTTCATCACTTAGAGAAGCAAGACCATTAATTATTTTAGTAAACTTCGTAATCATGTCATCAATAGACTCAATTTCATGCATTATAAAGTTTTCATATTGCGCAAGAGATCAATTTTAGCTCTCTTTACTTGAGATGTTCCCTCATGAGTGTCCAATAAGTGTTCCCAAATCTCATAGGCAGATTTGTAATGAATGACCCTTGTCATGTCATCCTCATTCAATGCTAAAAGTAAGGCATTTTGAGCCTTTGAATTAGCCTCATATTTCTTGGAGGCAAGATCGGACCAAGTGCCCTCCTCATTGGTGGGTGTACTATAGGGTTTGGTCACCGTCTTTGCAACCCAGCATTCTAGGGATTGCAAAAATACGATCATCCTAATTTTTCATATGAAAAAATTAAGGCCATCAAACTTGGGAGGCGTCCTAATACTGTCGGCCATTTTTACTAGTGGATGAATGAAGAATTTTATATAATGATTAACAAATCAGAATCTCTCTAAGGATGTTAAGCCAAAAGCTAGAGATCTTGCTCTGATACTAATTGAAATTACACCTAGAGGGGGATGAATGGTGTAAGGCTAATCAAATCAAAATTCAATGCAAAATAGAAATTAGATGATGCAAACGATCACTCAAAGAAAGATTAGAAGCCGTATACCCTGTGAAGGGTTCTGAACTTCTTCCTCGTAATTCCTCTAGAAAAGATAAGATTTTGAGGTGCTCAATGCAATCTTGTTGTAAGAGTATAAATTGACAATAAATGAATGAAAATAAAGCAGATAAGAGAGACAAGAAATCAATCGCAAATACAGAGATTTATTTCGAGGTTCGAGTCACTGCTCCACGTCCCCACCTTCACCACCGTGAAAGATTTCTAATCCACTAGAATTTTCCACCAAAGGAATTACAACCACTATGGAGTACACAACTCCCCAACACACTCTTCTAGTCTAGAGGTAGCGTAACAATAATGGAACAATATATGGGTGATCAAAAGACCACAAACTCTCTCTTGAAAAACTCTCTTACAAAACCCTATAGAATAAAATATAAATTTGAAGCTCAAGAATTTGTAAGTGAGAGTAAAATCAGAAAAGATATTTTGAGAACCCAAAAAACTTAAAGTAGATTTTTGAAAATAAAAATACAAAACTGAAACTTGAAAACTCTTTCTCTTGAAACCCAAAACTTAATTTTTCAAATAGAATTGTTGTTGTTGTTGTAATAAACTCGACCCTAATGACCCCTTTATATAGGTTTTAGGAAAAGCAAACTTAGAATAGTTTTACCAGGTTTAAAAGGAATAAATTGACTCTTAAAATTCCACAAAACAAGTTTTAAAAACATTTTAAAAATCATCCTCCAGAAAATTAGCCATTCTGCCAATTTAGTAGACTGTTGGTCAACTTTGATCATAGTTTACAGGCCTAAAACATGAGATTAAGAAACATGTATATAGGACTTATTTGTAAATCTTTAAGGCTTCTTTTTAATGCAACTAGAATTAACTCAATATCATTTTGGATTAGAAAGTTATCAATAAAACACTAATAGGTGTCAAATCAGAAACTGTAAACTGTTTTTAGAACAAGAATAGACTTCAACCAAATATTTGACATATTTAACATTTGAATCCGAAATTGATTATTAAATAAGAAATGTAGAAGCAAACGTTAGATTTTAAATTAAGTTTATCATGTTAATTGAAAATATGAATAAAAAGTTATGATAAGAAATATAAAAGGGTGTTGAGCAAATCAACAGAACTAAAAGTGGTTAAAATCCAAAACCCGTACATGTGTACTTGAAATTCAAAACCGGTTAAACCGAAAACCAAACGTATTGAACTTGTGTGTGTGTGTGAACTTGAGCTTCAAACATATATACTAATCTTTAACAAACTAAACACAAACTGAAGTCTTATTGTAGAACTCCTTCTCCAAGTCAACTTGATCCAAACATGATCCAATGAGCTAGACTCCAACCGAGTGCTAGATACGATCTTGATGCGTAAGCTCTTGAAGCAACACGTGTAAGCTCCAAAAATACCTTTGTTGAAGCTACACACCTACTAAGATCTTGATAGATAACTGAAACTAAATAAGTATAAGATCATTAGTAAACTATAACTACATGAGTTGATCATCATCAAAACTAGAGTGATGGCCCTTTGGGAAAACAATAACATCATGGCGAGCTGTCTGCTATCCAACTAGGCGTTAAGAAGGCAATAGATATGGCATGCTTAAAGCTATAAGCCCATTTTCCCCTTGTGTAGATCTGGGTACGAGAAGGAAAATAAGTTAGAATAAGACGCATTCCAATCTCCGAAAAAGTCCCAATTGTTTCTATTTTTTGAATGGGATATTTACGTAATCTCCATGAATGGGATAAACCCTTATTCCATCAAATTTTCCTAAGATTTCTCTTTCTTATTCTTAAGCAAGCCCTTGACGGAGATTCAATTTTGCTCTGTGTCTTCCCTTTCGCCAAAAATAAAAAAATGAATTGAGAAATTCTGTAATTACCAAAGACCCCTTGTATTGGTCACACCTCCTTACGAGTGTGATTAAGGTAGGACCTAAACACAAAATACAGTATTTTAGATTTTTAAAATAGAGATGTGCAAGTGCTCAATTCTATCGCAATAGCAAGTGGCTATAAGGGTCGTGATCCACAAGGAGGGACTAGCGATGGATGCTTTTTAGTAAGTTCTCTTTTAGGCTACAAAGTATGGTTAAATTTCTTCTTTAGTTTCTTAAAAAGAAAAGAAAAATAAATTACAATGAAGTTAGGCAGAAAGTGAAAGATTGGGAAGATGGAGAAACCAGAATTGGATATGTATAAAGAAATGGAAAAGGAGTGATAAAAGAAGTGGGTGTTATTAGTGTTGGTGATCTAAATTAAAGAAATAAAAGAAAAGAAAGAAAAGATTAAAGAAATACTTACCTCCTTTGATTGATGACTTACCTGGAACCCCTGCATGTTCTACCTTGCTTCAGAGGCGTTCAACGCATAAACCATAAGATCGAGCTCAGTCCCCATTCGCATTACATCATTAAGACAAACAAGAATAAAATGATACAGAGTCTTGAGGAGGAGAACATCATCATGAAAGATCGTTGGCAATCACACAAACATTGTTATACTGATGCTTCTAGATTCACTTGAATGCACATCATAGCCAAAAGAGGAAAAGTAGAAAGAAAAAAAAGGAAACAAAAGTAAAGACAAACATAAAAAAAAAAAGTTACCTTTTATTGCTTGCAGAAACGATGGAAGAAAGGAGGAGGTACATCAGTGTCACTCTCAACATAAGCCTCTCTCTTACTTACATGTATCTCAGTCTAAACTATACTTACAAAGAAATAAAAATTACATGAAAAAAAAATAAAAACCTACACTACAAAGAATGAAAAACTGGACTAACTCCTATCTCTGCATGGTCGTCCTCATTCACAGTAAAAAACCTGCCTTTTATAAGCAAAAACCCAGAGGGGAGAGGCGTGAGAAGATAGGGGGAGCAAACGCTCCCCCAACTGAAATGATAAGACCGTGAAAACGTGGGTTTGGCCGCGTTTTCGCAGCCTGGCTGTAGCCAGGTGGCCACAGCCAGGGGTGGTGCCTCCTGGCTTCGTGTTCTGGCTTTATCTACGGCTAAATTTCCCATTTCAGCTCCAGAATGTGATAAAACGGCCTTTGATTTTTAGTTTCAACCGATTGATTTGTAGGGATTTGTTTCAACTGGTTTTCAACCTCTCTGATTTGTCAAGATCTGCCCTGATTCCCTGATTTCAAATTTATTCTGATTTAATTCAGAACTTGACGGGCTTTTGAGCTCATTTCTCTTCACTCTCCTTTAGGAACGGGCCTGCAAATAAATCAAACAATAATTAGGAAAAAGCAGAATTTATTTAATAATAGATATGATAATATGATAATAAATGTGCAATATTAGCGACCGATCAGAGTGCTTCGTGTTCAAGGTATGAAATGATTAAGAACAATGAGGTTACTCTCAATGACTCAGAAGAAGAGACTACAATAGTTGCACCGGTGTTCATAGGCTTTGATGAAGAGGTGCACTCCTCAATAAAAATGGAAGATTACTCCAATCTTTTCACCTCAGAATTTGAAGTCATAAGTTTAGACTTCACAAAATGGTTCTTATCAATACTTTGAAATCCAAATATGTGTAATTAAAAATCAACACATATTAAAAACATATTGAACTATATTTACGATATCGAAATTTAGCTTTAAACTGAAAATCGTATTTTTCAAAATTAAACTTCAAATTGAAAAATAATTTTTTCAAAACGTTTTCAAATACAAAAATAAGATATTTTAATCATTTTTGAAGCTTAGTGTGTATGGATATGATCCAATACACATATTAGATGAAATATCTATATTTTTGACAATAAATCTCAAAATAAGTTTTGACTTTAATAAAACTTAAAATCATGAACTAAAAACATCAAATAAGTTTTTTTTACACATATGAACCATCAATGTGTAAGATGAAATTCAAAACACATATAAATCATGTAAACTAATTTTGATGAAACATATTCATGAAACCAAAAAGTTTATTCGTTGAAGTATAAAACCAAAACTTTATTTTCTAAAAACTAAACTATTTAACTTGAAATGAATTATGTGTGTATGTATGTATAAGCTTGAGCAATCCACAACTAATCTATTCTTTACATGTTGTCTAAAACAAAAATCTCAAACACTTACAGACACTAGACACAACTCATGAAAATCTTCTCTCCTTCTTGACTTGGTCCAAAGCTCTTTGAGTATTTGATCCAACGAGCTAGACTCCTCTTTGAGTACTTGATGCGCGAGCGCGAGCTCTTGAATCAACACGTGCTAGCTTCAAAACTTGACTTTGAATTTTTCGTTGAAGCTAAACACCGACTAAGATTTTGATCAAATATCTGAAACTACATAAATAAAAGATTATTAGTACTATAACTATATGAGTTAATCATTATCAAAACTAGAGTGATGGGCTTTTGAGTCAACAGAGAGACTATCTGAGCAACAAGTGAAAGCTTTGCTCTGAGTAACCTGTTCACATCTTGCCCTCCCAGTGCGGAGAAGCAGGGTGTTAACTTGTGACAGTGCATTCCATCCATTGTTGCCTGGGAAAAGTCTCCACAGCCTCTTATCTAAGTCATTAATCAGAATTCAATCGGTTATCAGCTCAAACTTCTAAGAAGTTCAAGTCCCAGAAGAAGGCAAAAAAGGCGATCCATCTTGCAGCTGCCTCTCTTAACATGATAAGCAGAGGGAGGGATCTTTTTTGATCTCAAAGACGGAGATAAGGAACCATCACTTCTCAAGCCAGCTCCCCGAACTCTGACTATGGCTCCAGCTTAAGTCAGGTTCTGGTGGAACAACAAGGTGCCTTCCAAAGTACTCGTTCAAGGGTAGCAATACCTTATGATTACGGACAACCTTCTTCATCAATTGGAGTCATGTCACCTACACCATTAAGAAACCTTTTCTAGTGGTCCGATGATAAGGAGAAAGGCAGCAGATATGCCTCTTTTGTTAAAATCAGCTTGGTACAAATGGGGCTTGTGTCTGCTAACATGGCCGACAATAATAATGATGATCTTTATTGACAAATGAAAGCACAAGAGCAGACTTTTGAGGCTCAGCAAGATGCCTTGGATAATATCTAGTAGATGTTAGCTCAGTTTTTGATCAACCGGTATACTAATGACAATGATAGCAATCATAGTGAAGAGTAGCATAACGACAATGAACGTCCTAAGGCTAAGAAGTCAAAGGAAATCTTCTCAATCGATGTCGAGGTCATTAAGGGCATCCAAGCTCAGATTGCATCCCTAGCCTAGAGGGATGAACTGAAGAAGGTGGGGATGACTCGTCCTTACCCGTTGGAGTGGGATTCTGTTCCATACCCTAAAGTTCAAGCCACCTACGTTGCACACGTACGATGACAAGAGCTCACCCAGCCAACATATATATTACTTTTGGTCTCAAACTGGTAATGTAATAGATAATGATGCCATCATGGCTAGGCTATTCATCGGCACCCTTAAAGGGGTAGCCTTTGATTGGTTTAGGAGCCTGCCCAGCGGCTCCATCAACCTTTGGATTGACCTAGAAACTCGGTTCCTCTCTCGATTCTATGAGGATGACACCGAGGTGACTATGGACAAGCTCATCTCAACGATCCAGAAAGGAGGAGAATCTGTGCGGGAATACAATGAGAAATTTTATAACCTTTCTCTCATGTCCCCTGCAGGTATGCCATTACCTATGTTACTTCAGACATGCCGGCATAACTTTCTCGACAGAGTGAAAGTTCGCATGGGAGCTGTCAAAACTCATACATGAAAGGAGCTTGTTGAGCAAGCTGAGATAGCCGAGAAATCGGCTTAGAAATTTGAGCCCTTAGTCCCCAAGAACAAGTGGGGGTCAACACTAAGGGGCGTGATGTAGCCCAGTCTTCTCAATCAAAGGGGAAGAAAACCATGAACGTTGAGCTATCAGCGATAGCTCAACAAAAGTAGAAGAGCAACATTAATGACAATCAGGAATTCAAATTCCCACCAAAGGTGTACTCTTTTAAAGAGAAACAAGTAGTGACAATCTTCCACTTGCTGCACAAAGGTAACAAGCTTAAGTTACCTGAAGCTTGGTGACCTAATGAAGTGGAGCGTACAACACCCCTAATTACTGCCTCTTTTATAGGATGGTGCATCACCCTACCAGTTGATGCTATATCCTGATGGACAAGATCCATGCATTGGTGGATGCTGGAGTTCTGATTCTCAAGTCAGAACAAAAGAAAGCAACTGTCAACATGGTAACTCTTAATTTTAGAGCCTTTCTGAAGATGACTATCCAAGATGGATTGGTCCCAATCTCTAAGACAAGATTGGATGTCATCAACCATATGCTTGAATAGTAGAAAGCTAAGGACCTTATTCTAATCACAACCGAATCTGAAGAGTTCATGTGGATCCACCCAGATATTGTCCAAGATGAGCAATGGGAGACTAGAAAGCCTAAGCTTAAAGGCAAGTCATGTAATGTCGTCTCCCTCGCAATAGATGACGACTCTGTGACTATAGCTTCTCTTAGCGACTTAAAAGAAGAGAAGCTTGCCTTAGCAGCACAACCTTCCACATCGCAGCAGGTGAGTACATGTTCTGGTAAACAGTACTTGCAACAAAACAACCAGACACTTGACAAAGCACTCCAACCAGTGACGTCAGGAACCACTGCCCTGTCCATGCCCCAGTGGCAAAGAATAAGGAAAAGCAGAAGGAGATTCGCTTTGATAAATCCATGAAGAAGAATCCTTTTCGAGGACTCAATGCTCCTTTTCATTTTGACATATTGGCATAATTAGCCAATATCCTAGCTCGTATTATCCTGTACAAGCTACTCCACCTTTCAAAAGAAATGAGAGTGGTACTTAGGGATGCTCTTGCTGATTCAGAATCATTTCTGACACAAGTGCCTATCCCTACAAAAGAAAATGGAGCTTTATACTCCCGATGTCATCTGGTACAACAGCAGGTACTATGCATTACCTTCATTCTTGAAGAAATGCTCAAAGACAACTGACACGATGGCCCTTGTATTATACAGAGTACATCGGGTCTACACATATCGAGAGAATTCAAGTTGATCCAGGGTCTGCTCTAAGCATTATCCCTAAGAGACTGCTTTATTTTCTCGGCATTCTGTTGAGCAGGTTGTCAACCATGACCACGACCATATATGGCTTTAATGCCGAGAGTAACCATCCTTTGGGCAAGATTCGTCTCTGGTGTAAAATTAGAGACTTGAAATCAGAAGAGACGTGTTACGTCATTGACACCGACACATCCTACACCCTCTTGCTCGGACGACCTTGGATCATGCTAACTGGATTGTGCCTTTCACTCTCCATCAATGCTTCAAATATGTGGATGACATTGCGATGGTCAGAATGGTATTCGCTGAAATGCAGCGTTCAAAGGGATGGATAAGTACTTCACTGATTCTCTGCTTTATATAGAGAATAATAAAGTAATGGAAAAATCATTGCCTGATGACATTGATAGTGGTAACAAAGCGGACTCAGAATCAGAAGGAGATTCAGAGATTTCTTTTGATGAAGAACCAATTGTAGCATACTTGAATGATCGTGATTATAATAATTCCGCCGACAATGGCGACGAATGGGTCCTTAATGAAAATATCAATTTCAATTATTCTTTGTATTGTGATGATGTAAATAGTCCTATTGACATGAGTCCTCTACCCATACCCCTCCCTATGTTAATGGCATGCATGCATATAGAAGAGAAAGATGAGTCTGTATTTGTAGTTCCATCTTTCAAGAAGGACCAGTCCTCAATTATATTTGGCAGAGTCCAACATTAGATTACTACATCCAACGATTCGGACGAAGACTTGGAGCCCTTCATAATTCTTTTACTATGCACGGTCAGCGCACCGTATGATGGAAGAAATGGGATATGACTTATGTCATGGTGAAGGCTTGAACTTTGAAAAGGGACGATGCATTCTTCTACGACCTTTCGTACCAAAAAGAAAGCCTGCCAATTACTACAATCAGACTCGCAGGGAGTTGGGGTACATTACTCCATCTGACCAATCTGATTCAGAATCTGAAAAGCCTCTACCATCAAATTCTTCAGACTTATCGGATTGAGAATCTGACTTAAGTGTGGGGATTGCCTTAAAAAAACTCTTCGTCAACATAACTCAACTAGTCAGGTGGAACCAGAAGAGGACATTGAGCCATTCGATACTGATCCTTGGGCTCAACAACTTGATCTTCAATGGGAGAAGCATTTTGAACAACGCGACCCTCCTACAGAAGATTAAGTAATTCAAATTGATGTGGGTGCTCAAAAGCACACGAAGCTCATCTTTATAAGCGAAAGTTTATCGCCAACAGAGACTTATATCTCTTATAAAAGAATATATAGATGTCTTTGCTTGGAGTTATGAAGACATGCCTCGTCTTGACCCTCAGGTGGCAATGCATCATCTCAATATCCAACCAGATGCTAAGCCGGTCAAACAACAGCAGTGACATTTCTGACCTGATATTATGGAGGCTATCGAAGGTGAGATTTAGAAACTCATCGAATGTGGCTTCATTTGAGAGGAACAACACCCAAACTGGATTGCTAATATTATACCCATCCTTCAAAAGAACAGAAAGATTTGAGTCTATATTGACTTTCGTGATCTTAATATAGCCTGTTTTAAAAATGAATTTTTGTTTTCTATCACGAATATCATGATTAACAATACATGTGGTTTCGAAAGGATGTCCTTTATGGATGGCTTTTCAGGGTACAACAAAATCAAGATATACCCGGATGATAAAAATCATACATCATTCTAAGCACCGTTGGGTGTGTTTTGCTATACGATTATGCCATTTGGCTTAAAGAACGCGGATGCCACCTACCAACATGCAATGAGTACGATCTTCAGTGATCTCTACGAAAGACAGTGGAGTGTTATGTTGACGATATTGCAATCAAAAGTCGTGACAAGAACAACCATCTTCATGATTTGAGAATGATATTCGATCTCATGTGGGCTCATCAGCTGAAAATGAACCCAACAAAGTCTTTCTTGGGAGTTTCAAGTGGCAAGTTCTTAGGATTCATTGTCACATCCAAAGGGATTCATCTTGATCCCGACAAGATCAAAGCCATTCGAGATATAAAGCCTTCAAAGAATCTCAAAGAACTTTGTGGTCTTCAAGGTAATATAGCTTATATACGTAGGTTTATCGTAAACCTGTCGGGTTGCTGTTAACCATTCACGTGACTAATGAAGAGGGCGTATCTTTTGTCTGGGAAGACACATGTCAAAAAGCTTTTGAGGATATCAAAGCATACCACACTAAGCCTCTGGTCTTGCGTCTCCTATTGCGGGAAAACAATTCTCACTTTATGTAAGAGCATGGACCATTCTTTAGGCGCTTTACTCGCACAGAAGAATAACGAAGGTGCCAAACAAGCCATTTATTATCTCAACAGAACCTTAATTGGGGCTGAAAGTCGCTGCAAGTCAGTCGAGAAGAAGTGTCTTGCTCTTGTCTTCACCATATAGAAGATGCAGCATTACTTGGTCGGGAAAACTATTCATGTTATTTCAAGACTCAATCCTATTTGAATTCTTATGATAAAGCCGAGTTTCCTGAACTCCAGGTTGGCTACTTGAGCCATACTATTGTCCCAGTATGATATGACTTTCGTACCCCAGAAAGTCATCAAGGGTCAAGCCCTCATAAACTTCTTAGCCGCTCAGTTCAAGAATCTTCAAAGCTACATGGAGATATTTCGGATGAAGTTATCGAAGCCAAATGACTTCAAGTGATGATGCATGGCAGATGTTTTTGGACGGTGCATCAAGAACCAGACCAAAAGGCAAGATTGTCACTGAAATAGGTGTCATGCTCCGCTTCCAAAATACGTGAAAACGGAGTCGCGACGAAGGTCGGCGATGTATGTACGCGAGAAAAATACCCATGCCATACGCTAAGCCTAAAGTAACCTGAACAAACTATAAAATCAACTACGATAAATCAATATCAATGCAATATGACATAAATATCTAACACAATGATAATAGAAGAATAAAGAAAAGAAAATGGCAACTGGATGCGATAAAGATAGAATCGGGAAATAATATGAATAAAAGAGAAAGAATACCTATAATCAAGAAAAGAGAGAGACTAAAGCTCCTTGCAATATGTATGGTCTCATCGAACACCTGACAATAGAAATAAAGCGTCCAATATCTGGACTGCAAATCCAGGGTCGCCAGAAAGCGACATACTGAGTGTGTATGTAAAGAGGACTGCTCGTGCATATAAACAATATGCACAGAATAATAACAAGATAAACTGCAGAAAGAAGATAACTAAATAAAGTAATAAATAGACAACTGAAGGATAATTGAATAACAACATGAATGAAGATAAGAGGCAACTATCACAACTGTACATAAACAACTGATGTCAAGATGTGTAACCTAGCATATGTCACTAGTCTGGTATATAATCTGGTCATGTGTACAATCATATATCTATCATGGCTATATACAGGTACAGTCAGGTGGTTACGGTCAGTCACAATACATTATAACAGTTTATTATTATTAATTATGTCAGTGAACACCAACTGCCACCTGTAATAAACGTAACTCATACTACGCCTATCACACGTGTTAATCGAAGTTCTAAATTATTGAAACTGATTAGTTGGAGACATTGTCCATGCTTAGGTGGGTCCCGTACATACCCGAGATTACGGCCCAGATGCCTGGCGCTGAACCAGACCCTACCGCTGGTAGTCAGTAACAGTAACAGTACTCACAGTTTCACTGTAGAACAATAACTCACAGTAACACTGTGGAACAATAACAGATGGGATGTCAGTCATCCCTCAGAACCCTGCAGTGGAACCGTAGTCGGCTGCGTAACCTGTATCCTAGGTCCACCCAAAATGCAGACGTTGTCTCCTCTAATTTCTCCAATCCCAGTGTAAGTTGTCAATTTATGTTATTATTTATAACAATCAATATCTATGTTATTTCGATTACTGGGACGATATTGTGATAGTAATAATATCAATGATGTAGCAATAACAGTATGGACAATATTACCGTGTAAACGATTGAACAATAGAACAATACATATGTTACGGTCTTACAATATTTTCTCAGTAACATTCAGTAACATAGCAGTATGTTTATCAGGTAGGTTTCTCGTATACTCAGTAGAGCTTCTTAAGTGGTATCATGATATTATGGTATTTATTCAGAATCGGCAATATAATCTTTTGGGGTTTGTTGATTATGTATTTAATATATGAACATGATAAATAATTATCTTGCATGAACAGTAATTACACATGAACACTATTTAAACATAAAATAACGTCTATTAGAATAACTTAAAAGCAACTCACATGAAATAATACCGAAATATTCAATAAGAAACAAAGAACACTCACCTGAAATGACACAGTTTCGGGACCGAATCACTGTCGGGTCGGCATTGTCTGGATCGTCTCGTGTGTTGTGTCCACGATGAACTCGAATCCGGGTCTCCTGTTACTGGGTCAGGATCTGAATCGCTACTAACCGCAACCCAACACATGAACTTACACGAACATACACCCGTACGTATTCACACACCAGATACATATATAATGAATAACAAAATGGTTAAATAAAACACTACGGTGCATATTATAATATAAAGTTTGAAGTTAAATAAAAGGTTACTCAAGTAGTCATCATCCTTTACATCCTTTCTTAAAGTGTGCAAATCATATAGAACATTTATGAATCAACTTGAATTAAACCACACCATGCATGTACTAAATTATTTACATTTTCTAAAATATATAAAAATTATGGTCCATCTGACTAGTGTCCACCAAGTGTCCAAGTACCCATATGTATTAAATGTGGGTACCTCTTTGGATGGGGCCTCATCACCCACGTAAGCACCCTTGTGTTCTATACCGATCATAACTCCCGTGGGGCGAGGTTGACTCACAATACTGTGGAATACGGCTCTGGGTGCGTCATCACCCGCAAATCCAGTCTTGACCATTCCGGTACCATTGTCGCAGACGAGAGGCTAGATATCCTCTGCATCAACCATTGCTTAAATTTTGGAAGGAAAAATAAGTCATATTTGTGAATTATGAGCCTTTACATGTCAACTAATAAAGCTAATATATTTATATGAAGTTGATAACTTGATCTTATTAATATTGTTTCATGAACTCTATTGTCCATGATTTTCCTGTTCAAATAGTATATGTCATCACAGGGAGAGGATTGTGGTCCTAACTCCTGAAGGGGCTCATCATGAGAAACAAAATAAAAGGGAGAACTATTAGAAACTATTGTTCTTATTATTTTTAATGGAAACCAATAATATTCTGCTTAAGGTTTTCAAATCTACTGAATAACAACAGTACAGGGTAAACTATATCCAAGCAAATGCCATGTTATATACTTCAGCAGTATCCATTTTCTAGGGAATATGAGCTTCTACCATATATGCAATTGTATACTTCCAGGTATGTAACATAGCAATTTAAGAAAGCATCAAATGAATGATAATATCAATTTTTCATTTATTTCTAATAGCAAAATTTTGGTAGGAGAACCAGACAATTCAAAGCCATTTGATCAGTCTCTTCTTTTTATCTGACCAGTGAGTCACCATAGTAATATAATCAGAAAATGCAGTGCATTAGGGACATGACTGGATTAAAAGATAAAAACAAAATAAAAAATAATATCAAGAATGAACCGCCAAAATGTTGTGAGGCTCAGAATTATCTCATCTGCAATGCTCAGATCAGATTGCCAAAGAAATTTTCTTCAACCTAAGGTCAACAAAGTTGAGGGTTATCTGAAAATTTATCTAGATCTAAGTTCAACTGGATCCAAATTATCAAATTGCCAGCAAAAGGAAAATGCATATCGATCTCAAAATGAATTGACCAAATTAGATCCTATCTCGAATAGGCCCTCAACTAAATGTAAGGGTGTGGCATTAAACTGGTTAGAAGCACAATAACAAGTTGCTCTCATTCATTTAAACTCTAGGAAAATATAGAAAGTCCACAAATATCAAGGGTCAACCATAGAATTGTCAGATTCATTTGATCAAATGGGATCCGGCATCAAGGATCAAGAAATTTTTTTTTTTTTTAAGGGCTCAAACCAACCCAAAAGGAGGAAAAAGAAAATGAACCCAGATCATGAAGTCAAACATTTCAAACTATATAAAATCTTTTAAAAAAAAACCCAGCACAGACAAACCCACATTGATTGCATGCAATAAAGCCACATGATAAATCAAAACCGTTAAACAAACAACAACCAAAGCAACAAGGACAAAGGAAAAGGAGCTCAATATAACTTACATGCCATGATTAATGGCTCACATAAGCCAACATGATTCTGCTGTAAGGAAATAGCCATGGATTTTACAAGTATAGTCAAAAAATCTCTCTGTTATAATTAAAGAAGTCTTCAAATTTTTAAAAAATAAAGAACACATATAGTGTATTGAACACCACTGCAAAATGTCAAATGGTTGAAGGAGCACTCACGGTCATGGACGTCGGACCTCCGACAGGTCTCGCGGAAGAGGAGAATAGGTTACCCAGCAATGGAGGGTGGAGATCGGGCTCCGACGGAGGTGCTGGACGGCTCCGGCGACTGGCGGAAAGGCAGCGCGATGGAGGAGGGCTGCGCGCAGGTTGGTGGGGGGGCTTGCGTGAGTTGGCTAGGTGATGAAGGAGGCAGGATAAAAGAAGAAGTTTAGGTTTTGAATTTTTGATTAATTAGAGATAATAACGAGGATTTGTTAGGATTTGAATTAAGCTAGTTAGGATTAGGATTATGGGGATGATATAGGGTTATGAGTTAACGGGTATGGGTTGTGAATTGTTCATGGGCCTGGTTAAGAGAAATAAGAAAATAAAAAAGAAATGGAAAAGGAAAGTGTAGGTTTGGGCCACATTTGAGGGCCTTGAAAATAAAAGGAATAAATGGGAAATAATATGGAAGTGGCCTAGGCTGATAGATTGAGCTTGGATTTGGGCCAAAGAAAATAAAAGAAAAATTAGGGAAATAGGAGAAGAGGAGTGGGCTCACTTATACACATGCAAAACACAAAATAATTGTAATAACATTATCTCTTAATAAAAATCACAATAATTTATGATAATAGTAATTAACAATTAGTAATAACTCACATAATAATTAATAATAAATAAATGTACATGTAAATATAAAAATACAAGTATATTTTTATTTAAACATTGTATTTCAAAATAGGGATATTACAGTGGGTGTAGTATTTTTCTCACCCGAGAATCATGTCCTTCCTCATGCATTCTCCCTAATGGACTCTTGTTCTAACAATGTAGCCAAGTATAATGCTTTGCTCATTAGCCTCCAATTCGCTTAACAAATGGGGGCACAATACCTTGAAGCTTATGACGATTCCAAGTTGATCATCAACCAAGTCAAGGGTGAATATGAGGTCCGTCATGAACACCTCATACCTTATCACCGTGCAGTTGTTCAGTTGGCTAATACATTTGAAGGCTTCTATATCAGTCATGTATCCCGCCTCTAAAATACAAAGCAGATGCTCTAGGTATGCTAGCAGCGATACTGGCCTTACCTGCTGATACTAGTTATCATCTTACGTTGGCCACCCCGTCATCTCTCCTGTCCAAAGTACGGTTTAGAGGTTAGCAAAGTTTATACAACCTTGACAAACTTTGAACCAAGGGACTGGTGATTCTTGATCATCAACTATGTCGTGCATGGCATATTACCCAATGACCCCAGAGAAGTGGTGTCTATTTGACGAAGGCCTACTCGATTTTACTATGATGCAGTGGTAAAAATGCTATACCATCGTTCATATGATGGTATACTTCTTCGTTGTCTATCCAATTTAGAGGCAAGAAGTAATCAAAGAGAATTATGATGGCATATGTGGAGCTCATCAACTAGGTCCAAAGCTCAAGAATTATTGCACCGACTTAGTTATTATTGACCGACTATAATCACCAATGCAGTCAAATATGAAAAAAAGTATAAGGCTTGTCAAATTCATGCGGATTTTATACACCAACTCTCGGAACTACTACATCCCACAATCAAGCATGGCCATTCAAAGCTTGGAGAATTGATATGATAGTGCCAATCAGTCCTCCATCTGGTAAAAGTCATCGGTTCATCCTTGCGATAACTAATTATTTCTCAAAGTTGGCAGAGGCTGTCCTACTTGCTGAAGTTAAAACCACCAACGTGGTCAACTTCATCAAATATCATATCATCCACCGATTTGGTATCCTCAGACAGATCATCCATGACAATAGTCTCTAATTTGCAAGTCAATCATTTTATCATTCTGCGACAAGTATCGGATCCAGAGTGTGACTTCAACCTACAATCCTGCCGCCAATGGGCTAGCAGAAAACATTCGATAAGACGATCATCAAGCTCCTCAAAAAGTTCATCTCTGCAAACCCCAACAGGCAATACGCCTTTTTCTCTGGTATACGAATGTGAAGTAGTTATACCCTTGAAACTCAAATACTATCACTTCATTTGCTTTGGCAACCAAGATGATTGATGAAGATAACCA